>VWZI01011939.1:67032-102854 GCA_013396835.1 Psilopogon haemacephalus
AGAGTTGGGGCTTTTCAGCCTGGAGAAGAGAAGGCTTCGGGGAGACCTTATAGTAACCTTCCAGTATCTGAAGGGGCCTACAGGAAGACTGGGGAGGGACTATTCACGAGGTCTTGTAATGACAGGATGAGGGACAACGGGTTCAAATTAGCAGAGGGGAGATTTAAACAGGATGTTAGGAAAAAGTTCTTCACAGTGAGGGTGGCGAGGCACTGGAACAGGTTGCCCAGGGAGGTTGTGTCTGCTCCCTCCCTGGATGTGTTCAAGGCCAGGCTGGATGAGGTCTTGAGCGACCTGATCTAGTGGGAGGTGTCCCTGCCTGTGGCAGGGGGTTGGAACTGGATGATCTTTGAGGTCTCTTCCAACCTAAACCATTCTATGATTCTATAAAGTAGCTTTAATTGAGAGATGGTTGCTGATAGCAAACTAATCATTCCAGTATGTGAGCTATCTTAGTGTGCTAAGAAGGACAATCTCTTTGCCTCATTCCTCCTTACAGTACCTACTCTACCTAACAAAACCAATATTAAGTAGGTTTAAAACAAAACAAAAGTCAGAAATTTTTTACAGCTAACAGTAGCTGTTTACTGACTCTCCTATCACTACAGCACTAACACAATCTAAATAGATAGATATTGCAATTAAGATTAAGTAATGAAAGGGCTAAAAACTATTTCTGGTGGCTTCGTATTTAAATGAGGAATGAAAAAATCAAGGGCAAATGCCTTAGAAACAACACGTGACAGTTACAGTGCATGACTTGGTAGGGCTGAAAGTTTTATTTTGCTGAGACTGCAGTTAAACCAGGCTATGAAAACATTCAAAAGTCAAATATTTGTGCAAACATAAAATTGACAGTTTGTCATATTAAACATAATACAGCTTTGCAGCAAGTTAAACATGGGTTAAAATAAAATGTGATTGAAATAGAGTGAGATTGCAGTGTGAACAGAATTTCTGTAGACATCACCAAGCACGTTTTGAACACAGGGCAAGGAAGGGGTCTTGTAACACTAGAAAAAGGGAATAAAACTCAGTGACAGTGTGGCAGAGCCTCCACTGTGCCATCAGACAGTCATTGCACAGCACAGGAAAACTGTTACTTGCAGAAAACTGAGGCTGTATAAGGAATGTATTTGTGGCAGAGCAGGGCACTGCCCCACCGGAGGTTTGAATGAGGTGTGAACTGTGGCAGGGCACACCCAGTCCACTGCCCCACCAGAGGTGTGAATGGGGCAGGAAACAGTCTTCCTCCCTCCCCACCTCTGTCACCAGAGGCTTAGTACAATAGGTGTGAAGTGCCTTCTCCCACCCTCCGTGGGCTTGAACAGGGAGGCAACAAATCACCTCAGTATATATATGGCAGCTGGACAGATTGCAGCAGGACTTGCTAGGACTTGCTTGGACTTGCAAGGACTTGCTTGGACTTGCTTGGACTTGCAAGGACTTGCAAGGACTTGCTTAGACCTTCACTGGGATCTGCACGGACATGCACTGGGACCTGAACACGGACCTGGAGACACGAACCTCGCACGGACTTTGAGACAGTCTCCCATCTGTAAGTAGGGCAAGTTTTATGCCCAAACCTTTCCAATTTTCTGATTTTTCCTTAATTACAAGAAAAGGCATCATTGTGAAGACTTTTCCCAACCAAATTAGAACCCAAACTTAAACTAACCTACACACAGATTGTGGGTGGGGCTTTTGGAAATTACAAAAGCTACATAATTTATAATTTCAGCCTCTTCAATAGCCCACAATCAATACAGTATTTAAAGAACTAGATCAAAGTATTAAGCCAAATCCGCAGCTGTCATTCCTAAAATGTGGTCGAAGAAGAGAAAACCTGTTCAGAATCGTGGTCGCTGTATCTATTATTTCATATTCAAAGTGCTTCTCTCTCACCACAAAATTAAGTTTACAAGAAAATGATGCAAATTGAAATAAAAAGAGTCTTTTAAAAGGCCACATGATTTCTTTGGCTTCATGATGTGCCCTTTAGTATTTTGATGTGAGGAGATGACCTCCCAAAAGACAATTTGTCAAAGAAGGCTGGAATGTGATAGAGCACTTCAAGTATTTCACTCCAAGATCTTCCAAAGATATTGAGTGCTCTTTTATTACTGTTGTTGTGACATCAGAGGGAAGAGTTTTCTCAGGTTAGAGCCAAAGGGAAGTGAAACTATTGTTAATGGCTTGGTCACGTTTGCCATTTTCATGTTCCAATATATATATATTTATTTTTTTTTGTCCAGATTCCAGGGTAACATCAAGAGGAATATTTGTTGTCTATTCCTACAGTAGGTAGATGTTTAATAAGCACTTGGTGATTCAGCTAGAGTATGAAATTTCTGCTGAGAGCCTGGTGTTATTATTCAAGCCTATTTCACAGTCAGAGAGCTCCCACTCTTCTATGAAGTTAGGGTTGTTTGTTTTTTTTCACTCTGTGAAAAACAAGGCCTTGAAGGCAAGTGAGGCGATACGCAGTGGCATATTGAATTTACTGGCTTTTTGTTGAATAACATGGCAGAAATATTTCAGTGATGCAAGATCTAATCTATAAATAACTCAAAGAAAGGATGGAAGACTGTGCCAATAGATTGTTGAAATCCCCAGTGGTTTGAATGGAGGTTTACTGGAAAGAATTCCTAAAGGGTTACAGTTTCAGGCAGAACTAAGCCAAATAAAAACAGAGAATCTAAAATGTCACTGCATAAAGGAATCATCTAATACTGCAAGGGAGCAACACTCGGTCACCATTCAGCATTTTACCATTTCAAGTGTTTGGATTTCTGCAGTGATCAATTTTCCTTCTCCTTCCTCTCTCCTGTCTCCTTTTTTAAATGGCAGTGCAGTTTAAATCTGTGTACTTCAAGCCAGGAGTGGGGAAATACAGACACGGTACCAAAAAGTAGCCCAAAACAAAGAGGGCCAAATGAGCCATCAGAGCATGAAAATCCCCATTCTCCTCCATCTGTTTGCAGGTCATGATTTCCTAACTTCTCTCCTCTTGCTCTGCAATGCTTGGCAGCTGCTGCAAAAATCTTCACCCAAGCCAGAAGTGTAAGCTAAGAGGATCTTTGCAGCACAGATGCCAGCATGGCTCTGCAGAGCCCTGTACAGGGAGGGTACAAGCTGCAGAGCGGGCGCCTGGCTGCAGCCTGGCAGTCTTGGCAGTGCAACTCTTCTCCTAAACTTGGGTCTGTTCTTGAGAACATAGCACAGCAGGGGCTGAGGCAGCACTGTGCACATGTACCTTTGACTGCAGCTTACTATTGGGAGAAGCTTGAGAGGAAATAAATTTCCCTCAAATTAACCTTTCCTTTATTTCAGGAAAAGCTAAACTGACAGCTTCAACCATCTGGAAGCCAAGCAAGCTGCATTTACAATCATACAGGAGTGATCAGATCTCAATTGCCTCTATATTTGCCAAAAAAAAAAAAAAAAAAAAAAAAAAAAAAAAAAAAAAAAAAAAAAAAAAAAAAAAGAAATTAAAAACCCCATAAATGTGCAGTAGCTGCTGTTTGGAATAACAGGCTAAACTTGTCACCTTCCTCTCCTTCCCAGGACACTGCAGTGACATCAGAAGAAACAGAAATTGCCTCGAATCAGGAACCATTCCATGTAAGTCATACTAAATTTAAACATTTGAATCAAAATTTCAATACCAAGCTCTTTCTATTAGGGGAACAGAGAAGGTAAATTATCATATTAGGCTTTAAAAGTAAAGTTTAATTCCTTTTAAGACAACGAGGCTTCTACCCCAAGATCCATCTCTGTCCTGGTTACCATTAGAGGGAGAGGCTTTCTGTTACACTCAGCTTCCTCCTCTCTTCCACACACTCTGTTCCTCCTTGCCTTTGAAAGGAGGCTCAATTCAGGTAAGGAAATCTTGTCCTCTTAAAATGTATTCAGACTTTCACATCAATTAAACTAAACGGCAGCAAGTACAACATGTAACAACCACAAACACTCTGTGATTAGATCAAATCCTTCCTGAACAGTGCTGTTGTTGTAGTGACCGGACAAATATTTTAAAAGACAAATAGGCGCTTAAATTAGACTATTTCACTGTATAATCTTCAAAGGCCAAAGAATCTAAATAAACAACTTTACTGCAAAAATCTTAAGTGTTCTAAAAATATAGCTGACTTCCCCCCCCGCCCCCAATACAGTAATGTGTTCCTTTTCACCAACATGCATCTTTGGTAAGGTCTTGTTTCAATCAACCCCTATGTCCACATTTTCTTACAGTAAATGGTAGGGCTTAAACATGCAGAGGGAACCCAGAATTATTTAACAATCCTCTCTTTCATATTTTTAATTAAAAATGGATGGCAAATATGAGCTTATCAATATCACCCAAACGTAAGCAGATTGCAAAGTGCTGTTCTGAGTGTGAGAGTCAGGCAGGGCAGCATCGGAAATACAAATCTGAGGGACAAAAAGGAGTTAATTGTCTGTCCTTGGAAGAGGCTTAAATCAACCACCACATGCAGCACCTGCAAAAGACCTGGCCAAGAGTCTTCCAGCCATCACTAAATATCAGGAGTGAACAAGAGGCTGTGCCTGGGGCATCAGATATCCCAAGAGACCTAAGTTACTTGGGGACTTATGTCATTGTTTTCCCCACTGCCAAAATTGATTCAGCTTCACTGATGTTAGTAGCATTGAAAGCTGTGCAAAGTCAGGCTCTTACTGACATCAGTTTGACTTAGACCTATTTTGAGCTACATGGCATGAAGCTAGTGACTTCTCTGTGTGAGCATCTCCCATGTCACTGGCAATAGAAACACTCAGTATCATTTGTAGGAGAGACAGGAGAGGCTACTTCAGCAGACGACGAGTGGAAGAATCAGAAAACCCAAGACAGTGTTGACAGCACATTGTCCTCCCCCGAGTAACAAAGATGGATCAACAGTCTTGAGGAACTGCATCGATGGGAGAGCTAATTTTGAATCACAGCCTCCAAGGAGGCTGTTAACTGAGCAAGTGGGTTACAACTGAAGCATCCATCCCTCCTTTAATAGCTGAAGTCCTTTAAGTGCCTGATTCAGAGTGTGTTGGCTTTTTCATTTAGCTTCTTTCAAAAGGAGGAATTATTTCCAGATAGAGAGATCACTGCACCTCACTGCAAGCAACAGTCATAACTGGCACTGTACAGAATCTGAATGGAAGCAGAGAGTGGGAACAGTCAATCTTTGATTACCAAGCTGGCAGGTCACACTAGATTGTACTGCTCTGGCTTCAGACATCCCTTCTGAGCCTTCTAAATTCTACCACAGATATCTAAAGCTTGTGGGAAAAGTACTCAAGTGGTTTTGTTAGTTTATTTTTCATCTCTACTAACCTAAACTACACACATCTAAGTCCTTTTCAGCTCTCTGCACTTTCAGAAGCCAGGGAGGTTTGACAGGGTGAGGTGTGCTTACTCCAATTATGCTGAACACTGTCATTCACTCAATAAGGACATGACGTGACTTTGATTCTCAGTGTGCAATGCTGTAACTTTAGGTTGGAAGACTATCCTTATTTTAAAAAGCCCAAGCTGCAGAAGTGCAGATTTTCAGACATCCTACTCTTAGGGTGAATTTATTCTAATCAACATCAAAAGAGAGTCACTGATGACATTTCCTACCATGTTTTTTAAAGAAAATGCCATCCATTTTGATTTGTATTCAACTAGTGAGGAGAGTGGACACATACTCCCAGCAGGAGTCCTTTGGGAAGCTCAGCTGGAAAAAAACATGTACTCTGTTCAGATCTGGCTGCCATAGTGTCCAATGCTTAGCCCTGTGAAAGGTGTTTCTGTGTGTGCAAAGCAAAGCGTTCAGATTGACAGGAGCCAGTGGAAGAATGTCAAGATTTCCACTTCGATGCTTAAGTCCACAATGTTCCCCCTTACACCTTTTCTTAACGTTTTTAGGTGAACAGGCTTCACTCAGTGCTGAGAGCAACACTTACTGCAGAAGAAGGCACAGCAGAGTTTTACTGTATCTAAGTCATCACAGGACAATCCTAAATTGATATGCTAATCTATATTAGGTGCTAACTTCTAAGGACTGCTAATTGGAAGAACATTATGCACAGCATGAGCAGTTATTGCTGCTTCTGAGCTCTACCTTCCTCAGAGCATATTTTTCTTACTGTGCCACTGCAAAGAGTTACTCAGAGGTAATGAAGATTAATTGAAATTATATATTTAAAATAACCTGGAGTTTGTAATCTCTTCAGATATTCCTTACATTAAACACCAATAAAAAACGGAAACAAACCATTGGTTTGAAATTATGACATGAGAAAGAGTTATCAGAGCTCTGAAATTTCAAGAGTTCTAAAAAGAAAAGCAAGAAGGAAAAGTTTTTTGGGTTTTTGTTTTGTTATTTTACAGCTTGCTTCATTCTAAATAACATGGAACATAAATCACAAATGCCCTGAGATATGGCGTGGAAGATCCAAGCATTAAAAGGAAGAAATTTGATTATTTTACTTTCTCTCCTGCAAAAGTAATCTCTCCTGGGCAGAGAAGCAAATACCCACTTTCTGTCCTCAGTAGCCATGATAAAGGATATGGCCATGGGAAAGCAAATATAGCTTCAACATCCCTGATAACAATAGGGTAGAGATAAAGGTATAACTACAACTTAGAAGGAATTGGAATACATGAGGAAAGGTTAGAGGGCAGCATGAAATCACACTGATAACCTCCTTTATTGTTCTGTTTCAGAAATGCATCTAGAAGGATTTTTGTTGATGTTGTTTACTGGTTCTGGGGATTTTTTTTATTTTTTATTTTGTGGGGGAATTTTGGGTGATAATTATGCATACTCACAGTCAAATGGAAGTAAAAAGAAAAAGAAAGTTACAACTTATAGCTCACAGTTCACGGGGGTTTTCAATATTAAAGCCATGCACGTATATATATTACAGCCCTAATGATGAGACTATCATGAGCAACAGTGAATGAGATATGATTATAAATGATGTCAGGTATTCAAGGGATGTTTTCACTGTAATTAACAGATGGTGGAGGAAGAAAAACAGGTTTCAGAAACTTTTACACAATGAAGTTCAAGCAATTTAGATTTGTGCCCATTAGAGGACTCTGCTTCTGTTGTTTGCCATTTTGAATTTAATCTTTTTTCTCTCTGGAGTTTTGCCATTCATTTTTCTTGCAGGATCTTTATAGGCTCAGTTTCTTCACTGGCAGTGTTTCATTAGTATTTCTCTATTTCTCCATAGAGAAACTTCTCTCTTTGCTCTCTTTTTTTCTTCCTTTATGGAATATTACGAGACTGTCTACTTGGGAAATACACTGGCTTTAGTACAATCTTACAATGGAAGTGTCAAATGCCCTGTCACTGGAGACATTTAAAACTTTACGGTACAAAACCTAAGAGAGCTTTCCATAGGAAAATGAACCCACATCATTGACGGGTCACACAAGACCAAGCCCCTTATGGTTCATCTTATTGCTCCAATTTCTGTATCCCCTCTTGTCTGAAAACATGTAGAATGTGTCAGTAACTTGTGTTCCTCTCCAGTCATCTTCTGTGAAGAGGAATAATTTCTTCTCCCTATTTCATATGCAGCCCCTTCCTGGTATTCATGTCTGAAAATAGAGTTTGTATATTTTCCAGAGAAAGTTCATTGCAGTGAGGCAGTCACAATGAACAGAAATGTCAAGTCTTAATGACAAGAAAGCAGTTTACTCAAAAGATACTGATCTTGGTATATAGTAGTGTATGAACAGCTGAGATGATAGAAATTCAGCCCTGCAGCAAAGAGGCTCTTAAAGACCCCAGAACTGTGATTGCTTGAAAAGGCCATCTCTTCAGTATACAGCTCTCATGGCTTTCAGCTTCTCAGGCTTGTATTTTCTGGGATTTTTAATTAAAAGATAATAGCAAAAGATCTTTGGGCTTCAAATTAAATTTCTATATTTTCCTGATTCCTCCACTAGTCCTTAGCCCTTCCCTTCAAGTATCTAAAAACTCAGTGAAAGAAACCAGCCTTCACAACATGAACAAGTGAAATACGTTTCTCTGTCCCTCTTCTTTCACAAGGATAGCAGAATAGAAGATGCGAAGGTAAATTTATGCATTTCCACCAGGGACAGGATAGGGGAATAAAAGGTCCCAGAGAACCACAGGCTCTGTTCATTGTGGTCTTCAGTCCATGACATAAAACTACTGCTACTCAATAAGCTCCTTATACCATAGAGTGGTACAGCCACAGTGCAAGCTACCAGAGCAGATGACTGTCTCCATAATCAGATGTCACTTCCCTGGGGAGAAAACTCCAACCTAATGTATATGCTGACAACATCAGCTGCAAAGGTCTTGGGAAGCACTGTTCACACAGTGTGAAAATCCCGAACAAACGGAAAGCTTTACAGCAACACAATACACGTAACGGTCACTGTCACAATTCCAGTTGACACTTAAATATTTAAAAACAATGAGGGACATATGGGTAATTTATTTTCTATTGTCTAGTTCTGAAAATAGTTTCCGACTTGGTTATTTTAAAACAGAAATGGCACCATTTTAACACTGACCTTGTGGGCAATTCATCAGGTTGTGAATTCTAACCTGACACTTACAATACACCAAATGCTTTTTCAATGCTGCTGTTGCACCATCTGCTTCGATATTGCTTCAGAACTATACTTAAAAATATGTAGCTGGAAACAAAACAAGGTTTACGGAATTTGACTACAGCCTATATCTTTCTGGGAGGGAGGATTAATCTTCAGTGCTTGAAAGCTTTTATGCTTTATAATTTTTGACAACACTTAAAAAACAGAACACAGCTGCCACTGCCACGAGGATGTCAAAGTTTGCTCGAGTTCTAAAATAGCGCTCTTCTTGCTAAGTTCTTCCAAAAAAACATTTTGTGTGTTGTCATTTTACTCCTCAAAAATCTAACCCACAGGTTGGTTGCTGAGGTTGGTTTTAATGATTCTTTCACATGCGAGTAAGACCAAAATGTTATGTAACTTTCAGAGAACATGCTGCAGTAAAACAGATTTGTGAAGGGCAAAGTCTGTGTTATTTTCTTACAGAACTGTGAAGAGCAGAACAACTCAAAATCTCAATTCTTCCGTGGGCAGACACAGCATAAGCAAATGGAGAGGTTTCACGTTGCTGCAGCTTCACCTCACAGTATAAATATTGCAGATTTTACAGTTTCTGCTGAAAATTTACATGGAATAATCAAGTTGCAGAGTAAGGAGGCAGACATATTTATGGATCATACTGTAATTGTTCTGACCTATTCCTGCTCCTGATGAAATAGGGGCAATAAAGTGAAAACCTTTCTTTGTCCTCACTTTAAGTATGACCTAAATGATGCAAATCTTGAGACAAAAATGAAGTTGTTCCTGCATGTTAGCTGGCTCTATTGTTGGAAATATTTATTTGGAAAACAGATTTTAGTGGAACAGCTGAGTGGGAGACTCTCCAGTCTTTCTCTCTGGCATCTCACACCAGCCTCTGTCAGAAACAACCCGAGACTAGGTGGAGCAGAAGTTCAAGCAGCACTGTAAACCTTGTTCTAATTTGATGTTATTCCAAGCAAGGAAAACCACTCTCGGCTTTATATTTTTGAACTTTTCTGAAATACTGGAACATAAAGTAAAAGTAAAGCAAATAAGGTCTATTATTTATACTCACGTCTTTAAAAAGTAAAATAAATTAATAAACAGCAAAATCATGGATAAAAGATGTGCTGATGTCATCTATGCCAACCCACTATCCTTTGTTGCAGGTTTCTTACACTTTTCTTTTTTTCCCCTGGTAAATTTTTAATGTGCAAGATGAAGAATTCTCAGGAAGACTTCTCAAGAGGATTTCTTCCTTAGACTAGATCTGAAAATTCTCTATTTTTCATTCGACCTTTCCTTCATTCAAATATTTTTTCTGACGTGGTTTCATACTTCAGATCTTCTGAGTGCTAAGCAGGCAATGGGGAAAGTCAATCCTTGCATTAATTTTCCCCTTACTTATTCACTCCAGTTAGAGTGTTCAGGACATCATCAGCTTGCCAGGGCTCACACAGGTATATGTTATCCCCTTTATTACCCATGGGTTGATATTATTGCATATAAACATAATCTAGTCTATATTCTTCAAGTTGATTATTCCATCAGTATTTTTTTGTCTCAAACACAAGTCTCTTTGCACTTCTGTAACTCTGTCTCTTGCTCACATGATCCCCTCTTCTTTTACCATCTGCTGCACTTATGTTCCTCCTGCTCTCTCTTACCTATCTCAGTACCATTTTAAAACACACATATTTGAACACTGACCATTTTGTATTCCTCACTTAGGTGTGTCTCACTCTAACAAAGCTCATTATCTGTTCTGCAATTATATCTGCATAGGAAACTTCTGCTGAGAAGCAAAGAAGAGCAAAAAATATAATTAGACTTCTGACACTTCTACTTATCATGCTCCTGCCCTTCCTTTCTTCTCTATTTATCTGTTTCATTTTCATAGATCTTCACAAGAGTGATTTCTCTATGGTCCATAACCACAGCTTTCAGGTCAGGATAGCAACAGTAGTAGAATAGTTTCCAAAGAATAGCTTCCAAAGCAGAATGTGGTTTATACTCAACATACATTAAAAAGCAAATTTCTTATTCATGCTTTTTATTGAAACACGTGATGGTATTTCAACTGAAAGTATTGAAATCACTTACCAAAAACTAACACTGCAGTGACTGAGGACCGCTCAGCTCGATGGATTAAAAACCTTGTATAAACTTCACACTGTCATAGCTGAGTAGGCAAGAGTTATTTCATGCATAGGAAACTGATGAGCAAAAAGATGATGGTCTTTACAAAGATCCTACACCTAGTGGAAGTCCAAGTCTGGCAATCATTTCTCTGAACAGCATAGCACAATCTCACAGAATCTTGTACACAGAAAAGCTGCTGCTCTTCTGAGCCTTTTCTTTTCTTAATGTCCAATATTTCCAGAGAACTGACAGCCTCAGATCAAGCTTCACAAGATGATCCCCGGATTACTCTTTTGACTTTGTTTGCTTCTATTTAAAATTTAAACATCCTTTCTGTTAACATTGCAACATGCACAAAAAACTCTGGCATAGTGGATGCTAAGTGTCCAGAAGGTCTAGAGTGGCACATTTATGGTTTTGACAACATGTGCTAATCTATGATAATTATTGTGCCCATGAAGAAGTTATCAGAATTGTCTTTGGCAAACCAGAAGTAAATTGCATAGCATCTCCTGCATACAGACACACAAAAAGACTAATCTCAAATATGGTATCACTAACTGAGTCTCGAGTGTATATTACAGTTTAAAAATCAAAACAAAATACCATTTTCTTCTTCTAGTATAGATAAAATAAATGGCACCTGATTTGTTTTCAACAGCATTCCTCCAGACAAAATTGGTGACATAATTAAGAAATGTATTCAAGCTATTACTAATTTAACATAGCTAATTAATACTTCTATCAGAAACCTGTTTATGACCAACAGTGTCACAAATGAATTTACGCATTGTAAATACAAATATATTTTATTCATAGAAATTTCTTATGACTTCAATTATGCAATAATTCATTATTTTGTGTTTGACGACCATCATTAATTCATGACTGACTGATTAAGCCTGCTGTAAAGCTTTAGTGAACACATACAAGATAAAATAAAGAGCTGTAAAGCTCTGTATTTTCCCTACGACTTCTGATCTGTAGTCTGTGGACAATGACATTATACTGTTTGGGACGACCACTGGGTTTTGTTACAATAACATCGCTAACCGTGGAAATATATCAGAAGTCTATTAAAACTAATGTAAGTCTCCAGACAAGGAGAGAAATCTTTTGAGTAAGTACTGCTTTTTAGCTCTTGCTACTGTTAAACTGCACAAAGTTGTCACTCTTCTTGCTGTGTTTTTTCATTTCTGCATGTGATAGTAAGACGTTGGGTGTTTCTTCTCCCTCTGCACTTCATTTTGCAAGCACATCCACACTTGCTTACCAAACAACAAAGCTCTTGGCACAACTGTTTCAGTTTAAAAAGGTGGGATGTTTAAATACACACAGTAAATTTCATCTTCCTCCACATTTTTTTCTTAAGCAAAGGCAGAGTGCTAAAATTTGTGCTGGAATATAAAGTAAGGTTCATATGCTCCTGAATTAACTTTTCTTCTTATATTGTTTTAGCTCCAGTTTCCTGGAGCTCTCTAACAAAACAGATGCAAAANCCTAAAGTCAGCAAAAACTGAAGACAAGAAGGCTGAATTAGTCCAAACCAAAGATGCCCACTCATTAACCCAAACAACTGTGTTGAGATAATTTCTGGTAAACAACGGAAGCATGAAGCCAGAAATTAATGGACCAAAATAACTATGCTGGAAATTAAGCCAAATTAGCAAATAAAATAATGAAAGGAATTGCTCTTCTCATCTCACATTCTTCCTTCAATATGCTGTTGTAAAGATCTTAGTTTCACACTGACATTAAGAGAAAGCATGGACTGAAGCAAGCTGCTGTGCTGAGCACCTAACATCTGTGAATTCACTTTTATTACTGTTTGGCCATGGCCATGAAAAAGCAAAGATCAGAGACCCAACACAGTACATATGTGCTTCAGTGTATGCACTGAACGGCACACCCAGCCAAGTTCTCACAGCCAGGATCCTCAATCCCATTGCCCTTCACCTACTTTCTTATGGGATTTTGGCCACTCATCTGGAGAAGAAGCCTAACTTTGCTGGCTAGTCCTAAACCTTTTGTTTTGTGAATCCTTCATCAAAAAAAGGCAGCTGTCCTGGTATGGGCGTGATTAACACCCTAGAGTTAGTTCAGTTCCTGGGATCCCACTCCCCCTTCTGTTACAAGGTCTGGAAGAGGGTGTAGGGGTCAGGGAGAGGGGGACACCATGTGGCCCTGGGACCCAGGAGACCTCAGGCTGCACATATGTGCGGGACTATTTTGAACCAATTGGCCATTCAGTGGATGCTAAGTGCCTATTGGTCAGTTCCACGGTCCCCTATGGGGTATTTAGGGAGGGTACAGCGACCGTTAGCGGTTCTTCTTCGTCTTCCCCTTGTGCTGTGAGGAGCTCCAGCCACGTGCTCGGTGGCAGCAGCAGAAGCGACAAATATTGCAGCTTATAGCAAAAGCGGCAAGGCAAAACCCTTCTCTCTTTTCTCTCTATCCGGGATAAGTCGGTCCTTCTCTCTTTCCCTCGGAACGAAACACTGTATTCCCTCGTGCTCCGCGGGCATTTATAGGCACGGCTGGGATCTGTTTTGTACGTAGGCTCTCTGTTCCTTAAGTTCTGACTGCTTAAACTGTTTATTCTGGGTTTTTAAGCAACTCGTGTGTTTATTCTTGCCAACCGCGCATCCAGAGAACCCGGGAACTCCTCCAGGATCCCCCTCCCCCCCCACTCCCCGCGGATATCAATACTAATTAAATTGATATCTCGTGACAGCAGCTACAAATAATATCTTCACCCAATAGTGGTCATGTTCGACAGGTCTAAACCCACAAATGGTCTCTGCTAGATTTCAACAAAGTGCTAGAATCAGAAACCGTTTCCTTGATGTTGCTTTCTGTTTCTATTTAGTTGGCAAAATTAGAGGTGTGCAAGTGGCATTAATATCTTGTCACATTCACCAAAACTACTGCAGCTGTTCCAGCTTTTCAGTAGTAAGCACTAGACATTTGCTTCATTATCACCTCAGAACAAACACTCTCTGCCTCTTAACCCTTTATACTTGGTGTAAACCTGTAGTTTACCGCTTTTGAAACAAATTCCATAAAATTCTAGAGATCTGTAGCAATGCCTTGTTCTGAATGCTAGTTCAATGACTGTTCTCTTTCTGAAAGAAAATTAATGGTCTGCAAAATCTATTCTCTATACAAAAGCAATGCCACCAATACATATTTACTCTGCTTGTGGTTTAGGCTCAAGAAATAAAGTTGCAGTGAAGAGACTGTAAACACAACTTTTTTTTCCAGCTTGTCATTTCCTTTGTACCAGAAAAGAGTATTTTCTACAGCATCTGTTCTGCATGCATTTAAGGTTGTACTTCAAGGAGACAGAGAGTTGCAGTAATGACCTTGAACACCACACGTTTGTATCTTGTGTCAGAGATAATAAAGTTAATCCTTTTTCCATTAGCCATAGGACAGAAATAGAATTGTGCATACCTGTACTTATTCTTGGGGACAATTTTTTTTTAAATGAAATTAGTTTGTTAGGAAACGCTACGTGTACCATCAGACTTAGAGGCATAACATTACTGATTGCAGGGGCCCTACAAGTGGGATGGAGAGAGACTGTTTACAAAGGCCTGTAGTGATAGAATGAGGGGAAATAGCTTATAAGTGGAGAAGAGCGATTTAGATTGGATGTTAAGAACAGGTTCTTTAGCATGAATGTAGGGAACACTGGAACAGGCTCCCAAAGGAGGCGGCTGGGGCCACATCCCTGAAGATATTCAAGGTAAGGCTCGACAAGGCTCTGGGCAACCTCATCTAGCTACTGCACAGGGGGTTGGACTAGATGATCTTCAAATGCCCCTTACAACCCAAACCATCCTATGATTCCACTATTCTATGAAGATATTAGGAGAACAGCTATGTGCCCTCACCAAAAGGCTGTGACTTGGCTGTGATAAACCACTTCACACAGCCAGAACTGCTGCTGATCCAAACTTGCTTACACAAGGAAAAATTGTCTTCCTTTATTTCACTTACTTCAGCCTTTCTACAAACCTTCTCCAATTTCTCATCTGCATAGCCATCTACTTTCCATACACTGCCATTTTTACTTTGTAGAAGTATCACAAATGCATTTAATTTCCTCCTCTTCCAATATTAACCAAGAAGGGGCTAATCTCCTTTCAATAGTACCCTGTGATGGGGTAAGGGACAATGGACACAAATTAGAACACAGGAAGTCCCACCTCAACACAAGGAGACACCCTATGGCAAGGGTGTCAGAGCACTGGAACAGGCTGCATAGAGAGGTTGTAGAGTCTCCTTGTGTGGAGACTTTTAAAACCCCTCTGGACTCCTGTGAGACCTACCCTAAGTGATCTTGCATTGTCAGGGAGGTTTGACTAGATCTCAAGAGGTCCCTTGCAATCACTACCATTCTGTGATTCTATGTGACTATGGAATAGATTCCCCTACTTTCTAGCCAGGGCTGCTCTCCAGCTGATTGTTTCAGTTGCTTCCTCTAACAAATCTAGCTACTGCCAGGACAATACAACTGCACAGAATTGCGTGGTTAGATTTTCAGGTGCTAATCCTCACCCATTTTTAGACAGCAGCTAACATTCCTGTTGCTGCAAAGGAGATGTGCAGTTCTCCTTAATTTTTAAAAGAAACCCTCCTGACCAATCCAACCTGAGGACAATTACAGGATCACAGGATGTTAGGGGTTGGAAGGGACCCAAAGACATCACTGAGTCCAGCCCCTCTGCCAGACCAGGACCATACAATCTAGTTCAGGTCACAGAGGAACACATCCAGGCAGGCCTGGAAAGTCTTCAGAAAAGGAGACTCCATAAGCTCTCTGGGGTGACTGTTCCAGTGCTCTGTGACCCTTAAAGAAGTTCCCCCTTGTGTGGAGGTAGAACCTCCTGTGCTGCAACTTCCATCCATTACTCCTTGTCCTATCACAGGCAGCAAGTGAGCAGAGCCTGTCTACCCACTTCTGACCCCCAGCCCTCAGATATTTATAAACATTTATTAAATCCCCTTCCAGTGTTCTCTTCTCCAGACTAAAAAGCCCCAGGTCCCACAGCCTCTCCTCTTAAGGCAGTGTTCCAGTCCCCTAATCATCCTCATAGCCCTCCACTGAACCTTCTCCAGCAGACTCCTGTCCCTCTTAAATTGGGGTGCTCAAGATGGGGTCTCACCAGGGCAGAGTAGAGGTGGGGGAGGATTAAAAGATTTCTACACATTAGACAGGACCAACTGGACAGCACAAGTGTTTGGATCCTTGGGTCAATAGTTATAGAATCATAGAACGGTTTAGGTTGTAAGTGACCTCAAAGACCATCTAGTTCCAACCCCCTGCCATAGGCAGGGATACCTCCACTAGAACAGGTCGCTCAAGGCCTCATCTAATCTGGCCTTGAACACCTCCAGAGAGGGAGCATCCACAGCCTCCCTGGGCAACACATTCCAGTGTTTCACCACACTTACTGTAAAGAACTTCTGCCTAGTATTTAGTTTAAATCTCTCCTCTTCCAGTTTAAACCCATTAGTTCTCGTCCTGTCATTACAAGACCTCGTAAATAGTTCCACCTCAGTCTTCTTGTAGCCCCCCACTTCAGGTACTGGAAGGCCACTACTAGATCTCCATGAAGCCTTCTCTTCTCCAGGCTGAAGAGCCCCAACTCTTGTAGCCTGTCCTCTTAGGGTACATTTGATACTTTTGGCAAATAAATCAAGTATGACTCAGATTGTATTGGGTTGGACAGGACCTTCAAAGGTCATCCCCCCTGCAGTGAGCAGGGACACTCCCAACTGGATCAGGCTTCTCAGGGCCACATCAAGTCTGATTGATTGTGAATGTCTCCCGGGGCAGGGCCTCAATCACATCCCCGGGCAACCTGTTACAATAGTGTCAGTGAAACTTAGAGATGGAAAAATCATTAAGCAGAAGAACTAAAAGAAAGAACAAAGTGCACTTTATCAAATCGGTCATTTCTACATACAGTTTCTCTTGTTGCAGGTATTTCAGGTTTACCTTTGATTTGATGCTCTTCTGTTAGAGGCATGTGGCTGATTTCCATGTTCTGACTTAGCAAAGAGCAAAGCTCTCTGTCCAAGTTCTTGGAAAAAGCTACTGCTCCTTACAGTGAGGCTGGTGAGGCACTGAAACAGCTTGACCAGGGATATTGTGGGTGCCCCCTCCCTGGAGGTCTTCAGGGCCAGGATGGATGCAACCTGGGTCTAGTGGAAAGCATCCTTGCCCATAGCAAGGATGTTGGAACAAGATGATCTTTACAGTCACTTCCAACCCAAACCATTCTGCTATTTTAAGTGCAAAGCAATCTAAGCCTAACAATACTTCCACTCCTCTTGGAAATACCTGCTCAAATTGATAGCTATGACCATAAAGGTAACAAGCTCAGGCAGCTAAATATTGCAAAGGTGTATGCAATGGGAAAAAAAGAACAAAGAACAACCCAAGACAAACAACCTAAGTTTCACTTTCCAAAACTGGAAACCAATAAAACCCGTTTCTGGAATTTACATTGAAATATCCTTTCTGAATTTGCTGACAACACCAAGCTGTGTGGTGCAGTGGACTCTCTTGAGGGAAGGGATGCCATCCAGAAGGATCTTGACAGGCTTGAGAAGGGGGCCAGTAAAAAATGCATGAGGTGCAACACGTCCAACTGCAAGGTCCTGCATCTGGATTGGGCCAATCACAGGCACAAGTACAGGCTGGGTGTAGAGAGGGTTGAGAGCAGCCCTGAAGAAAAAGTCTTGGTGGTGTTGATGGATGGGAAGTTCAGCATGAGCCAGCAGTGTGCTCATGCAGTCCAGAGGGCAACCATGTCTCAAGCTGCACCAAGAGGAGAATAGCCAGCAGGTTAAGAGAGGCGATTCTGCCCCTTTACTTTGCTCTTGTGAGACCTCACCTTGAATACTGCATCCAGTTCTGGTGTCCACATCATAAGGTCATAGAACTGTTGGAGTGAGTCCAGAGGAGTGCCACAAAAATGATCCAAGGGCTGGAACACCTGTGCTGAGAATAGGCTGAGGCAGCTGGGATTATTCAGCCTGGAGAAGACAAGACCTCATCAGGGATCTTATAGCTGCCTTCCAATACCTAAAGTGAACCTACAAGAAGACTGGAGAGGGACTTCTTGAAAGGGTGTTTGATGATAGGATGAAGCATAATGACTTTAAGCTGGAAGAAGGTAGATTTAGACTGGATGTTAGGAAGAAATTATTTACAGTAAGGATGGTGAGACACTGGAACAGGTTGCCCAGAGAGCTTATAGATGTCCTCTCTCTGGAGGTGTTCAAGGCCAGGTTGGATGAGGCCTTGAGCAACCAAGTCTAGCTGACAGGCATCTTTGCCCATGGCGGGAGACAGCTTGTAGTAGGCAGCCTCTAAGCTAAGCCTCCAACCTAAGCCATTCTATGATTCTGCAAATAACTAAGATTCATTTTCTTGAAACTGTCTCCTACGGAAGGACGATGAGAGTAGTAGGTATAAAGAATTTTTCAACCACAACATTCATTTCACTCTGTAGTTATTCTTCTAGAAAAAGCTAATACTCCTGGGGAAAAAAATGAGTGGAAATAATTTTAGATTCCTGGTTTATAACTTGATAGTGATGGCCACATAGAGTAAAAAACCTGCCCCTCTTGATAGATCAGTGACAGGAGGTATGTTAATTAATATAGCAATGAGCCATCAATACAGGATATTAATACAGCTGTTATACACAGGATGGCACAAAGGAACAAAGGCAGGACTGTCCACAGTCCACAGAGAAATGTATCACTAACTGATAACTACACACTGTGGTATGAGGCTTTGACGCTGAACTCATTGCTTATCTTCTCAAGAATTCATTTGACTATATCTTTCAACTATGAAAGACATTTTTGAAGGGAGGAAATTATAAACCAACATCTTTTCCAGTGTTCTGAGAGAAGAGGCTTTAAGAACATACCAAGAATCTCTTATCTGCATTCCTATTCCCTTCCCCCTTTAAAAATTCTCTGAATTATTTGGAACCTATTTTTCATCTCACTCAAAATACAATCCAGCAGATGCCTCAACAGCAATTCTGAGATCACTATGCCTGGCACTCTGCAGAATGATTTCTCTCTTTACAAAATAAATGCAAGATCTTATCACTTAGACAGGGTGGAGCAACACTGAATGATGCTACCACCTGCAACCTCACCCTCAGTGCTCCAGATGCTGAAGGGCATCATTGTTAGCTGTGCAATCATGGTTTTCAGCTAATTGCCTCAGGGCAAACAAAGCTTCTACACACAAAAATCTTCTAAACAAAACAAAACGAGACTCTGTAAGGTGTTCACAATGTATAACACACTTTTGTTTTATTTAAGCTCTTTTAAAGTTAGGCCACGTAAGTTCCATGTAAAATTTGCTATCTGCTACGAAGGCATTCCACATGTCATTTTCCCAGACGCTGGGAGACAGGCACACAAAGGTCTCACACTGAAAATGTGAGGACAACTAGTGGCTGAAATCAGTGAAATGTATTCTGCTCTCAGTCACATTAGAGAAAAATCACAAAGAAAGGACTCCCCAGGAGTCAGTATAGAGTTACACTGGTGTAAAAACAGGAATGAAGAGAGAATTAAGACCATACAAACTCAAATCACACACTAGACATCTGACGGATCAACATACCCTTAACCCAAATGATTTGATTTGTTACGTATTCTCAAGTGGAAGCTTCATGAGTTTGATTCAGAGGGACTCTTTTACTTAGCTAGGCATACGTCTATTTGTTTTACCAAAATACAGTAAAATAGCCAAAATGACTCATTATTTATGAAAAGAAAACATATTGGAGCATTTGTAAAGCGGAAGATGCAGCAAAAACATTAATCAATGCTTATATTGCTTCTGCGAGGTGAACAGTTTCATCTCTGCTCTGCTCACCAGGGAATTCATACAAGAAGTTAACAGTGACTTGAGACAATCAACCACAGCAGTGAAGACATGATTAGAGTCCAGGACTGCCCTTCTACAATGCAGCACTTGTCACCAAGACCATTCAGTCCAGGGTACAAGCCTCTTCTTGTCTGCATCAGTTGCAAACGTTGTTTCTTTAAAAAGGGTTCTGAACGGAGGACGGAATGCAACTCACTATTTATAGAGCTTCAGTGTTTTCCTCATTCACCTGTGAAATCCAGCCCTAAAACTGTCTCAATTGGTTTGCAAGTGAAGAAAAATGTCTCTTCTCTATATCAATAAAATATTAACATTCTCTCACTATGAGTAATTTAGCACTCCTCTGAGCCAGCCTCATGCTAGAGGGAATCTTCGTCTGTATCAATGTCACTGCTTGGTTTGTTCAATCTCTCAAATTCTTCTCCATCCTACAGGAATGAGAAACAAAACAGAACAAATGTGAGCAAAGTTATCTTGTTATTAATAATAAGAAAAAAGGGGAAAAAAAGAGGGAAAATTATAAAATTTTTTAAAAAGAGAAAAGACCTCCCAAAAAAATTTTGAGAAAAAAGAAAAGGATGGCAAAGTTTGGTTTAAAAGCATCACTTACATAAAATTAAGAGCCTGGAACTTAAATCTTGTACCGGTGTGTTATAATCTTGCCCCAAGATACACATGCTCATAAAAACCACCCCCTTTAACACTTTAGTGACTCACTCCATAAAGCAGCACATAGCCCATTCCTTCATAAGTAAGCCTGCTCACATAGTGCTATTTGTTTTTACCATAGCTGCTCATTTTTAAGTGTTAAAATAGGTAACACCTGCTATAGAAAAAAAAATTATATAATTTTATATATATATATATATATGATTTTGTGTTATTTACTGCTTGTTAAACAAGTTAAAATAGGTACCACGTCCAGTTTCTGGAAAGCATCTCTTCCGAGTTTAATGTTTCCTAGAATTAAGTGAAGACAGCACTCTCTGCTGGTTATATTGTGTTACAAAACCAAGGAGGGAAAAAAAGGGTTAGAACTCTCTATTTAAACATTATCTTTTTGTCTTCAGGTTATCTTTCACTGTTAAGACAGTAACATTATCTTAACATCAAATATATTAACTTCTTCGTGATGTGGGTTCAGCTATGCGGATTTATCAGTTCTACTTAAGTACAATTATTCCCCCCAGGTATCAAATCCAATTTCTGGAGGCCCACGGCCGTTAAAGTATTTTGGTTATAAAGGTTTCAAGACAGGATTTATGTAAAGCTGAAGTTGTTCACAGGATTGTCCGTGGTCACAGCATGAGAGCAATGCTTATCCAGGCTTCACAAATTGAAGAAGTGGAATATGCAAAGCAATACCTGATCCATCTAAAAGATTTTAAGAACTACTGAGACCAGAGAAAATGAATCTTTCAAACATTCCATAGCATAAATGGAGGTGAAACAAAAGAGGAACCAGGAGACAAGCATTGAAAAGCCTTACCCCGCTTGACCTCTCCCATGCATCTCCTTTGACAAGTTTGCCCCTTTCCCGCAGAGTGATGTATTCTAGGCCTCTTGGTTTACTGGAATTGTAGATGAATATGGAGAGAAGCACTACGGGAGCTTCCAAAAAGAACTCTAGAGAAGGCCTGAAGTCAAAAATTATGAAAGAGACGGTGGTGATGATGACAGTGGTGATCTGAGCAGTCATAACATGGAACATATTGTCTCGGAACTTCAAGATGAAGGCTACAGAGAGCCCCAGGAATGCTGTGACAAATATAAGAGCCACTGAGAAGACGTTGTGGCCATAAAAAAACCCACAATTCTCTATCTGCCTCCGGTCTTTAGTCCGCAGCCCCAGCATAAGCCCATTAAACAGCACCCCAAAGGCATAGAGTTTGCTGTTCTGCGTGAAGATGCTTTCAGCAAGCTGATCCCCGTCTTTCAAAATCTTTTCGTTGTAGATGTTAGCCAGGGCAGAAATGAAACACTGCACTAGAATAAGCAGATGACCCAGGCTGAGACGGAGAGGTTTCAATGCTCCTGCCATGGTAGTGGTGACATTCCACTGGAAGCTGGGAAGGAAACTTGGTGCTTCGCAGTTGCCCTTTTCCAGGCACGCTTCCTCAGGCCCGGCATAGAGAAGGCAGTGGTTAGACGGACTGAAAAACATATTGTGATGGAATCCGTGTACAGCCAAGCTTTGCTGATGGCCTCCAGTTCCTAAAGTCAGCGCAACGATGGACAGGAATAAAATGACCAGGGATGCCCATTGTACCCAAGAGAGTTTTCGCCTAGAAGTAGACAAAAAGAGCCACTACCTTTAGAAACACAGTGGCACAAATTAAATGACAACAAGCTCTATAAAACACATAACGGACAGATGTCACAGACAGAGGAGACAGAGACAGGCACCGCGAAAAAACCCTTGGCTTTTCAGAAGTGACAGTAAGATGCCAAAATGCAGCATGCTTTTCTAAAGCAAGGACAGGGAAGGGCTCCAGCCTGGCACTCACAGAAATACGAAATGGAGTATTCTATAGAGATAATTTAAGGAAAGTCTTTCAAGATCACGTTAGTACTAGATACTGACTGCTTGATGACTTAAAACTAGCTGCTGTCTCTACAGGAGCACAGATCTGACAGATAAAAAGAGACCACAGAGACTAAAATAATTGCTCTCTTTCGTTGGTAAGCTTCCACTACATTCACATTTCCCCTCCAGTTTTGTGCACAAACAGGCAAAGAAGAACAGATAGGACAGAGTCTTGTTTTTGTCACACATATAAGGAAGAAGGGACATAAAATTACTTTTTAACATAAATTATGCAGTTGACTGGAAGCACAACAAGGCTGGCGCAGCATCACAGAAGACACCTCTTATTGTTCCCTCTTATGTACCTCATTCCCTTTAAGTAAATGACATTTATACTCAACAAAGAATTACAAAAGACTGGAAAGAAGTACTGCTAATCGTGAAATATGAGATTTAATCACAGAACGTTAAGAGTTGGAAGGGACCTCCAGAGATCATTGAGTCCAACACCCCTGCCAAGGCAGGTTCACCTAAAGAAGGCCACATACGAACATGTCCTGTCTGGTTTTGGATGTCTACAGAGGTGGAGACTCTACCACCCCTCTGGGCAGCCTCTTCCAGTGCTCCATCACCTTTACATTAAAGAAGTTCCTTCCTACATTTAGATGGATTTTTTTATGTTCAAGTTTGTGCCCATTACCCCTTGTCCTGTCACTGGATGCCACTGAAAAAAAGACTAGTCACATCCTCCTGACATCCACCTGTTATGAGTTTAAGACCTGAGATGTCTTAAAGCAACGAATACAGTCCTCCAGGGACAGGCTAGGAGGTGGACACCATAAAATGTAATCTTCTGTCTATTTCATTCCCATCAGCCAGTACCTTTCTTCTCTACATAAACTGTCTGCATAGTCAGTTTCTGCCCCTTTTCTCCCTCTCTCTTCTCCCAGTGTAGCAAGCTGGTATCTCTCTGGTATTTATGGGGGACTTGGGGCTTTCAGCTTTGAGTAGAATGGCTAATTTCTACTGCATCATTTGGGCCTGGGTGGGGAGGTTTTGGACAACGTTGGCCTAGTAAGATCTCAGTAAAGCCCAAATTACAGAATCACATAATTAATGAGGTTGGAAAAGACCTTCTAGTCATCAAGCTCAACCTATCACCCAACATCATCTAATTAACTAAACCATGGCACCAAGTGCCTTGTCCAGTCTCTTTTTAAACACTTTCAGGGATGGTGACTCTACCACCATGCTGGGCAGCCTGTTCCAATGGCAAATCACTCTTTCTGCAAAGAATTTATTCCTAACACCCAGCCTAAAATTCCCTTGGCACAGCTTGAGGCTGTGTCCCCTTGTTCTGTCACAGATTGCCTGGGTGAAGAGACCAACCCCCACCCAGCCACAACCTCCTTTCAGGTAGTTGAATACAGCAATAAGGTCATAGTTGTTGTCCTGCCCAAGCCTCCTCCAGACTAAATAACCCCAGCTCCCTCAGCTGCTTCTTGTAGGGCTTGTGCTCCAGCCCCCTCACTAGATGGAGAACTGGGTTAAGGCTGAATACAAATTTTGTGTATTTTGCATGGGTTTGTATTGTTTTATATAGATATGGATAGTACTTCCACTTAAATTTCCGATTCTGTCCAATTCTGTGTGGAGCATTTTCTTTCACTCATTTGGGGAGGAGTAAAAGAGTTTCTGTCTGCTTCCCAAAATCACACCATCACCATTTATGAGATCCCCCCTCAGTGTTCTCTTTTCCATACTAAAAAGATCCAATTCTCAGTCTTTCCTCTTAAGAGAAATGTTCTAGTCCCCTAACCATCTTTGAAGCTCTAAGTACAAATGAAATCACACAAACCTTAGTTTTGACTATCCAACAACCTTATAATCTCAATTTCAATTATTTTCTGTTACAGGTGACCAAATGTGTAGAGATAAGAAGAGACTCCTAATAAGCTGTTATTGCCTACACTTTCAGATGTAAAAAACAAAGCCACCTCTTCAAGTAAGAAAAGAGAACTATTGTTCTCATCAGACAAAGAGAAAGAATGTAGCTTAACTTCTTCAAGGCCAGGAAGATAGAAAATTTTAGCTTTTTTAGTGAATATTACTTACTTTAGGACTATCCTGAAGAGAAGAGCTGTTGTTATAATGACAAAATTTGAGAATAGCACAGCCATTGCCTAAAACAAGAAGAAGGGAAACAAAGTTAAACTCCAAACATAGAGAGGACATCCAAAGCCCATCGACTTCAAGTATTCACCTTTCTGTGATGTACCAGAGTAAAAAGCAGCACCCTGGTACAAAAACTTCAACCTTACCCAAGTGCTAGAACAGTATCATAGAATCACAGAATGGTTTAGGTTGGAAGCGACCTCAAATACTATCTAGTTCCAACCCCTCAAAATAGGTCAGGACACCTCCCACTAGAACAGGTTGCCCAAGGCCTCATCCAACCTGGCCTTGAACGCCTCCAAGAAAGGAGCGGCCACAACCTCCCTGGGCAACCTGTTCCAGTGTCTCACCACCCTCACTGTAAAGAACTTCCTCCTAACATCCCATTTACATCTCCCCTCTTCCAGTTTAAACTCGTTATCCCTTGTCCTGTTATTACAAAACCTTGTAAATAGTCCCTCCCCGGCCTTCTTGTAGGCCCCTTTCAGATACTGGAAGGCTATCACAAGGTCTCCTTGAAGCCTTCTCTTGTCCAGGCTGAAAAGCCCCAACTCTCTCAGCCTGTCCTCATAGCAGAGGTGCTCCAGCCCAGCACTCCTCTGGACTCTCTCCAGCAGATCCACATCCTTCCCATGCTGGGGGCTCCAGAACTGCACACAGTACTCGAGGTGGGATCTGGGAGAGTAGACTAAAGGGGGAGAATCCCTTTCCTTGCCCTGCTGGGCACACTGCTCTTCATGCAGCCCAGGACACAATTGCTGTCTGGGCCACATGTGCGCACTGCCAGCTCATGTTGAGCTTTTCATCAAACAAGACCTCCAGGTCATTTCCTCAGGGCTGCGCTCAGCCATTCACCACCCAGCCTGGAGTGGTGCTTGGGATCATGCCAACCCAGGTGCAGGACCTTACATTTGGCCTTGTTGAATTTCATGAGGTTGGCCTGGGCCCACCTCTCCAGCCTGTGCAGGTCCCTCTGGATGGCATCTCTGCCCTCCAGCAAGTCAACTGTGCCATACAGCTTGGTGTCATCTGCAAACTTGCTGAGGGTGCACTCAATTCCTCTGTCCATGTCACTGACACAGCACTGGTCCCAGCACTGACCCCTGAGGGATGCCACTTGTCACTGGTCTCCAGGTGGACATTGTGCCCTTGATCACCACTCTCTGTGACCATCCAGCCAATTCCTTATCCAGCAAGTTGTACAGTCATCAAGTCTATGTTTTTCCAGTTTGGTGACCAGGATGTCATGTGGGACAGAGTCAAAGGCCTTACTCAGGTCCAGGTAGATGACATCAGTTGCCTTTCCCTTGTCCACTGCTGCTGTGACTCCATCATAGAAAGCCACCAAATTAGTCAGGCATGAGTTGCTCTTGGTGAAGCCATGCTGCTTACCACAAATCACCTCTGCTTTGTTTTCCATTTGCCGTGGCAGTGCCATCATCTTGCCAGGCACAGAGGTGAGACTGACTGGTTTGTAGTTCCCAGGGTCATCATTTAGGCACAGAGGTGAGACTGACTGGTCTGTAGTTCCCAGGGTCATCATTTTTTCCCTTCTTGAAGATGGGTGTTATGTTTGCCCTTTTCCAGTCAGCAAAACCTCTTCAGTCTGCCATAACCTTTCAAATACGATGGACAGTGGTTTAGCAAGTTCATCTGCCAGTTCCTTCAGGACCTGTGGGTGGATCTCGTCAGGCCCCATAGACTTGTACACATTCAGATTCCTTAGGTGCTCATGAACATGATCTTCAATTATAGTGGGCAGATCTTCCTTTTCCTAGTCCTTACTTTTGCCGTCTGGAGCCCTTGCTGTTGAAGCCTGAGGTAAAGAAGTCATTGAGCACCTCAGCCTTATCCATATCCTTTTTCACCAGCTCTCCATTTCCCTTCTGGAAGGGTCCCACATTCTCCCTGATCCTCCTTTTCTCACTAATATACCTGAAGTTCTTTTTGCTCTCCTTAATGTCTCTAGCCAGATTCAATTCCAACTATGCTTCAGCTTTCCTCACCTGATCTCTGGTTGCACAAATGATTTCTTTTTATTTGTTCCAGGTTACTTGTTCTTGCTTCCACTCTCTGTAGGCTTTCTTCTTGCATCTAAGTGTGTCCAGGAGCTCTCTATTCATCCATGCAGGGCTCCTGGCATTCTTACCTGTCTTCCTCTTTATTGGGATGCATTGCTCCTGGGCCTGAAGGAGGTGATCCTTGGACACTGACCAGCTTTCCTTGCCACCCTCTTCCTTCCAGAGTTTTTTCCCATGGCACCCTGCCAAGGAGATTCCTAAAGAGATTGAAGCCTTCTCTTCTGAAGTCTGCTGCAGTGAGTTTGCTGTGTACCCTCCTTGATGCTTTGAGGGTCTTAAACTCTACCATTTCATGGTCACTGCATCCAAGGCTACCCTTCAGCTTCACTTCACTCACCAACCCCTCCTTGTTGGTGAGGACTAAGTCCAGCATAACACCTTTTCTTGTGGGTTCCTCTACCACTTGGAGAAGCAGGTTATCAATGCATTCCAGGAACCTCTTAGATTGCTGGTGCTGTGCTGTGTTGTCCTTCCAACAGATGTCAGGGTAGCTGAAGTCCCCCATGAGGACCAAGGCCTGTGAGTGTGAAACTTCTCCTACTTGTTTTTTAAGGGCCTCATCTGCTTCACCTTCCTGATCAGGAGGTCTGTAGCAGACTCCTACTATGATGTCCCCTTCCCGTGCCTTCCCTTTAACCTTTACCCATAAGCTCTCTGACTTGGCATTGCACATCTCCAGGTGGAGCTCCATGGATTCTCGTTTTGTCACTGATGTAGAGGGCAACACCCCCAATATGCCCCTAAATGATACTCAAGTGACATTTCCAAATCTCAAGCAAACCACAGAGCATAAGTTCCACTGTAAGGAGGAAAGCTGTGCTTGAAACGAAAGTGTGAGGAATCCAATCCAGAGTAAAACTTACTTTAAAATTATTCAGTTTCCTGTCAGATGAGTTCCCCAGTCAGTTTAATCAGTTAGCTGCAAAATCAGCTGTGTCAGCCAAAGAAGGAAGTTGCTTCAATATGAAAACAAGAACTGGGGAAAGTGAGGGTGCTTCTGGCTGCAGCCCCAGCTTGCAGCATTCATGAAATACCAAACTTGGACAAAACACTTACAGAAAATAAACTTCTTTTATGTCAAGTGCACCTGCTGCTTTCATTAGTCTGGGGAAGGAAGACTGAGAGATAATCTCACCAATGTTTACAAATATCTGAAGGGTGCGTGTCAAGAAGGGGCCAGTCTCTTTTTGCTGGTGCTCTGTGATCGTATGAGGTGCAATAGACACAAATGGGAACATAAGAAGTTCCATCTCAATGTAAAGAAAAAATTTTTTTGCTGTGAGGGTGCTGGTGCACTGAAACAGGATGTCCAGAGAAGTTTGGATTTCCTGCTCTACAGATTATCAAGATCCATCTGGATGCCCTGCCCTAGGTGATCCTGCTTTGGCAGAGGTTTGAACCAGATGATATCCAAAGACCCCTTCCAACCCCTACCATTCTATGACCTATCAAAGGTAAGGAGGTACTTGGCTTGAATTCTCAAGACTGCAACTATACTAAAAAAATTCACCTATGTCAATGTAGAACTGAAGACAACTCTAAAGCTCCTAATTTGCGAGTAGCTGTGTAATAATGACAATACCTGAATCCATGGCCATGATCCCAAGCTGCAAACTCCTTGTAGCAAGGCTTGTCTTTTTGGTCTCTGTGTCAGACACTCTATACTGGGACAACAGACCAAGAAGAGTCTGTTTTAAACACTGCAGTTACCATTAAAATTTTGAATTTACCAGGACAAAAAAATGTTATTTTTGGTGTGTGAGGGGATGCTTCCCAAACTGTTTGTTATTCAAGACTGCCTTGCATAGGAAGTTCACATACAAAAGTCTAGGCACCTGAAATCTTCCGTCCAATTCAGCTTTACAGTGAGATCTCAAAGACAATTTTTATACACACAAAAAAAAAAAATGGATTCAGAAGTCTAAAATACAGACTTGATCATGAATTTTCTCAAATACATTTCCAATTTTGCAATAGCAAAGCCCTTTTCATTTACTAGAGAAAATGCATAGGTCCTTTTCCCATCACCTTTGTTCCATTCTATTCCGACACACTCTCTGCTGAATAATGAATCTCACGAAACAGTGCAACACAGGGTCTCATATAAGCTGAAGACACTTAAGAAACCACAGCTGAATTTTCTTCTTTGAAAGACTACAATTCAATAAATATTCATGTTAGACGACCACTGTGGAAGGAGAAAAATACTGGACAAGCAAGTGAACCTGGCAGAAATATCTCTGGGAAAAAAAAAAAATAAAAAGGCTTGATGCAAAATGCAGAAGTGTTCCATGCATACTCTGGTTTTGCTTTACTGTCAAAGCCCCTCATACAGCATCTCTGATACGCTCAAAATCTATAGCATTACAAGACACTAATTTTGAGTTGCTTTGTTCTCTGAGGCTTCAAGGACCTCTGCCCTAGATAAGAAGGAATATACTAAGAATCACCATGCCACTAAGTTAGAAGGCACAAAGTCTCCAAAACTAAGGTCTCATCAATAGGAACTGTTAGCCTCTAGAGTATCTATAGTTATAGCTGAAGCTTCATGCAAAAAGAAATTAAAATCTCAGCAAAGCAACTCTAAATTTCAATAACCTGCTCTCCCAGACACAAGTTAGCCCCCAACCTACTTAATTTTTTAAAGTTACACAAAATCTCATTCAAACAGGTACAGCTGCCTTCTTTCAAGCATCTTGCCTCCATCTTTCTATTTTTACAGATTTGTCAAGGTATTCTATCTTATGGGTATTGGGTTACCTATTTTACCATGATAACGGTAAAATTTTATCTAACCATTGCAACAAATATCTAGTTAAAGGTATAAGACACTGAGAGTTTTTTAAAAACAAGAATCTTCATGTTCCAAGAGGAGAGAAAGTATGAGGGGATGTGTGCACATAAATTACAAAAGCTGTGTCTATTACAAAAGATTACTTTAACAGAGACAAATCAGATTGCTTAAGAAAGCAAGAGCGTTTATGTAACTGTAGTAGGTTAGAGCTGGGCTGAGCTGGGGTTAATTCTCCTCTAATGCTGTGTTTTGTGGTGTTGTAGCTGAGCATTGATAAGGGCAGCAGTGTTGTGACTACTGCTGTAGCTGAGTATCCAGGCTGGGGTTTTTGGGGTTTTTTCCTCAACATCTCCCTGCCCCAAGATGCTGAGAGGACACAGCTGAACCAGGTAATCCAAACTGGCCAAAGAGATATTCCATATCTTATGGCATCAGCTCAGATATAAGAAGGAGGTAATAGAAGAAAGTTTGGGAACATTCATCTATGGCAACTGTTCTCCAGGAGTAACCATCAAGCCCTGCTTCCAAGACCAAAACTCCATCGTCCAGCTGATAGGAAGTAGAGATTAACATCTCTCTCTGCTTTTGCTTCCATGCGGTCTGTTGCTTTTGCTTGTTTTCATTATTAAATTGTTTCTATCTTATAAGTGGTCTTTGTTATATTTCCCCACCCCTTCCCTGCCCATTTAAAAGGAGGAGTGATAGAGTGGCTCTGGTGGGAATTTGGCCCCCCGCTGGGGCAAAACCACCACAGTAACCTTCTAAACATCGGGTTTTGCTATTACAAGCATTGTAGTTGAATTTCCTTCTTAAAATGAAAAAGAATTCCAAACAACAAAACCCAACCCAACCAACAACAAAAATCTCACACAACAAGCCCCAGACAGAGGCAATTATGCCTATTATTTTAAGATGTTGAACTCTTGATCTTAATTACATTTTTCCAGCCAGGTCACGTTCTAGTCTCTGGTCTGTCCTTGACATAACTGTACACCTGAAAGGCTTATATTTTAAAGAGAAGTTCTGACAGAGAAGGAACAGAAACATTTATATGATTCTGATTCTATATTTATTTCTTATGTCAGACAGGGGCAGCCACAGTAGTTTACGGCAGGCACTAACCATCTGTTGCCATCTAATTTCAAACATAAATTCTGAACCAAAAAGCAACCCAGAACAAAAATAAAAGAAGGCTCAGAAAATGTGCTATCTCCTGAGCACACGCAGATTGATCCCTAAGGTTTAACACTTCTAGAACAAAGTATGAATTAACTTCTGTCCTTAAACATAACTGATAAACAAATGCAAAAAATTAAAACTCAAACAGTTTTCTTTCTTCCCTCCTCAATTCCTGTTACACTTTCTCTCTTTGCAGCATTATGTCTAATCACTTTTATTTAGTCAGTGAGGATAGAAACCAAGTCAACCTGTGATGTCACATACATAGAGTGGTAGAAACCTCACAGGAAAGTGCAGCTCAAGCACTAGCAGGATGAGCAAATGCACTGAAAGAGATGCAGAACTGAAGAAACCAAAGGACAGGAAGCAATGAAAATCTGCCTAGTACTTAAGCAATTCTGCCTATTTCTAGATTACTTTGGAAGGAGAAAACTGTTAGAGAGGCTCTACTCGGCTGAGAGCTGTACTACACTGACCAGTGGGCAAGAGCATGGGAAGGTATGACTGGCTAGGAAACAGATCCTTATTTTACCTGCAGACCTTGCCTTGCCAGTTAAAACAGTCTAAGGGAAATGTTACCTACTACTACGACACTGGGAGACACCTTATTCAGTGTTATGTATACTTACTGGCTGGAGGTAGGACAGTACATAGAAGACAATCAAGTTATCCAAAAAGTAAAGAAAGGCAGGGATTGACCATTTCATGGAATTACAAAAATTCTTCCAGGAAAGACATTCAAAGGCATGATCTGAAAGGAAGAGAAATCAGTAAGAAAGACATCTTTCTTATTATCAAAAGACAAGACCGTTCCCTTGTAAAAGAATAGGTACCACTGATTTATTTTCAGGAACACCACTGGACTGAAAAAAAGTAAGGTGGTACAGCTCTCTGGTGACAGAGCGAACAGATCCAGGGAAGAACACAAAGGTAAAGCAGCAATCCCATGCCTACAGACATTCACCTTATTGCTTCAGCAGAGAATTATCAAGGAACCCACTAACCCCATCAGAGTACTTGTACACTAGGAGCAAAGATTCAATTATAAGCCATTATTTGAGGGCCAAAAAGCACCCCATAGTCCCTGTACAGTATCAATATCAATACTAGGTATGATTTTTCTGATGATTCTCAGTTATATATAGACTGAACCAATGACACAGACAGTGGATCTGTTCATACAGCAGTACACAAAGGGCAACCAGCAGTGTTAGAAATCTGAAATAACCCAATACTCAGTATCCATAGTGCACAGCACATGAACTGGGTTAAAAGAGATATACAGGAAGAAAAAAACAAGGCACAAAGCATGACATTTACTTAGGTATTCAGGACACACACTTTAGGAGGAAGACTGTGATAAACCTTAGACTACACTGATAGTACTTCATTAGCACAGATTTAAGACCACAAAATTATACCTAACCCTCTTCTGAACCACCAATACATAGAGCTCAAAGTTTAAGACATCTGAAAGAAGGAATTGAAAAATGTGTAATAAGCAGTAGACAATTATGGCAAACATTAACTGAATGTATTTACTGTCTTAAGTACTAAATTGTTGACACAAAAATCTCATCAGCTTTCCAGAACCATGAGTGTTGCACGGAGATGTGAACAAATCCAGCAGTTCAATTTCACAGGAGACTTCAGTCCCTGACAACCTCTTCCAATCTAAATGTCCTTTCTCTACCAAGTTAACCTCTCAACCTTCTTACACCAGGACAGAAAAGCCAAGAAGTAAAAACAGCCTGCAAGGCAAAACCAGTAGCCAGTGAAGGCTGACACCAGAAAAACAGAATCTACAGACCAAATCTTTTTTTTTTTTTTTTTTTTTTTTTGCCACTTAGAAGCTTCTGTTCCAGTCATGACTTTGGTGAGGTGATTCTATTACCCTTGCATGATACTGTGTTAAAATACTGAAAAAATTAGACTTGTCTTCATTACACTTTTTAATGCAACTTACTTGTCCTTATTTTGACTACCATACAAACAACTCAAGAACATTTGAATTTACAGCACAAAGCAGAATTAGAAAAGTATAGTTTAGTTACAACTCTGCATGACAGACACAACTCCAGTGAAACTTAACAGAAGGACATAGTCCATATTATTACATGTGAATCCATCTTTTAAGAAAACCAACACTCCCCCACCAAAAACAACAAAAATCAAACAGAAAAAAATCAGAAGTAAAACAGATCTTAGAAAATCAACAACTTTTATTTAAATATAGGTACTTACCCTTTTTCTTAACCCATACTGCCAAAATCACACACAGGACCAGTTTTACTACTTCAGAACATATGTTCACTGTTGTAGGAAGGTAATCATATTTATTATCTGTGGGATTCAGCAAATCATAGAGAGCACACAATCAGATCCTGTCTTCTGCATTTATAAATCAGAGCAAGACTCCAGTAGGAATTTTAGCCACTTTCCATAAATGCAGAAGGCTATGTCAGCATTTTCATTACAAATACTCTGATTGTTAAGGTATACAACTTCCTGAATGGTCTCCTTTCTGGGATTAAATCTTTCCTCATTTGGTCCCAGTTAGCAGCAGAACTTTTTGGAAGAAGCAAGGAATACCACTGGTTTGGTTTTTTTTTTTTTAATCCATTTAAACAGGGATGTATTTACCAAACAGCAACATTCTACTTTTCCCCCGCTTCATAAAAAATGGCTTCCAGGATGACATAACCTTCTACGACTGTATCTGTTCTTTGTTACTTTGGTAATATTTTGGGAACAGTCAGATATAGCACACACACTATGATGCTTTTCTCCTAAGCAAGACAAATATTTCCATCACGACATGTATCAATATAGGACTCACACAACAATTTAGTCTTTGAAAATCAGCTATAAAATAATTCACTGGCTCATCATTTAAGGGTGAATCTCCACTTGGATCACAGACCTTGCAACCCTAGTTACCATGTTATATTAGATCAGGGACTATACAGAGATGTTCCAGTAAAGAAACATATGCCACTACTTATCTAACACAATACTTGTGCTAAGAACTCAGCAAGTGGACAACCAGGCTTCTGTGCAACCGTTTTACCCCAAATGCAAACTCTTTCTTCATTCGAGGTACACTATGTTGATTGCCCAACAGTACCTTCATTAGCAGAATACTTCATCAGGAGGATTCGACTTGAGCCCAATGCAATAAAGATTCCTCCAAGCAGAAAGGTATAGATGGTTGTCTTTGAGCAAAGCACAAGTCGACCACAGCATTTGGTCTTCATTCTGATGTTTTGCTGTCAATGCCCTTTGGATGACAAAACAAAAATACACTGTAAATAGTACTTCCCAAAACTGGTTATACACAGTGAAATGTGTGTACTTCAATGCTTTGTGTTAGTTTATACAAGATGCTGCTTACACCACAAGCTGTGACCATGCCTGTGGCCAGCCATATTTCCCAGGGATCAGTACTGGGTCCAGTTTTGCTCAATATCTTCATCAATGACCTGGAAGCGGGGATTGAGAGTACTCTCAGCAAGTTCACTGATGACATGAAACTGGGAGGGGTGGCTGACACACTGGAAGGCTGGGTGAAGGTGAACCTCATTAAGCACCTAAGGACAAGTGCAAAGTCCTGCATGTGGGGAGGAATAACACCACCAGGCAGCGGTGCACACTAGGGGTCATCCCACTGGAAAGTAGCCTCATAGAGAAAGAATTCGATTTCTAGTGGACAGCAAGTTATTCAGGAGACAGCAACGTGCCCTCATGGACAAGAAGGGCAATAGTATACTTGGGTACATTAAGAGTGCGTCCAGCAGGTCAAGGGAGGTTATTCCCCACCTGTACTCTGCCCTGGTGAAATCACAACTAGAATATAATTTTGGGCTCCCCAATTCAAGAGAGCCAGAATCCAACGGAAAGTGATGAGAATGATTGCAGGACTGGAACATCTCTCCTATGAAGTAAGATTGAGTGATTGGGGACTGTCTAGTCTTGAGAACAGAATGCTGACAGGGGATCTTATAGACATCTATAAATATCTGAAGGGTGGGTGTCAAGACAAAGGTACCAGTCTTTTTTCAGTGGCGCCCAGTGATAGGATAACAACTGAAACAAGCTAGAACACTGGAGGTTCTGCCTCAACACTTCTTTATGATGAGGGTGACAGAGAAGTGGAGCAGACTGCCCGGAGAGGATGTGGAGTCTCCATCTCTGAGACTTTCAAAGCCCATCTGGATGCATTCCTGTGTGGGCCTGCCCTAGGTGATCCTGCTCTGCAGGGGGATTTGGCTCAGCAATCTCTAGAAGTCCCTTCCAACCTATAACATTCTATGATCCTGTGAACTCATTTTACAGTTATCTTTTTCCTTTTTATTAAAAAAAAAAAAAAAAAGAAATATTNGAGGTGCGGGGGGGAAATAGGATATGCTAGGGGGGACCAGCAAAGGCAGATAACCAATGCATACACAGTCACTCAGAAGGTGACACAAAGATGCCCGTTTGTCAGAGGAGTGCATTGCTAGAATACTGATTAGCTAAAAAGATGACGTAAGTTACATGCTTATTTTTCTTCAATTAGTTTTTAAAGTGCTTTTGGTCCTAATTCCAACGAGGCAATTTTACAGCTGTGGTACAAGAGGAACACCTCAGCACAGGCCTTTGCCCAGCTTACTCAGCTTCAGCCCTTGACAAGGAGGCGGGTGAAGAATACAGATGGTTGGCGGCAGCGTCTCTGCCGTACCCGCGCTCCCCGTCTCCACCGCTGCCGTTACTCGGACAAACCGTTAATCGGCCCCCAGGCCTGAAAAATAAGCTAGCAGACGGCCAGTACCGGGCCCTGTGCAGGGGGAGCCCCTTGGGGCCGTCTGCGGGAGGGACTTTCGTTAACGGTCGCGACATCTTTTAACAGCTGGCACCGCCCCACCCCAGCGTGGCCAGCCGAAACACGGCACCACGACAGGGGCCAGGACGGGCCAACCAGGCCCCGACTGCCAGCTCGACGGAACTCGGGAATACGTTCTCGCCACCTACCTCGCAGTGGTGGCGAGAGCACACCACTGTACTGAAGGAACACTCGCCTAGATAAGGTGACAGCTGTTTGCCACGTCGCTCCCTCAGGTCGACGCGAAGCTGCAGCCAGGAGCGGGGCCGCAGCCTCACAGCGTGAGCCGGGCTCTAAGGCGGCAGCAGCCGGTGATCAGATGCCGCCGCCAATTACACCAGGCACAAGGGCTCCAGAAAAACCGCAGCACCGCACCTCACCCCACCCACGCTTCATGCTCCCAGCACCCAATACCAGCCTCCTCAACTCAGTCTCCCTCCGACACGCCTTGCAAGAGCACGACTGGCTCCTCAGCCTCCTGTACAAACCTGCCCGCTACTCCGCCACAACGGAGGGCACTGCC
>VWZI01011939.1:103107-154367 GCA_013396835.1 Psilopogon haemacephalus
CCTCTCTGCTCCTTCCCGCCCTGTGCACGCTACAGCGCAGGTGACCGTTGGCCTGTCCCCGACCTCCGGCCGGTTCAGCGCAGGCGCGTTGGCCGCTGCGCCGGGCGCTGATGTACGTTGAGTGCCGGCGTGTGTGCATGACGTCTGGTGGGCAGGAAGAGCTCCGGGAAGGGCGGGGCGTGGTCACGTGGCCGGCACGGGTGTTTTGGGGGCGGGGGGGTAGGCGGNNGTTGTCCTCCTGGTGGGGCCTGCCGGCAGCATGCAGAACGTCATCAACACGGTGAAGGGGAAGGCCTTGGAGGTGGCCGAGTACCTCACCCCCGTGCTCAAGGTGCGGGGCCGCGCGAGAGCCTGACGGGGTGACGCGAGGGGAGGTGCTGGAGCCTTTAAGGGCGTCGGGATAGCCGCAGGGCTGTGAGACAGTGGGGTTTCGGGTGGTGATGGAGCGGCCCCGGTCTCCCCTTCTGTACCCGCGGTGTCGTCTGCTGTGTGGCTGCTGCCCGAGTCCTGGCGACTCCTTACGACCGCTCCTGTCTGCGCGGGCATTTCGCTGCTGTCCTGGGAGTCTCTTTTGCCTTTCCGGAAGCCTCCCAGTGGCCGTGGCTTCGCTCGTCACGCAGGCCTGAGGAGCTCTGTCGTTGCGGTTGCTATTACCCAGCTGGTGAAGAGACTCTGGTGCTCGGTGGTATCTTAGCGGGATGTTGTCCTGGGGTAGCCTTGAAGTGACAAAGCCATCAACCTTTAGCCTGTTCCAGGGCCTACGATATAGAGGGACGCTTGAGTTAGAGCTCATATCCTATTATGTGTGGGAGTACTCACCTAGGAGGTGCAGGCCTTCGAAGACTAAGTGTTACTGACCCTGATACTCGAGAAATTACTTATTTGTGGCAGCCCTTTAACAGATTGTGTCATCAGAAAAGAAAATACACATTTACTGCTATATTGGTGGGTTTAACTCTCTTTTTAGGAGTGCTATGCGATGGTTATTTTGGGTAAGACTTTAGCTGACATAGTAAAAACATAATTGCATCTCCATTCTGTGAGAAGGTATAAAGTTATGTGACATAGCTTATTTCTGCATCTCCATTCTGTGAGAAAGTATTAAGTTATGTGACATAGCTTATTTCCATATCAGCATTACTGTGTTAGTACGATCCTCTTGGTGCTGAAGTAATTGCAAAGAGTAGAAATAGGTTATTTAGCTCTTGAGAGTGAATTCTAATGGTCCTTGTAAAGGTGGGCAGCACACCTGTTAAATTTTTGTTACTGCTCACTTGGTTAGAAATGAATATTGTTCTGTGGTTGTTAGATATCTTCTGTCTCCTAGCTACAAATACTTTATGTAAACACCAACTTTGTGTGTGAATGCTTAACTTGTCAGCAGGTGTTCCACTACTGATTTGCTCATTTTGACATGTTTTTGAAGAAATACTTGTGCTGTAATTATTTATGACAGCAGTCTCACTGCCTGAGGTTTTATGGTATGACCTATGTGCCTTGTGCTCTGCAGCTTCATTCTTTGGGCAGAAGGCAGTGATACTCAATAATTAATTGATTTTGTTTCCCCTCTGTGTTATATAATATACAATTGCCTGGACAGTGGACCTTTGTAGAGTTGCCCACCAATATGGCATTGAAATTGCGTGGAAAGGTGAAGTGACTTGTTTATCATAGTACAGTTGCTGTTGCATAGGTAGTGTAATTAATAGTGGAGGAATTATCTTGCCCAGGTGTACTCCAAGGAGGGAGGTGGCAGGATTTGAACCTTCCAAAAATGGAAAGTGATAGTATTATCCATGTGTGTGCCCTTTAGAAGGCTTGAAACAAATACTAAATACTTTTAACTTCGTAACTTTGAAAGTAAACTAGATATGTGTGTCTCATTAGCTTGCATAGTGCAGAATGTGCAGAGATGAGAAAGTGAATTATTTACCCTCAGGAAAGACAGGATAGCTATTTTATATATTTTTCATACGTAAACCCGGAACCACAGGTTTGCGCATGTTGCCTTCTGCTTGTGGGTTAAATAGTAAGCTGTCTCTGTTGTGGTGTTGCATAATGTGTTGTCGAGAGTTCTGCATTTCATAGCAACCCAAATTGCTAGATTAGAATTTTTTGCATTTCTTTGAATTCTGTTAGCTAGCATATGGTGATGTTAAAGAATTTGTACAGCTACTGTTTTGTTAGTCTTAAGTGCCTCTAGAAGAGAGGGACAAAGCAAATTATTGGTTCCATATGAAACAGGTGTGCTGATTTCCTTTTACACACTGATACCATGTGCCAAGGCAAAGCATCAAGAATGACCAAATCAAGCAATGACTGTTTTTCTTCTATGATTTCCTAATGACTCAACATGGTGAAATTGTAGCAAACTTTTCAGTTGCTTCTTTTAGTCTTCATAGAAAAAGATCAAGAGTTCTTCAGGACAAGAAATAACTGATGATGAGAAAACTTGGAAGCTCCCCACAGATGGTCAGTTTTGAGACTCAGCTTCATGATGGTGCACTGCTCCATCTCATTTGAGCTACACTATCACCTAGAAAGGTTGAACCAGATGATCCTTGGGGTCCCTTGCAACCTGGTGTTCTGTGATTGTAAGGGAGCTATGCAGTGGTTAAAATAGTATTGTTTTTCAAAAGCTATTCTTAGGTGGTTCTCGTGCTGGGGAAAGGTACGTTTTCTTGGTGCTTAAGACTTCTCTGAAGGAAAAAAAAATGTGAACGGAAGTCTTAGTACACTTCTGATTTGAGTATGCTAATAAAGCTGCAGAAGTATTGGATTTAATTCTGCATGGAGAAAGATAAGAAAATTGAAACTATTTCAATGGGGTGCATAACGAAACACAGAAATAAGTATTGAAGGAAGTAACAATTGAGGTTTTCTACTTGATTCTTCCTACCACAGAGCAAAGTTGATTGTCATTCATTTCATGACCTTTCTTAGCTGCAAAGTGTCATGTTGATGCATTGCAGTGCTGTTCAGTGCCTAGAGCAGTCACAATTCTGACTCAGAATCACTGATTCCAGATGGGTTTCTGTCTCTTACAGGCCAATGTAGTAGCAAGGATCTGGGAACTTTTCTCTGTTATTGATATAATCAGCTGGAGCAAAACCAAAATAAATTTGTATGTGTGATCTTGTTTTTATAATACCTCATATTTTGCAACAATTAATTTTGTTGAGTCTTACATTATAGACTATAGAAATAAGCTGCCTATCAGCCCTGGCAGAGGTTACCCCCATCTGGCTCACAGATCTCTATGGATAGAGCTAATGCCAAGACTTTTATAGGGGTACTTTTGATTTGTCAGAAGTTCTCAAATTTTCTCAACTTTCTGTATTGCAGGAGTCGAAGTTCAAAGAAACTGGAGTAATTACACCTGAAGAAGTAAGTATTTAGAAACTTTGAAGTATTTTGAAAGCAACTAATATGTTTTACCCAAAATGTCACGTTCATCTCAACAGTTCATGTCTTTGTCAACTAATTACTGCTTCTTGAAACAATTTCCATGCAGTGGAAGTAGAAGTTGTAAATGGCATTATTTTTCTCTACAGACAAAGTAGAATATCAGAATTTCTCTCAAGATGACGCTTGACATCTGAACGCAGAATGCTTTTTTTCCTGTATTGTATTGTGAAAAGCTTGTAAGGAAACTTAGTGCTGGGTCAGCAGCTCCATTTGTCAGGAGAGTTCAGGACCAAATCAGGAATACATGGAATTCAGAAGCTTTTCCTGTAAGCAGCTAAAGGGGAATTTGTATTTTGGGAAGAGTCTCTGCTTATCTTGCTTTTGATTCCTTCTAGCGTTCTAGTAAATCCTTACATATGCTTGTCCACAGCAAGTGTCCAATGATTATTTTTTCTCCTTTCTTCTCTGTAGGCTACTTCAGAGTGGCTGTGTTTTGGATTGCTGCCAAGCAGCTATAGTCTTTTAGAGAGTCTGCTGTGAAGAGAAATAAACAAAACTTTTTTTTTTTTTTTCCAGAATAGTAAAAACAAATTATGCAATGCTATTTTGACTTAACTGTTCTGCTTTTTCTTGTAGTAAAGTGCTACTGATCTGAAAATACCTTGTTTTTTCAAGGATATAAGAAAACAACGCTAAGAGTGTTGGGGTTGGGTAGCATGAAAGAAAAGTGAGGCACAATGCAAAATGGTGGAGATGTAAAAAGATGGAACAAATGATAATCAATGCAGTCAGATAATGTAAACAAAAGCACTCTTCCTGATGTTGGTGCCTAGCATTTTTCTGCTCAGTTGCATGGCAAGCAAGCACTCTTACTTTCTTTTCTGCTCAGAAAAACAGGCTTAACAACATGCTTTGCTCTCCTCGTAACCATATGTATCCATGTGAATGTTTATGCATTTGTTATCTTTGTTTCATATCTAATACAGATTATATCTAGACAAATTCTTAATCCTTTTTTGACCTATAGCAGAAGACTTTGTAGTAGTTCTGAAAGAAAAGGTACTTTCTATAGAATGTAGCAAAACCCACACTGAATTAAACAGTGTGCAGCATTTAAACGCCGGTAATAGTATGCATTGTCTCTATAAAGGTAGATGTTGATAGGATAAATCTATTGAATCCATCAAGGAAGTAACCAAGGGAAGCAATTATACAGCAAGATGAGCTTTTTTGTGAAATTTAGATGAGGTTGGCCCATGGATCTGCTGACTGCTCCTTTCACTGTCCTTCGTCTTTCCTGGTGATTTTGGTCTTTATGTAGTAATGATTGCTAAAGAGGGATTGGAAGTCATTGATAATGATGCTGAGATGTTACTTTTGAATGAATTTGGATTTCTTGGGTAATTAATTTCAGTTTGACTGGGTTTTAGTCTGAGACACTGGCTGTCATACAGTCATTGTGGAGTTCTGGATTGCCTCTGAAACAAATCAGTTAGCAATAAGGGTAACAGTCAATGTCAACAACCAACCTCAATGTCTACTCCATCTTTTTGCATATCTGTTTACTTGGTTTAATTGCAGTAGAATCTTTTCTGTCACGAGTTCTTGCTCAGTAATACCTCAGAAAGATAACACTTCTTTTCATTGTCTATGTAAGTACAGGTAAATATTATAAATCGTTATTTCCAGAAGTAAAATAAGATATTATTATGAAATTGACCTCTTGCCACTTCTGCAATATTGATTCAGGAATGAGATTATATTATTACTTGAGAAATGGGAAGTCAAAACCATCCAAGTAATTTTGTTCCCCAAGATGAAGAAAATGGAAATAAAACTTCAAGTGTTATTGTAGGTTTTTGCATCTGTTAGACCCACAAAGAATGCTTCCGTTTTTTTTTTTCACCTTTAGTAATATATTTTAACACTGATGTCACAGTGTTGCAGTTCCTTGATCAGGGAATTTTAATAGCTCTAGAGTTTCATGCTTATATGTTTATTATTGTGTAAAGGCCGAATAATTTTAAAATTTTCATGTGTATTGGAAGGGATTGGTGTTTTATTTAAAGTGATGGTTTTGCTTTTGCTAGAGAAGTCTCTTAGAAAATGGGTGAAAGAAAGCGCTTTTGCAGAGATTATATCTGCTAATCCATATGCAGCACACATTGTGGTATTTTCCACTGTGCTGATATGCAGGACATGGTGAGAAAATGGCTGACACGTTGCAAGCCTGGCGATAGGTTATAAACAAGCATTTTAAGACAATAAAGCAAGTGTAGCAATAGGTGTGCAACTCATTTTCAAAAGAACCTTTTTTTAAAACTATTTATTCAGTACAAAATTATATGAAGTTTTCCAGTCTACTAAATATTACTCATATTTAACATCAGTGATGAACTATTACTGTGATGTGCATTACTTAACATATACTGTTCATTCCTCTGATGCTGTTCTCTCACTGATTAAATGAACTGATCTGAGTCTCTTTTTTCTTGCTTGTGGTGGGTTGGGAAATTTCTCCCCCCACAAAGTTAAAATTTACCAGACCAGCTCAGAGGGCTTGGAAGTAAGATAAAGCTGTATCTTACAGCAAAGCTAAATCTACAAGCATATATACATAGTATATTTACATATATTTTCAATTACATACTATTTAGAAATAATACAGAACTCCAGTCTTTCCCTCATGGACAAAGAAAAGCCCAGAAGGGGCCAATGCCACCCTCTGTCTCTCCAGATAGAAAACAACCAGCAAAACTCACGTGTTATCTGGTTAGTCAACATATATTAGAGGGAGAAGCAAAGAGTGCCAGTGCCAAAGAGCCAAGAACAACAAATTCTTTATACATTGGCTTTTTATACCTCTTAGCAAATCTGATATAGACTTTATTGCTTTTTTACGTTGAGTGTCGTGCTCATTCCGATCCTTTACCAATTTCTCTTATTAGAGTATTCCAATATGCCTTAAACCACAACATTGCTGCAAAGCTGTTTCGAACACCAAGAGAGTTAAATATTTTTTACATTAAGCTCTTCATTGTCTTATAAATGGTCAAGAGTGGCAAATAAGAACAGTTTCTGTCACAATGTAAGCAACATGATAGGGTCTAGAAGCTTTCTTGTTATGACTGATTTTTTTCTGAACTTGTCATTGTGCTTAATAAGCATTTCCTTCTAGTGAAGTTGATTTGTGGTTTTCATAGCTAGATGAGATGGAGTTGAAACAATGCAACAAATTGATTTAAATATTTCTTAGCTACATACTTGATCTGACAAAGGAATGTGCAACTAAAATACTACTATAGAGAGAAGTAATGAAACAATTTCCAACATACTTCAATTTCTTTTTCTCCTGCCTTAACAGTTCGTTGCAGCTGGAGATCACTTAGTTCACCACTGTCCTACCTGGCAATGGTAAGTAAAATCAAGAAAGCTAGCATCTCTGTGTATGCTTTGCTGTGTTCAGACCAGGACATGGACTCTTCCAGTAGAACTTATTCTGGTTTTATGATGAAGCTCTCCTTAAGTCAGGGAGGGACTTATTTATTGCTTTACATAGCAGCAGTTCAGCGGAGGATTTGTTTAGAGACTTTTTTGTTTGCTTTCTTAAGGTTTTAGAGAAAATAAGATGGTACATACTCTGAATGCTTTTAGTGTGTAGCTGCTGTAACAGTGTATGTCTCTGAGCTTGTCTTAGTGACTGAAAAAGCAAAGGCCATGTCCAACTGCGATTGCTAGGAAGTAGTTGTAATTAACATATTTTAGACAAACATTTGTTAATTAAATATGTTCAAATTGGCCCACATTGGATAACTTTGTGCAGTGCATACCTGATGTACCATAAGGGTGCAAATAAGGTGCTTCCTCATGTTCTATTTGTCTTGCATTGTGGAACTAATCATTATCTAAATGGACTTTGCCTGTACAGTTGGTATCATCAAGGTTCTTGGCTCTGTACTGGGCCATGAATTGCCAAATGAGGAATTAATTTAAATCTTTGATTCTTGCTCTTTTACTGTCTCCTTCAGACAAAAGATGATGAGTCTGGCCAGTGTGCTGGCAGTTTGGAATTCAGAATGCTACTCTAAACTAAAACTCGCTCAAGGTGAAAGCAGATGCTCAAAGCTCTGGTGACTATGGCAGGTGTTATATTTCTGGAAGTCTGTTTCTTTTTGCTGAAGCTGCTTTCCTCAGACATTTGGAACTATGTTGTTGCTGATCCTAGAAAATTTTATGATTGTTCTGTCAACCTGTCTTTGCTTGAGCGTTTTAAGGGGAATGTAATTTTTCAAGCAGAAAATAATTTTAAACCAAGACTCCATAGTTTAGGCATGGCCAACCTTTTGGAGTCTTTGTACAGGGAAGAGTAAAGTCATAGCAAACAGATTCAGATAATAGGTCAAGAGGAGAATACAAAATGTTCTTGTTACCCACTGAAAGGAGAAGGATCCTTTTGTTCATACATCAAATTCTTAACCTTTTATGCTGCACTTCGTTTTACAGGGCTTCAGGAGAAGAACTAAAAGTCAAGGCTTATCTGCCAACAGACAAACAGTTTTTGGTAACTAAAAATGGTAAGGCTGAAGTTTAAATATAAGTGTTCTTAGGAGTGGTATCATGGAGGAGCTCTACTGATTGCCTGCATTGACAAGGGTAGCAAGTATCTTTGCACTTTGGCTTTGTGATACTAAGTATCTTTCCTACATACCTAAAATCCCTTCCTGAGACCAGTTGTTAGGGGGGCTTCATACTGGTAATATAGCTCGCCTTGCTGAAGTAGAAATGAAGCGTAAACATTATAAACCCCCTTGTCCTGCCCCTTCAACTTATACGCAGTGTTTAAAAGGAAGGTGTGTCCACTTTGCTCTTACTTTTGGAAAACTGTGGCTATTGAAGCATTCCCAAAATGTTCTCTCAGCAACACTGATAATTCTAGTTCAGGTCCTTGTTAGCCCTGTTTAGTAATGATGCTATAAAATACAATTTAAAATATTTTTTAATGAACTTAACAGGTATTACATACATTCAATCCTTGTGACTACCTTTGGTAAACTTAAGAAAGTTAGCATATTGGTATAACCACAGGGAAATTATTTTCTTAAAAGATCTTGTATTGAAATTATCCAAGCGAATGCTTTTAGATGAGCCTTTAGTACTTAGAACAGCCTCAGAAAATTTCATAGAATCAGTCGGGATTGGAAGAGACCACAAGGATCATCAAGTTCCAAACCCTCTGCCTTCTGCAGGGACATCCTACTCTAGATCAGGCTGGATAGAGCCTCATCCAGCCTGGCCTTAAACACCTCCAGGGATGTGGCCCCAACCACCTCCATGGGCAACCCATTCCAGGGTCTCACCACTCTCATGGTGAAGAATTTCCTCCTTACATCCAGTCTGAATCTCCCTACCTGCAGCTTTGCTCCATTCCCCCTAGTCACTACCTGATAGCCTAAAAAGGCTTTTTTGTAGGCCCTCTTTAGATACTGGAGGGCCACAATAAGGTCACCTCAGAGCCTCCTCTTCTCCAAACTGAGCAGCCCCAGCTCTTTCAGTCTGTCTTCATAGCAGAGGTGCTGCAGCCCTCTGATCATCCTCATGGCCCTTCTCTGGACACGCTCCGCATGTCCACATCACTCTTGTAACAGGGGCTCCAGAACTGGACGCAGTACTCCAGCTGGGGTCTCACCAGAGTAGAGGGGGAGAATCACTTCCCTCGACCTGCTGGCCACACTTCTCCTGATGCAGCCCAGGATCTGGTTGGCTTTCTGGGCTGCAAGTGTACACTGCTGGTTCATACTGAACTTCTCGTCCACCAGTACCCCCAAGTCTCTCTCCCCAGGGCTGCTCTCCAGCCGGTCACTGCACAACTTGTATTTGTGCCTGGGATTGCCTTGACCTAGATGCAGGACTCGGTCTTGTTGAACCTCATGAGGTTGGCTTGTGCCCACCTCTCCAACCTGTCCAGGTCCCTCTGGATAGTATCTCTGCCTTCCAGTGTGTCTGCTGCACACACATATTATTATTTGGATTTTATTTGCTGCCTTTTTGAGTGTTACCTGTGCTAATGCTTACAGTAGTGTTGGACAAACTTTCCTAAGTTGGTCCTCATGGTTGGATTGTTAAATGACTTTTTCATTTGTTTCTCTTCCTGCCCCTAACATCCAGGATCTCTTATTGCTTTGATCCTTCTAGGTCACATTTCAAAACAGTGGATTTCTTGCTGATGGTGATATATTGGCCTGTCACCTCAGTAAAAGTTGTGGGTGGGTTATGGGTGAGGCCAGCGTCATCCTATGGACCTCATTTTCAAAGTCTGTGGAGAGCTTCACTGTGACTTTCACACCCATATCTTTTCAGAAAGGTGTAAGAGCAAGTCACAAATTCTGCATGTCATACAGCAGAGGTGTGAGATGGTTTTCTCCATGTTGATAGAAAAGGAGCCCTTTCTTAGTCCTTGTTTAGGATGTTGCAAAATAGCTGTTTCGCATTAATTGGACCTGTGTTATTTCTTTGGCTGTTTTCTGTACTTGAATGACTCCTGTAATATATACAACTGAACTTTAAGTAACACAGTAATTCTAACCTCCTGTAAACTCCTAGATGTTAATTTCTAAGTAAGTATACCTAATATATTATGTAAACAGGTCACACGAACTTTTTGCAGAATTCAGAAGACCAGTCATTTGGTAAACTGATGTTAATCCAGGCAAGATTGTACTTAAGCTAAAGGTTATGTAGTTATGTGAGGAAAACTTGTCTTGAATTCTTAACAAATGAGAAGTTAACTCTCTTCTTAAGAGTTCTGGGCAAAAGTGGTCTAATGGGTAATAGAAGAATGAACTTTCAAGGCGACTGCAAATGTTGTACTGCTCAAGAAATAAAATGTCTGATGCAGCACATCACCATATTTTAAGTTTCTGCTTTTGTGTTTGAACTATGACTTAAGCATTCCTTAAATAAGGATATAAGGGACTACTACACTTCAGAAGGCCTTGCAGGATAATTTCATGCTCCAGTCTGGTTTTGATAGGAATGAGTGCATTTTATTTCTTTTTTGCCTTTTTTTGCAGTACCATGCTACAAAAGGTGTAAGCAGATGGAATACTCAGATGAGCAGGAAGCAATTATAGAAGAAGATGATGGTGATGGGGGATGGGTAGACACTTTTCACAATGCAGGTATTCAAAGTCTTGCTTCTTTAGACCTTATATTTCAGTTTCTGCTGTTAGAGAGTAAAATGTTTCTTCTGTATGGACAACTGTGTACTAGTATCTAATCCAAAATCTACATTGCCAGAGTAATTGTCTGAAATAAGGTGCATTGACAGCTTAGCTAATTGGTGTGGCTGCTTAGGTGCTTTACTGTGTAGCTGTGTGTTCCTGAAACAAGCTACTTTTTTTAGGGATGTTGTCAGTAATTTTTTTCAATATTCTCTTATTAAAAAGTTCTAAGAAGTTACTTAAAATTAACTGGGTAGTGACTCATTCCTTAATAAGGAGGTCCTGTGAAGAAATTGCTGGTTTAAACGATTTGTTTTGAAGAACATGCAACTTTCTCTTTTCTGGTATGATTGCACTTGAAGTATTTTGAGATCATCTTGATGTCCTCAACTGACTTAATCATTTCAGTGCTTCCCATTGCATTAAATTGTTGGATTGGTATAAAAGGGGGAATAACCAGAAAATAGCTGTTGTCTTGGCATCTGAGGTCACTGGAGGAAGCAGAGGCATGGGCACTAAAAGGAAAGAAAATACTGTTCCATGCTGATCTCTGTATTTCTTTAAGTCCTTTTTTTCCACAATTTGACAATTTTAGTCTGTTTCTTGACAGAGAAGGGCAGGAGAAGATACCTTTTTGTTTATGTAGATGTACATTTTTCATAACCTGTAGTTTCTAAATGTATCATGGTCCATAACTGAACAAGCCACACAATAAATTGTTTGGTGTAGCTTTGCCATATTCTTGAATTACAGATGCATTTCTCATCCCTGTAGTGAATAGAATCGTCTAAGTTTTTCCTTATAGGGTAGACTGGTTAGGGCAATGTGCTGTGGTAGCATAACTGTTAACACTCTGAGTCGGCCTGGCCAGGCCTCAGAATGCTGTCAGAGGAGATAAAAATATCAAATTCCACCTATCTGTCATATGAAGGAAGTCTGAGATAACTGGGTTTGTTCAGCCTTGAGAAGAGAAAGCTTAGGGGAGACCTCACAACCATGGGCAAGCACATAAAGAGCAGCTATCATGAGGAGGATGGTAAAGACAAGGGGTAATGGATACAAGTTGCTGCTGGGGAGATTGGGACTGGATGCCAGAAAACTTTTTTTCGCTATTTGGATGTTGGAGTAAACTCCCAAGGGAGGTGAAGGGTTCATCTACATTTGACAGTTTCAAGGCCCACCTTGACAGAGTACTGAGCCACCTCATTTGAACTGTATTCTTGCCCTGAAAAAAGTTGGGCTTGGGTGATCCTTGAGGTCCCTTACAACCTGGTGTTCTATGACCCTATGTAGATATCCTTTATAAAGCCTTCTTTTTCTGGTGGAGAAAAAGCACTTGTAAATGATCACACAGCCACTAGAAATGCACTGTTTCCAAGCAGAATTCAACTGGGATTTCTTTTCTTTAAATAGTTATTTCTGATGAGCAATTTACTTGATTCCAGGTTCATTCTCCACAGTGATGTAATTTACTTTTATCTGAAGAATTAGATAAATGTACCATGTCAAAGTAGGATTTAGTCATGTATCCCAAAGAATACTGGGAGATAGCTGCAGTAAAACTAGAAAGCTAAAGAGAAGAAACTCAGAACTTGGTATTGCTGTGATTTGGGGTGTTTTTTACTGCCCTATTTCCTCTCTGCAAAAAGCATTGAGTGTTATGCTACTTTATGCTTTGTCATGAACACTTTGCTTTCAGCATACTCAGAAGTATTCGAAAGTGCATGCTCCTGAAACCGAGTCCCATTATTGTGACATCAATTCCTATCTTGAACTTGCTTTTATTAAAAAAAAAAAAAAAAAAAAAAAAGTCCAAATCAGTTTGTAGTATTCCATCAGTTTGTATGATGTGCAAGAGCTGTTCTGGTGTGTTCTGTGTTACTGGTATGGTTTGTTTGTGGCTGTCCAGCACTAAGCATGCTACCACTACCAAACAAACAGCCTTTTAAATATCAAAATTGTTGTGAGAGGTAACTTGGATGACCTGCTGCTTTCTGAAATCTTTGCAACTTTTTTCTACACTAACCTGTAACAAAGAAACAAGTTTTTAACCCAGACATCATCTTCAATTAACAGGTATAGTGGGTGCAACAGAAGCAGTTAAAGAGATCACACTAGACAGTAAGGTAATTATTTCTTAAATTTTTCATTTTGCTTTATTATGGGACATAAAGGTAAACAGAAGTAGTGTAGTACTTCCTATGCAACATTGAAATGTATTTTGTCACTGAGTGTTTTGCAGATATACACAGACCTTCAGAGTCTGTCGTAGTCATCTAAGCATCTGCGTCTCATTATTATGTGTTTTTTGAAGCAGCATTCTTTTTTGAATGTCTTTAGCCACTCTGCTCCTGTAACAGGTTTCTGCAATCTGAAAATTAGATTCTCTTTACCTTTGTGTCTCAGAAAATGAATGTTTAGAGATCCAGTGTAAAGAAACTTACATGGAAAAATAGTTTAGGGATATAAATAGTTTCTTCTTAATCTTAAACTACTGCCAGCAAAGTTTGAATGCATTTGCTGCTGCTTGACAGGATAGTGCCCTCAAGCTCAGAAGTACTAAAACTTTTAAGGTGTATGTCTTACAAAATCATCAGCTTCTGCATGTTTCCAAAAAGTCATTCTGCAGCAGGAGCTGCAAAGTTAAGTCCTGAAGAAGCTGAGAACAGTTGGTGCTTTGTTAGCTAGCATGTTTTAAGAAATGAGGCGAAAGGCACAGAGACAGAAAATGCTTTAAAAGATGTGTTGGACTCTAGAAGAAAGTTTTTTCACAGTGAGAACAGTTAGACATTGGAATAACTTTGCAAGAGAAATAGTGGATTCCCCTACATTGGTCACTTTTAAGACTCAGCTTGACAGGGTGCTGGGACATCTCATTTCAACAACACTATCACCTAGAAAGGTTGGACCTGATGATCCTTGGGGTCTCTTCCAACCTGGTATTCGGTAGTGGTTGAAAAGTGGAGTTCTGTCTGTGTACTGTCAGGGTTTGTTAAGCCATTCAAGCACAAAGTTCTGGATTCTAAAAATTGAGAGTGAAGAGAATGGGCTGCTGCACACTTGTAAATAGCTCAAAATACCTTTAATACAGTGAACTGTGAAGTGCACATATTTTAAGTGAGACTGAGCTAAACTCAGTAAAAATGCTGCTATTTCACAAGTCGGTAACATAAGGGTGGAAGAAACACTTCTTTTTTTGTTGTAGAAAATCTTGCTGCTTGTACAACACTTCATTTCTTGGTCCACAGGTCCAATGCAGAACACCTTTTTCTGCTAATGTTCTGCTTGCCAAAATGCTTCACACAACTTAGTGTCTTACTGACTTTGGCAATTTGTTTTGGTTTTGTTTCTTTTTTTTTTTTTTTTTAACTAGGAAAGCAGCCACCTGATGGGTATAATTAGAGCAGCTTCTAATTGTAATCATTATTTGGAGTATTCTCCTAAAGTCTGAACAAAACCTGTGTAAATCCAGGCCTCTCCCTTCTGAATTTTGCCATGGTTGTCTCTTTCTCTTGAGTTCAAATGCCCCAAAGAAATAGTTGGCTGAGGGCGTGTGCCATATTCACTTCTATTGGTCTGTATTTCCTGACACAATTATATCAAAATACAGTATTTTTTGGGACTCTTCTGTGTTTTGGGGGAAAAACATAGAACTGAATGGCACTCCTTGTTGCAAGATTTAGTTTTAGGTGCTCCTGTCAGGAGCAGGAAGCTAGGCTTGATCATCTCTATGGGTCCATTCCAACTTGAGATACTCTGCAGTAACTGCTGCACAACTGGCTGTGGCCTGGGACCTACAGAATCTTAACCTACGTGTTTAGTTACAGCCTTTCATTTGAGATAGATTGCTTTTTGGAAAAGAAATTATGGCCTCTTTGACACCATTTTTAGTACCCAAGTAAAGAAGAATGAATAATTTTATATGACAGATTCAAATGAGAACTTCTGAAGTGAATTTCTAATGTTCTGCTATGGCTTTGACACTAATACTGGTTAATAAACACAGTTCTTAGTATTGCAGAAATTACTTTTTCTGATTCATCATATGTATTGACCGGACTTACACCCTAAAGTTAGTAGTGCTGTTAGGCTCTGTAGATGCAGCAGTCTTTAAAGCAGTGTTTTCAATTTAACTTCTAAAGGACAATATAAAAATACCAGATTGTTCAGCATCTTGTGAAGATGATGATGAGGAAGATGAAGGAGAAGCTGCAGACATGGAAGGTATTTCCTTAAATTGTGTGGAATATGCTTTATTTCAGACTTTTAATTAAAAGCTGTACACTCTAGGAGAACACTACTGTTTTTGTGGAATGCATGCTGAAAAATTGGGCTATGGAATTTTTTTTTTTTTGTCTTTTATACAGTTTAGCTTGTTTGTTTATTCTAGTTTGTATGCCAGAACCTGCATAAATGTTAGTGACTGGGAAATTAATTTGAATAGCAGAGCAGATTCAAACAAGTGTAAATTACGGATTTATCACAGCTTCCTTCCTGCTTCATATCTACACTTAAACTCAATTTGCCTACCTACTTAAAACCACTCAAAAATTCTTGTTCATTATGTGGTTACTGTAGTTCTGGTCAAAATTGTATTACAATGGTATATTCTGGTTTGGGGATCAGGAGGTCTACCTGAATAAAAGATACTTAGATGCATGTAGATTGTCTTGAAGGAGTTCTTTATGAATAAGCTGAACGCAAACTCTTGTGTGTCTTCCTTTCAGAGTATGAAGAAAGTGGGCTATTGGAAACAGATGATGTGAGTGAACAGTCCTCTCTCTTGTCTGTTACAATGTTTATGATCAATACAAGCACAAGCTAAGTAAATACAATAACATTTGATGTGATGCCATAACATCACATGAACTCACAATGTTATGAGCAGTGGGATTATTAAGCCTGTTTTTCTAGGGTTCATCTTCTGCCAACCTACTGCAGTAACCTTAATTCTTAGGTCCTCAAAAGATTTTGATCATGGTAATTATTTTTTAATCTTTTTTTCTCTGATATCCCACAGGGCTGTATTCAGTAGAGGTGAAAAAAGCAGTGGTTGTTTATGAGGCTTGTATGTGGAGGATGAGTGCTTTAAATGTTCAGTAGATCAGACTGATGCACCAGACTGGCATAACTGAAGCAGAGGTCATTGTTACTTATGATACTCTAAGTTCTTAGTGTACCTGCATAAACTGAGACCTCTGCCTTAGGAATTTCATTGGAATTGTCTGTTAAGTTCAAAAATTACTGGTGAAAGAACGGTGAGGGATGTGACAATGTAGTTGCATGCTTCCTTTAAGAAATAGTATAATTTTTAAAAACAAAAACCTCCCCAGAAATAAAACCAGAAATTGAAGTTCTTAAAGGTTAAAAAAAAAAAGGCTATGTTTTGAGTATGTGTTTTGTTTGGGGTTTTTTTTTTGTGTTCACCTAAGGGTATTAATTTCAGTTTTATAGCTTCACAGAATTACTTAGAATATGAAGAAAAGTTACCCAAGGAAGACGGCACTAACATTGTCGCTTTTACCTTCAACCAGGCAACGCTTGACACGAGACAGATTGTAGAAGCAAACAAAGCTAAAGTGGATATTGGAGGGGAGGATGCTATTCTACAGACTAGAACTTATGACCTCTACATCACTTATGACAAATATTACCAAACCCCAAGGCTCTGGTTATTTGGATATGATGAGGTATAGCTATCTTCTTGGCTTTTCCCCTCACTTCTGTGAAATGAAAATGTCAAACAGCTGGGCTATTTGTTGCTTATTCACAGTAGAAATTTAAAGGAAAAGTTGGTGAGAAGAAACATTATACAGAGCTGCAGAAAGGACTTCAAAGAGTCATAGAACGTTAGGGGTTGGAAGGGACCTCTAGAGATTTAGTCCAACCCCCTTGCCAAAGCAAGATCACCTAGGGTAGGCCACACAGGAATGCATCCAGACAGGTTATGAAAGTCTTCAGAGGAGGAGACTCCACAACCACTCTGAGCAGCCTGTTCCAGTGCTCCACCACTCTTCTTAAAGAGCTTCCAGTATTTCAGCTTATACTCGTTGTTCTTTGTCCTATTACTGGGCGCCACCAAAAAGAGACTTGCACCTTCATGTGGCAACCACTCCTCAGATATTTATAGACTTAGGATATTTACAGGAAGTAGGAACAATTTTACTGAAAGTTGTACTTGATAACTGAGTGCATTTTGAGGGAAGGAAATTATGCTCTGTTATTTGAGATTCTATTAGCTCTGTAGACTTAGCTGATTTAACTTTACTAGGATTGTTACTAAGCAGGTATGTGTTCTAATGCTTATCAGAGAGAAGATTAGATAAATCACACTTTCTTTTAATGACTTGAATTTATTGAGTTCAAGTTATGGCCTGCAGCTCAAATAGATGAGAACCTAGGTGGTTCTCAAATATATTGGCTTTACAGGTCACCTGGAATATTAAAAACAAAAAATGGTTTGGTCTTGCTTCTGCACCATATGGATTTTAATACACTGTTTTTAGGAGTGTACCTTCAGAACTGTTGTATATTAGATGCTTCGTTTTTGATGTTTCATCTGTTAATGGTGTTAAAATCTATTGCTCCTTTTCAGCAATTCTTTGTTACTAACACTTTTTTTATTCTTGTGTTCCTTTATCCCATAGCAACGACAGCCTTTAACAGTAGAGCATATGTATGAAGATATTAGTCAAGATCATGTCAAGAAAACAGTGACCATTGAAAACCATCCTCATCTTCCTCCACCTCCCATGTGCTCAGTTCATCCATGCAGGTAAGTCTTTGTTTCTGATCTGATTCAAGATCTAGATACAAGGCACTTCACTGGGTTTTTTGTTGTTTGTTTGGATTTTTTGGTTTGTTTGGGTTTTTTTTCTTTTTTTCATGGACAGCTGGCTGACATAGTGGCCTATTAGCTTCTGAAGGAATATGAAAGGCAGGTACCAGCAAATCTCCGGAGTCATTCCAGTGCTCACTGCCACAGATGTATTATACTTGCAATTAAAGCTGTCCTCTCTGCTGAACTTGCTTTTCCTCCACTTCCCTGTGGACTCCAGAAGATGGCAGACTCTATAGAACAAAGTTCTCTTGTACTTTCATTTGCTGCGTTTTTAGGGAGGGCAAAAGTATAATGTGTACTTTGGGAGCAGAAAAAAAACTATTAGAACATGAAACAGCACTTTTTTTGTTTGCTTCATAACTACCTTCTGCTCCCCTAGAAGTCCTTGATGTTTTACACTGGTAAATAGAGGTCATTTAACTGCCGCACTGAAATAGTTCTTGAGCACAACTGCAGAACACTTCTGGGTTTAGGGTCTTTTCTGTTGTGTTTCCACATTTCTCACGCAAGACCTATGCAGGCTGTATATTGACTAGCTGCACAGACTTATTTTTATTCATAAGCCTTTGAAAGGTGACTTTCATCTTAGATGTAGGGTCTGAAATCCTTTTAGTTGTCTTAGTGATACAGAGACTATCATAAAGAGTGTAACTCCCCATATTACTCGATAGTATGAAGTTCTTGGAGGTATGAGTTTTGGAGTTTATCCCTTTTTTTCAAGCGTCACCCTCTGCATTTGTTTACTACAAGAAAAAATGCAGATTGTCCCTTCTTTTGACTTTACTAGGATCCTGTGTCACTAGCTGAAGTGTCTAATAATTGGCTGGAACTGGTGGTACTTTTGGGAAAGCGTTACTAGATGCTTGCTCTGGCCTCTTTATTTAGCACATATTACAAGATAATAAACAGGACAAGGGAGACCTTTGGTTTGATCCTATAAGGTCTTCTTGTACCTCATATGAACATATCAGTATTAACATATGTCAACCTGCTGGTGACTTTCGCTGTTTTATTGTTTACTGTCTGCAGGTTTTTGGAAAGCATATGAGTGCAGCTCTTTGTGCAACTAGTGTTTGTGAAGGAGGAAGGTGATTGATAGAAGACAAGTAGGGGGGGAAAAAAGCCTGAAGCTAAGGCTTAACTTAGTGATTGCTGGAAACCCTGCTAATAAATTGGTTGGGAAGGAGCTCTTGTTACTGGATGCAGACTGGCAGAAGAGAGAAACAGACATGCTTCTGCTTGACAGCTCTTGCTGCCCAGGTAGACCTGTGGGTTTTATACTGGGATGTGGCTGCAATGTAATCTGCTTAATTTTGAAAATACTTTTGTAGAGTAAGGACCAACTCAATGCTAGTCTGTGAATTTTGATGTGGAGTCTTCATGGAGGAGAGTTCCCTGTGCCTGGTTTCACTTCTTCCTCTGAAGCTAGTGAAATGCCAGTGCCTTTGGTGTGTAATCCACATCTACACTCAAAGAAATGATTTGCATCATGGCACTTGTTCCAGTTAATCTTTTAGGCATAAAGGAGGTGATTGATGTCACAATCAGACAATTTTCTTGGTAATGTGAAGAAATTGTCTAACCCTCCTGACTGGCAGCTGTTCCACATGAGAAAGATTTGAAAAGGTCATCTTGAGACATTGAAGAAAGGAGATAACTCTCCATTTTAGAGAAGCTGTTTAAGTATGTTCCTCAACTTTTTAAGTTGAGCTATTCTATAACATTGAACTGTAAGGCTGACAGCTAAGTAGGTCTGGGCTTCAGAGGTGAAAGCTCAAAGCAAAAATGTTGCTGTGTTGTTAATTAGGTAGGAAGTACCACAGTTTAGCTTTCCTATTGCTTCTGTTCATGTTACAAGAATTGTGTAATGTAGGCTATCTGAACGGTCCTAAACTTACTTGGCTGTTTCTTGTGATGTATGTATCGCTGTGTCATGCATCAGAGAAAAGAAACAAATGGCAAGTTGGGTGCCACTGTAAGCTGTTTGAGATTGTTTCTATTTTCAGTAGCTAGTTCAAACTGTTCATCTTTAAGCTCTGCTCTAAGTTGTGTTTTTTACCATCATTTCTATGGTATTGAAAGGAATGTAGTCAACTTCCTCATTAATTGCTGCAAACCGGTTTAATCACAATTCTCAACTATGTTAGGAGGGCTGTGAAGGAGCTACCAAACTAGTTAACTACTAGACACACTTATTTACAATTAGATCTGAGTTACTTGCTTTAATTCTCTGTTTCAGAATAAACCTCAATATGCTCCTGAGCTCTTTCCTTCTTACATACTCTAAATATCTGCAGAGAAGTGACAAGAGGCAAGTGCAAGGAGCAATGAATTGTAAATCTTAAGGTTAAATATGGATTCTGAATGTTGCTCTAATGATGACATTGTTGGGTTTCTCCACACCTGTCCATTGTGTGTCAGTGAGATTCATGGGTCATTTTTTCCCTTGAAACTACACTATCCTAAAAAAAAAGTCTCTTGCATTTTACGCTCCGTTATGGAAGCTTATAGTTATCCACTGCACTGTGAAGGCAGGGCAGAGAGAACACAGTGGGAGTGAGTCGTTACTGGTGTTGGATTTCTGTTCCACATATTTCAGGAAGTGTTTTTTAAAATTTTACTCTCTGATGGCATGCATTTCCCTTCCATCTGATACTGAGGCAGTGTCAGCTGTGTTGAATTCCCATGTGAAGTTATGACCAAATATTTTGAGTGACATCTCTGGTCAGTTACAAAGCAGGAGAGTGTTCCTTCAGCTGGAAAGCAAACATTACTAATGAAAGGGTCATTTAATCAATCTAAGAAATCATCTTCTTTCAACTTATTTTTTACCCCTTAATGTTATATGGGCTTAACACTGTATATATCAAATTTTATTTTCAATAGGAAGAGCAGTATTTCTGGCTTGGCATGTGAAGAATAATTAATTTCTTTTACTTGAATAACCTTGAGTTGATCAATATATCAGAAAGTAAATTAGGTGATTTAGTATATTCTTTAAATGTCTGATAGCTCAAGTGCTTCAAACAGGTCCTAAAACAAGCACTGGTGTGCATGTAGTGTATTTTTTTCACAGAGTCAGAGTGGTCTGGGTTGGAAGGGACCTCTAAAGGTCATCTAGCCCAACCATATCTGCGGTCAGTAGGAACATCCTCAACTAGAGCAGGTTGCCCAGAGCCCTGTCAAGTCTTACCTTGAATATCTCCAGGGATGGGGCCCCAACCACCTGCCCAGGCAGCCTATTCCAATGTTCCACTGCCCTCATGGAAAGAGCCTGTTCCTAACATCCAATCTAAATCTGCTTTTCTCTAGTTGAAGCCCTTTGTCCTATCACTACTGGTCTCTGTAAACAGTCTCTCTCCATTCTTCTTGTATGCCCCCCTCAGATACTGAAATGCTGCTGTTAGGTCTCCCTGGAGCCTCTTCTTCTCCAAACTGAACAACCCCAGCTCCCTCAGCCTATCTTCATAGCAGAGGTGCTGCAACCCCATCATTTTCATGGTCCTCCTCCGGACCCACTCCATCAGCTCCATGTCCTTCCTGTATTGAGGGCTCCAGAGGTGTATGCAGTAGTCCAGGTGAGGTCTTGCCAGAGCAAAGTAAAGTGCAGAATCACCTTCTCTGGATCTTCTGGCATTGCATCTTTTGATGCAACCCAGGATGTGATCAGCTTTCTGGGCTGCAAACTCATATTGGCTGCTCATGTGCAGCTTCTCGTCTATCAGCACCTCCAAAAGTCCTTTTCCACAGGGCTGTTTTTATTACCTCATCTCCCAGTCTGTATTGGTAGTGAGGGTTATTCTGGGACAGATACAGAAACCTTGCTCTTGTTGAACCTCATGAGGTTCAGCTGTGCCCACCTCTCCAGCTTGTTCATGTCCCTCTGAATGTCATCCTGTCCCTCTGGTGTACTGACAGCACCACTCAGCCTGGTGGCATCTGCAAACTTGCTGATGGTGCACTTGATCCTACTGTCTATACCATTGATAAAAATATGAAACAGGACAGGTCCCAGTGTGGATCCCTGAGGGACACCACTTGTCACTGCTCTTCATGTGAACTTCAAGCCATTGAGCACTACTCTCTAGATGCGAGTTAAGAATTATTTCTGGAAGACTTTTATTCGGAAGTAAGAAAATAAAAAAAGGAATTTTTAGACAGCAGGACACTTTAGCTTACATTTACTCAAATTATTGTATTTTCCTTTGAGGATATTATGCAAATTCTTCAATTTTCTTACCAAGCCTTTAATGAGTAATTCTGTGGATATAGTGTAAGAGTTTAAGAATTACCATTAATTACCATGGCCATTATGGAATTTCAGCTATCTAATTAGACCTTAGAACTTTTTCAAGAACAGATGTCATTAAGATGTATGAAGCAGCAGGCTGATCTGTGTCCTGTATCAGAAAAAAAAAAATGAATCCACTATTATGGATGAGGTTAAAGCTTAAGTTTTGACAGGGGCTGGGTTCCTGTGTAAGCAACTAGCTTTAACATCTGATGTGGCGTTGTGAAGATCCAGAATTGGACTCAACTGTGAGGATTAGCTAGTTCACAAAGATCAACAGGATAGCAAGTGACAAATGCTGACCTTCAGTATTTCCTCAGACTTGCACATTCCTGTTTACAGTGTGTCCTGGTAGCTTTGCAACAGCTTCCTTCCTCGTGTTTGCTAGTTGCTGACAGCATGATTAACTTTGGAAGTAACTCCTAAATGCTAGTTACTAGTCAGCTTTTTAGATTTGCATAGTGATGTCAAAGCATGGTTGGAAAATTATGCAAACTCTATTCTCAGTAACTTAGAACTGCTACTGTTAATTAGTTTACAGTTATGTGTAGGTGGATGTCTGTAGTGCTGCATGACATTGCTGATACAGATTGCAGAACTGTAATTTTAAAGTAGATTTGGAGTGTAGATAAAACTAAAATGTTTTATACAACCTGAGGAGCTTGTATTAAAAACGTATACAGAATCACACATAAAACATACAGGTGGAAGAGACCTCAAAGATCATCCAATCCAACCCTCCACTCAGCACTGAAGCTTCAACACTAAACCATGTCCCTAAGCACCAGGTCCACACACTGCTTAAACACTTCCAGAGTCGATGACTTCACCACTGCCCTGGGCAGATCATTCCAATGTTTGATAACCCTGTCAGTGAAGAAACATATCCTAACATCCAGCTTAAACCTGTCTTGGTGCAGCTTGAAACCATTTTGTCTGGTCTTGTCACTTGACACAAAGGAGAAGAGGCTGAACCCATGCCCACTTCAGGTAGCTGAAGACAGCGATGAGGTCTCCCCTTCTCCAGACTGAGCAACCCCAGCTCCCTCAGATGCAATTTGTAGATCATGTATTCTAGGACGTTCTGATTGCCCTTCTACATGGAACATAAATTAATCACACGGTAGTCCTCCCTTCTCATATGGCATTCTCCTCGTTCCATGGTTTATGCTTAGGCAGCCAGGGTGGCCAACATCATCACAGGCTATGTTCAGGATGGTGTGGCCAGAAGAAGTAGGGAAGTGATCATGCCCCTGTGCTCGGCACTGGTGAGGCTGCACCTCAAATGCTGTGTCCGGTTTTTGTGACCTTTACTCCAAAAAGAGTTGTTTTGGTGTTGGAGTATGTCCAGAAAAGGACAGCAAAGCTTTTGGAGGACCTGGAGAACAGGTTTTGAGAGGAGCAGCTGAAGGCTTTTTAGTCTGGAGGAAACCTCATTGCTCTACAATTCCCTGAAAGGAGGTTGTAGTGAAGTGGGGGTTAGTCTCTTCTCCCTAGTATCAGGTAATAGAATGAGAGGAAATGGCCTGAAATTGTGCCAGCTGAGGTTTAGATTGGATATTAGGCAAAAATTCTTCACTGGAAGGGTGATCAGGCATTGAAACAGACTGCCCACAGAGGTGGAGTCACCATCCCTGGAGAAGTGTTCAAGAAATGTATGGGCATGGTACTTTGGGACATGGTTTATTGGCCATGGTGGTCTTAGGTTGATGGTTGGCCTCAATTTTAGAGGGTCTTTTCCAACTGAAACAATTCTTTGACTCTATGGTGCATAAGAACTATCCCATAAAGAAAACCATTATCTTTGAATTTTAAGTCTTTGTCTCATCCAGTTTTGAATATCTCCAAAGTCCTGAGCAACCTGTTGTATACTTCAATGCTCATTGAGAAAGGAGGGTTGGACTAGATGATGAGTCTCTTCCAATTTTAGCTATTCTGTGATTCCATGTTACGTTCCATGAGTCAGCTTTGTGCACAGACGTTTGTGTGGTTTATAGTAGGTCTGCTGTGTTACTGATGACAATGTCACAACATGGCAACCTGGGGAAATGTTCATCCTCCCCTGTAAGTGCTTTACAAGAAGTCAGGAGAGAGAAGTGATCTCAGAAACTCATCTGCCATAGAACTCAAGTTACCACTAGAGAAAATTTCATTACATAAGTCAGTCCCTGAACATCAGTTCTGAATTGATGCAGAGTAGGTTTAGCATGCTTTCTTAGGAAACTAGGAAATGCTTAAGTGTTTGATACCTCTTAACCTATTAAATGCTGTGGAAGCAGCTGAAAACACTTGCAATTTCTGGGTATCTTCTTCAGAGGTGTTATGGTAACTTCTGATGCCTTGCTGCTGGTCAGGATTACTTTCTGGGGAGTTACTTTAGTAGCTTCTCTGGCATTTAGCAGTTACAATAGTGATTCTTATTATGGCACTCAGTCCACATTGTGGCATAGAACATATCTTGCTTTCCATGTGACTAGTAGGAGCTGTCACTTAATACTGACTCTCGTTTATTGATGTGTTGCTTTCCTCAGTAATCTGAAGGTTTTCTCTTGCTGCTTGTGAAGCTAGCAGTCCAAAACTATTTAAATTGCACAAAACCTAATCTTAATGAGACCAACATCCACTGATCTACAACTACCTGAAAGGAGGTCATAGAAAGGTGGGTGTTGATTCCTTCTCTCAAGTCACAGCTGATAGGACAAGAGGAAATGGCATCAAGTTACATCATGGGAGGTTCAGGTTAGACATTAGGAAAAACTTCCCTACCAAAAGGATTATCAGAGACTGGCACAGGCTGCCCAGGGAAGACATGGAATCACCATTCCTGGATATATATGAAAGCCATCTAGATACGGTGCTGATGGATATGGTGTAGTGGCGTCCCTGATAGTTAGGTAATGTTTGGTCTTGATGAGCTTAAAGGTCTCTTCCAACTGCAGTGATTCTGTGTAGAGGGAGTTGCTTGTTCCTTAATTTTCACTATTTCTGATCTGTTTTTTCAGGCATGCAGAAGTCATGAAGAAAATAATTGAGACTGTTGCAGAAGGTGGAGGAGAACTTGGGGTTCACATGTATCCTTTTTCATGACTGCATGGTAATGATTTAATTTAATCATTCACTTCTCTGCTGCAATTCCAGGTGAACAGACACTTCAGTTTAAGATTTTTCCAATATACTCCAGACTGCAGATGCAGGCCCCATGTGCATTTGAAGGGGATAAACACAAGGGAAATGAGGAAGGTCTCTTTTAAGGCACACTTCTCAGTCTAGTTTAACTGATGTCTGTGTTTTCCCCTCATCAACAGAGAGGACTTATTTTAGGATGGTTCAGAACAGGAACCTGTTTTCTTTTCTGAGTCACTGAAGAGATTGTTTTCTCTGCAACTACAGGAAGGTAGCTGGGGATTAGCCTTGATAGGTGCAGTTCATACTGGCGTTTCTTAATAACAAATATTAAGTATATAAATGGGATGGTAAATGGTGTTTGTAAGATTTATTTTAAAGAGCTGCTTCCCTGCTTAAGCCAGGAAGATCCGGATGCTTGGGCAAGCATCACATGTCATTGGTTAGAATTATGTATTAATTTCCCATTCTCTAACTGTATCATTGCTCAGTGGTGTTCTCATAGTGGCAAAATATAATGTTGACCAGACCATTAAATATGATTTCTGATTTTCTGGTTTTTCTTTTCTTTCTTTCCCCTCCTCTTTTTTTCTCTCTCTTTGCCACTCCCACCTTTCTCTTTCTCCTCTTTTCTCTCTGCATTTGTCTCTTCCCCCACCCTCCCTCCCTCTGTTTCTTTGCCCCTCCCCTCTTTTTTTCAAGATTTCTAGCTCTTGCACATTTTCCTTAACAGGAAGCTCATGTACCTTCTTATTTTCTTGAAATTTGTACAGGCGGTCATTCCAACGATAGAATACGACTACACGAGGCACTTTACGATGTAACTAAGAGAATGTCCTCCTCTAATTACCAGATTTCTTTTTTAAATAACCCATCCATGTGACTTATACAACATTATGCACAATTTCTGTAACTAACCTTTTACCAAGTTGATGCATTAAAATTAAATGTTCCATTACCAGCCTTTTTAATAAAAATCTTTGTGTGTAATAGAAATAAATTGCTTTCATTCCTGTACAGACAAAGGACTAAGAAGTGGGATTTTTTTCTTAAGTCCTTCAATTTCTTGTCAGCAGGCGGCTATATTTCACTATATTGAAAACTGAAATCTACTTTCCTTCTAGAAGCCTAATGCTATACTTTTTTTTTTTTTTTTCCACATAGAATGGTCTGGGCTGGAAGGAACCTCTAGAGGTCATCTAGTCTGGCCGCCCTGCAGTCAGCAGGGAGATTGCCACTAAACCAGGTCACCCAGGGCCCTGTCAAGCCTCGCCTTGAAGGTCAATTATGTTTTCAAATGGGAATCCACATTTCTATTCTTCAAGTTACTTCATTCCACCTGTCTCTCTGTTCTGGTTTTCGCATGAAGAGAATCAGCTTCCCAAACAGAGCTGCCATTGCCAGTGCATTGGTGATCCCACACCTCCCTAGCAAGAGTTCCTTCTGAACTGAACTCCGAAAACTTCCCCCTTTCTTCCATTTAAATTCACTTAACAGCTATGTGGGTTTTTAGCTAGTTAATGAATGGTTATGTTTACTACAGCTGGAGGAGGATTTTGAAATGAATTATCTTGTTAAGAATGTTCAACTACATCTTAAAATACCCCATCTTTGAAGGATGATTTGTGCTTACATGTGTTCAAGACAAGTGTTTTCAGACTGTTTTTTTCCTTTTTGAGACAAAGGAGGAACACTAACATGTAGTGTATTCATCCTGTAATAAAGACAAGAACAGTCTTACAAAACTAAAAGCTTGATGGCAAAGGGAGGAGATTGCTGTGGTAGAGGAAGATTCAGTTTTGATGACTTCTCTGCCTCAGCTACCCTGACTGTTAGTCTAACAGCATCCATTCCATTTAGAGTTAAATATGCATGGGCATGTTTATGAATTCAAACACTGCAGACACACCCAGCCTTTATCAGCCACTCTGTCCTGTTAAACATCAGGGTTTTGTTAAAACAGTCTTTTTCTCCAGTTTTTATTATTACATTCACATTTTTTGTATATATGATACAAAACTGTCCCACTCCCCCTTTCTCATATTCATTTAAATGCTGTTCAGCTTTCAGGACAGCATCTTTGTTTCCAAAACATCCAACTTAACCTTCTGCAAGGTAACCAGAAGTTGGGTGTCTGCAAGTGACTGAATTTACTGCTGTGTAGGAAGGGCAGTCCCTGTCCTGGCAAAACTGATCCACAGCAGGAATATCCTCTGTGCCATGCTATTACTTACTTGAAGCCTGTAATCAAATTTTGTGTACTGTGCTTAACTTGGTTTTCCTTCTGTGATATCTTAATTTCCTCTTTTTTGGACAGCATCTTGAGCAATATCTCTGTGTGAAGAGCAGTGCTGCCTGAAGCCTGTTAAAACTTAACCACACCCAGTGAGTCATGCTTCTGGATTTTCTGTATCAGACTGATTTCTAAGATGTTTTGAGTTTTTTGGTAGCAAAGGAAGTATCTGCCCTCCATCCAACAAGTATGCAGGTTTAGAGGGGAGCAAAGAGGGATTATGACTTAACCATGAGTAAGTTCTCTGTATATGTGTTTTGTTTTTTTCTTTCCTTGCTATCTCAGAATCTTTTCGAAACTTGCTTTTTTTTCTAGAGCTTGTCTCAGCTTCCTAAAGGAGGAGAGTAATTAGCCTCTCACTGTTTTCCAGTACGTTGAATTCACAAAGAACACATGCTGTCTTGTCAGGTTGTTGATAGAACTAAGTAGTATCATTTTTCTAAGGGTGAACTGATGAAAGCCTTTTCCTTGTTGTGACTGTAGAAGAAAGAGAGGAGCAGCAGAACTGAAGAGAGCTTGCCAGTGGCTTCCATCAGCACCACGATACTTGATGTCTTATGGTGTTTGTAGCGTAGGAACATTTATGATCACAGAACCTGATGCTTGCTAACTACTTTGGGGCTACCCTGATTGGCTGCCTATCAAACTGGTTGTATCTGAGGAAACAAATTTGACCTGGGTTCACTTGTAGCACTCGTACTGTATGTCAGTCTTGTTCTGTTTGGAATCAGTATTAAAAATTCCTGTTGGCAGTGAAGATTGCTGCTGTAAGAACTGCTATAGATGTACAAAAAAAAAAAAATAACCTTAGTTAGAGCTTCTGGCAAATCCTACAGGGTCATTAATTACCTGAATTTTGCCTTTACATCTAAACAGGTGAGCTACTCTAAGTCTCTCTCCTACTGCACATCTTAAAACTTCTTGTGACTCTACTTGGCTTCTGGATCTGTCTTGTGATCTTGGGTATTATTCTTGCTCTGGGCAGCATGGTCCAGTTGAGAATACCCCTGCTGACTGAAGTGGGTATTGGACTAGATGATCTTTGGAGGCCTCTTCCAACCCAGACCATTCTGTGATTCACAGGTGCTGCATACAGTGAAGCTGTGTGTGAAATTTTGATTCCCCCACAACTGAACCGAAGTTGAGATTTTACCACAAGAAAGGAGTTATGATGCAAAGGGAGTAACTCTACACAGATTGACTATGACATGGTCTTATAAGAACTTATGGTCCCTCATCCTCAATTTACCTGAGAAAAAAACAAAAAACTTGGTTGCAATAAAAATGCAGATCTGAAAATCAAAGCTTTCAAACAATACATGGGAGGTGTACTTCTGTATTTCATAGAATCAGTCAGGGATCATCAAGTTCCAAACCCTCTGCCTTCTGCAGGACACCCTACCCTAGCTCAGGCTGGACAGAGCCTCATCCAGCCTGGCCTTAAACACCTTCAGGGAAGTGGCCCCGAACACCCCCCTGGGCAACCCATTCCCGGGTCTCACCACTCATGCTGAAGAACTTCCTCCTCACATCCAGTCTGAATCTCCCCACCTCAGCTTTGCTCCATTCCCCCTAGTCCTGTCACTCCCTGATCTCCTAAAAATTCCCTCCCCAGCTTTTCTGTAGCCCCCTTCAGATACTGGAAGGCTACAATAAGGTCACTTCGGAGCCTCCTCTTCTCCAGATTGAACAGCCCCAACTCTTTCAGCCTGTCCTCATAGCAGAGGTCCTCCAGCCCTCTGATCATTCGCTTGGCCCTTCTCTGGACATACTCCAGCATGTACACTTCCTTCTTGTAATAGGGGCTCCAGAACTGGACACAGTACTCCAGCTGGGGTCTCAGCAGGGCAGAGTAGAGGGGGAGAATCACTTCCTTCAACCTGCTGGCCACACTTCTCCTGATGTCACCCAGGATCTGGTTGGCTTTTTGGGCTGCAAGTGCACACTGCTGGCTAATGTTGGGCTTGTTCACCAGTACCCCAAAGTTCCTCTTTGCAGGGCTGCTCTCCAGTCAGTCAGNAACCTGCTGGCCACACTTCTGATGTCACCCAGGATCTGGTTGGCTTTTTGGGCTGCAAGTGCACACTGCTGGCTAATGTTGGGCTTGTTCACCAGTACCCCAAAGTTCCTCTTTGCAGGGCTGCTCTCCAGTCAGTCAGTGCCCAGCCTGTATTTGTGCTTGGGATTGCCTCAACCCAGATATAGGATGTTGCACTTGGCCTTGTTGAACCTCATGAGGTTGGCTTGTGGCCACCTCTCCAGCCTGTAAAGGTCCCTCTAGATGCCATCCCTGTTCTCCAGTGTGTCTGTTGCACCACACAGCTTGGGGTCATCAGCAAACTTGCTGAGGGTAAACTCAATGCCTCTGTCCATGTTGCCCATGTAGATGTTGAACAAGACTGGTCCCAGGACTGGTCCCTGAGGGACTCCGCTTGTCACCGCTCTCCACCTCGACATGGACCCATTGACAGCCACTCTGGGTGCAGCCATCCAGCCAGTTCTTTATCCATCTGGTGGTCCACCCATCAAACCCATGTTTCACCAGCTTGGAGACCAGGATGTGGTGTGGGACAGTGTCAGAGGTTTTGCTCAGGTCCAGGTAAATTATATCAGTTGCTTGCCCCTCATCTATTAATGTTGTGACCTGTTCATAGAAGACCACCAGTTTGTCAGGCAGGATCTGCACTTGGTGAAGCCATGCTGATTGGACCCAATCACCTCTTCACTATGCTCCTGTCTCTGTAGTGCCTCCAGGAGGATCTGCTCCATGATCTTAACCAGGCACAGAGGTGAGGCTGACTGGCCTGTAGTTCCCTGGCTCCTCCTTCCTACCATTTTTGAAACTTTCCCCTTTTCCAGTCAGTGGGGACTTCACCAGACTGACAGAACTTTTGGTATATAATAGGGAGGGGTTTAGCAGCCTCATCTGCCAGTTCTCCAGTATCCATGGGTGTATCCAGTTGGGACCCATGTACTTGAACACTTTCAAGTTCTTCAGGTGATCACAAACCTGATCTTCACTTATGATGGGCAGCTCTTCCTTCCAGTCCCTGCCATTATCTTCCATGACTGTGGGAGCATGGCTTGAAGTCTTTGCAGCGTAGACCGAGGTGAAGAAGTCATTGAGAACCTCAGACTTCTCTATGTCAGCTGTGAACAATTTGCCTGTTTCCTTTCTGAGGGGGCCCACACCTTCCCTAGTCTTCTTTTTACTATTAATATACCTGTAGTCTTTATACAAGTCTAGTCAAAGTCTAAACTACAAATAATGGAGGATGAAAATAGTATTAAAGAATGAGGGCAATTTCAAGTTTGTCCTTCTGTGGCTGCATTTTTTTGGTGTGGGAAAGTAGAGATTGTTTAACCACCTTGCTAACAGGCAACCTGATCCATTGGTAGAGAACCAGAATGCTTTTGTTGTAAAATCTGCAGGGACAGATGTAATTTAGTTGCTTTCTTAGGGTAAAAGTATAGTGTCGTGATGTTTCTTCCTCGCACATAGCTGTCTGCTTTCCTAGTGGAGAATAACCTTCTTTGCTACTAACTTGTAAGAATTGTTGGTAGAATTGTAGAATGGGTTGAGTCGGAAGGGACCTTAAGGATCATCTAGCTCCAACCACTCTGCTGTGGGCAAGGACACCTCCCACTATCCCAGGTTCCCCAAGTCCTCAACTTACCTGGGCCTGAACACCTCCAGAGAGGAGGCAACCACAACCTCCCTGGGCAACCTGTTGTAGTCTCACCACCCTCCTTGTAAAGAATTTTGTTTTAATGTCCAGTCTAAATCTACCCTTCTCAAGCTTCCATCCATTGCCTCTCATCCTGTTGCAACAAGCTCTTCTAAAAAGCCCTCCCCAGCCTTCTTGTAGGGCCCTATTGGATCTCCCTGGACCCTTCTCTATGCTGAACAGACCCAGGTCTCTCAGCCTGTCTTTTTAGGGGAGGTGCTTCAACTCTCTGATCATCGTGGCCCTTCTCTGGACCTGCTCCAGCAGTTCGATGCCCTACATTTGCTGGGGGCAAAAGAACTGGACCAAATACCCCAGGTGGGGTTTTAGAAGTTGGAGAGAATCACCTCCCTTGTCCTGCTGGTCACACATCATTTGATACAGCCTGCTGGGATGCAAGTGTACAGTGCCAGCTCTTGTTGAGGTTTTCTGTCAACTGCCACCCCCGAAGTCTATCTCCTCAGGACTGCGCTTGAGCCACTCTTCATCCAGCTTTTCAAAACAAACAAAACAAAAAAACCTCAAAACCCTCAAAATAAACCAAACAAAAATTACAAAACAACCTTGGATCTAGAAAATGCAGCCTAGGAAAGAAGAAAAAAAAATTTACCCTAAGTGTCATCCTTAGGTGGAAGAAGGTACTTGGTGGAAGAAGGTACTTGATAAGATGCTCTTTTTTGATGATCCAATTCCAATAAAGGTTTATGCTAAAAAGATGCAAATCTTCCTTGTTGTGAACTGTTGCAATCCCTGTACTGCCTTGTGAACATTCTGTTGTAGACACTGATAATTTTTACTGGTTTTCTTCTTGACAGGAAAATTTTAAAAACCAAGCTGAATATGCTGCCGGACTAATTTAGCCTGAGGGCAGCTGGCCTGATGTAGCATATCAGCTGTAAGCCTGGGCAAATAGAGAAATCTCTTAGTAAAGAAGACAAACAGGAACACAGAGAACACAAACATAGTTTAGTACAGGAGTAGAATTCTTTGTGGAGCCAAACTGAAAATTTTATGGCAAAAAATTAAACACAGCAGGGAGAAGGGAGAAAAAAACCAAAACAACCAAACTTATTTTGAGTCAGTCCAAAGTTTTGAATCAGACATTGTTAATGTTGTTTTTTAAGAAAGGAAACTAGTTATGTCCTCTTTTTGTTCCTCAAAATGATTTTTTTTTCAGGCCAAAAGCCTGAGTTAGACAATTTTTTTTAAGCACTGGAGTTAGATTTTACAATATTTAGGCAGTTTTCATATTTCTTTTTCTCTGAAATGGGGGTGTGTGTGTTTGCTACTTCTGTGCAAATAATTTTGAGTCCTACTAAATAAATGGTTTTGTCAAACAATGACTTGGAGGAACATCCAATTATAAACAAGGACATTTGCTTTTCTGCTAAGGGAAAATACAAGTTTACAGAATGTGGATATTTGTAGGTTTAAATCAGCATGATCATGTATCTTCTAAAGCCATTAGTCCCAGAGCAGTTTGAAATGCTGTCCTGTGTTCTTACTGCCCTGCTGTCTGTCTGACCTTAGGAGTAACACAGCCTGCTCTCCTTTAGCAGTTGTGCAGAATGTGTTCTTAGATGAGCTGCCATCAAATACAAAACACATCAACTTCTTCAAGAAGAATATGTATTTGTATTGAGAAAGCCAAAGTTTCCCAGCCACTTTTTCTTTTTGCCTGCTCATGCACTTTTTGACCTAGTACATCTCCTTTAAGTTTCTAAAATGAGTTATGTCACAAATAAGCCTTTCCTGGCTTTGGAGCCTTCTTGCAGAAGTGAAGAGTTTTATATGATGGCTTCTATTCCAAGTTGTGCCAAGATTTGGTAAGTGTCCCCTTCTGTCTTTTACCTGTTTCAGGATGATGGCTTCACTGCTGATCAATAATTAACTCCTTGTTTGCCCATGAAAGTCCTTTCACCCTGCACTAAACAAAATATGCTTGTTTGGATCATTATGCATTGATTGGTGTATCTGAAAGAGAGAGATGTCTGTTAGTGTCTTATTGTTGTTCCATTCCTGGCAATTAAAACTTCTACAGCTGTTTCTCCTCTGTACTTGTAGTGATAAGATGAGAGGGAATGGCTTTAGACTGGATATTAGGAAGAAATCTTTACAGTGAGGATAGTGAGACAAAGGAACAGGTAGCCTAGGGATGTTGTGGGTACCCCTCTGTGGAGGTGTTCTAGGTCAGGTTGGATGTGGCCTCAAGCAACCTGGTCTAGTGTGTCCCTGCCAATGCTGCAGAGATTGTTTTGCCAGTGCGGACTAGACCTGTGCCCTTGTCTACAGATCTTCTGTTTTCAGTCCTGGCCAAACATAAGATACATTTGAACGTGTGCATAAACAGTGATGATCAAGTCTTACATGTGCTGCATGTGCAGTGTTGTGAGGTAGAAGAAGCTAAAAGTATAGCTATACGTAGAATGATTGTAGAATCATAGAATGGTTTGGGTTGGAAGGGACCAAGGGCAGGGATACCTTCCACTAGATTAGGTTGCTCAAGGCCCTATGCCCTCTGTCCTTGGAACACTTTCAGGGAGAGGGCATCCACAGCTTCCATGGGCAACCTGTTCCAGTGTCTCACTACTCTCACTGTAAAAAAATTCTTCCTAATATTGAGTCTAAACTTACCTTCTTCCAGCTTAAAGCCATTCCTCCTGGTCTTATCACTACAAACCCTTGTAGAAAAGTCACTACCCAGCTTTCTTGTAGGCTCTCTTCAGGTACTGGAAGGCTGCTATAAGGTCACCCTGGAGCCTTCTACAGGCTGAACAGCCCCAACTTTCACAGCCTGTCCCTATATAGGAAGTGCTGCAGCCCTCTGATCATCTTCACAGCCCTCCTCTGGGCCCACTCCAGCAGTTTGATGTCCTTGTGTTGCGTGCACCAGAACTGGATGCAGTAATATCTGAATAGACAATAGAGTTTCATTGTCTTAGAAAACTTTAACCTGAAGAATGTATTCTGTAGTCACTTGTTATGTGAATTGGCAGGCAAACAATGCTAACTAAAAAAGATAAATAAATTGTGTATGTATTAGACTTTGGCCATGTCAGAGAGAAGTTATAATTATAGCTTGTCCTGGTTTGAACTAATTGGAGGATTTGAATGAGAAAATAATGCAGTGGTTTGGCAGTTACCTGCCCACCTCCCCCCCCCCAGGTATTAAAAAGTAATGGTCAGGTGAAAAGAAACAAGATTATGGATTATTAATAGTGACGTTTGGAACACTGCAAAACTTCCCAGCCGCTAGTGAAGACCCTGTCTTGCAATATCTTAAAGGAAAAAGGAAGACAGAATAGGCTGACACAGATGATTTCAGATGGTACAAGAGGTGTAGGCACAGAAGGTGTGGAAGTAATCAATATTAGACTTTTTGTCCTTAAAAGATTAAAGAAGGTTAATAGGTGCTAATCAGTATCCTTAATGGAAAGCAGAATTGATCTGATTTGATATACTTATTTAAGACTGCCAGTCTTACCAGCCATTCTTGTAAAACTCATTTCACTGATATACTGCCTTTTAATTCCTTTTACCATTTTATTGGCTAAGGAACTTGAAAAATAAGCCCCCCAAATTCGTCAAAAGGGATAAAAGTAGCTTATCTCTGTTTCAATGATTCCCAGCTCACTGTCACAAAGCAAAGGGTTACAGCCATGCATTCAATTTTTAGCCTGCAATATTTTAGCTTTTATTAAAGGGAAGAATTAAGTATGAGAAACCTACTATGGAAAATTCAAACACCTAGCACATTAAACAGGATTGCAGGAAGGCTTGGAGCCACCACCCCTGAAGGTGTTAAAGAAATGTGCAGACATGGCACTTTGGGACATGGTTCAATGGCCATGGTGATCTTGGGTTGAAGGTTAGACTCGATGATCTTAAAGATCTCTTCCAACTGAAACAATTCTGTGATTCTATGGGTCATTTAAAGAGTGTTTTATTTCAGTGTTTTAAAGCCTGGTGGATGGATATTGGACCCACCATGATCTAATAAAGATGCCTGATCTTTTCTGTGTGCTTCTCTGTGCATGTTGAAGAACTGGAGATGAGACAAGCTGATGTAAAAGTGTAGATAGTTTTGGTTTAACAGAACATGCCAGGCACTTCACCAGTTGCTTCCTATCAGTTCTGAGTCAAAGGAAGGAATTGTCTATCTAGCCAGAGGGGTTTTTTCCCCCCAGAAAATCTTAATTATAGGCATTTTCACAACAAGTATCAAACACCAGCAGTGAAACAGATCCTGAGTCAGAGATTAAATTGGGACTGGAGTAGAAATCAGACAAATATTGTAACCATTTAGTTAACAATTTTCATGGAATCATTAAGGTTGGAGAAGACCTTTCAGATCATCAGGTCCAGCCTTCCACCCAACACCTCCATGACCACTAGGCCATATTGTGAAGTGCCACATCTACTTGTTTCTTGAACACCTCCAAAGATGGTGACTCCACCATCTCCCTGGGCAGCTTGTTCCAATGCCTGACCACTCTTGCAGCAAATAAATTCTTCCTAATATTCAACCTAAATTCTTAAAGTAGTTTACTAAGGATTATGATGAGTTCTGTAATCAAAACAGTAATTAATTAATAATGAACTGCTTTTGGACTGTTTATTTAATATTTTTATTTTCCACATCAGCACAAACATCCTTGGCCAGCTTAATTGTTGCTGGATTCTGGAATTTGAATCTCTTTCATGCATTATGCATGTGTCAAAACAGCTCATGGGAACAAGTTATTGAGTCCCTACAGATGCAGTAGGAGGTAATTTAAGCTCAGTTTGCTGCCTTGAAACTGTTCCATGACGTCTCTAGTCTTATGCTGTCCAAATGATCACTATTGTTTTCAGGTTTAGGCTCCAAACTCTTCTGGAGTTTGGTTAGGAGAATTCTGCTATTGGTATTTATCCATTATTCCCCACCCCCATGCCCCCAACCTTCTTCTCTGTAATTTTTAAAGCCATGTGGTACCATATATAAAGAAACATGTGAACATGGCACTTCTGGTCTGCATTAATGGCCATGGTGGGCTTAGGTTGATGGTTGGACTCAATGATTTTAGAGATCTTTTCCAACTGAAATGATTCTATGATTCTCTAGTTCGGCTAGAATTAACCAAGCTGCCAGTTAGACCATTCTGGTCTTGAAAAATACATCAAACCTAAAACTGAAGATGTTTTGTTTTGAAGTAGTCTGAGGAAGTATCCTTTTCTTTTTTTTTTTTTCTTTTTTTTTTCCTAGATCTGGAGTGGAATTATTCTAATTTGGGAGCTTAGGTAATTTTTTTTTTCATTAAAACTTTAGCAAATATTGAAAAATATGTTGTGATCTATCCATGAAAAAACTATATAGGTAAGAGTTTTTTCAGTTATCTGAGTATGTGGTGAACATACTCAATTTTATTGTTGTTTTGACAGAGTTCTCAGCATTTGTAAAAACAGGGAAATGTTTTCAGTGATATAGTTGACATTGGTAATTGGCTTATCAAAAGGTATTCTCATAATCAGTTCTTCTGAGGGAAATGTCAACAGATCCAAATAAAGACTACAGATTAAAAGGATTCTGACTAGAGGCATGTCTTCAGGTTGACCCCAATGAGAAGCCAATTTGTTATCCATTATCTGAGAGTGTAGCAGAAACCAAACCTAAGCTAAGACAACATGTTTAGAAAGGTTACTGAATTACTATTATGAGCATGCAGTATATATACTGGATTTGAAATACATTTAAATCTTCTAGTCCCTGCACCTTCATCGTTCTGCTTTCTAACTGGGAATTATTTCTTAGATGTAGCATCTAACTGCTAAATTTCCATCAGTGCTAGCCATGTGCTGAGTTTCTGTTTGCTGGAAAGATATAAAATATGCCCCCTGGCCTCTTCCTAACTACAGAAGTAGAATATCCTGTAATTTAAAGTGATCTAAGTAATTGTTTTCTGCCTCTGACATCCTGCTGCTTCAGTAGGCAATGACACAACCACAGTTTGCAGAGGGGCTGAAGCTGCTATTGCTTAGTGCTTGTCTCTCACTGAAGTTGGTGTGTTGGAGGGGGAGGGAAGGTAGTTTAAACAGTTGGGGTTTTTTTTTTAATCTCTATTGGATCCCTGTCAGCAAGGGGAGGAGGTGAAGAGCAGTGACCTGAACATAGCAAATCCTGTTACCCTCCTCTTGCATCACAATTCATTTCTGAGGGGAAGTTAGGAGCAACAACAGCAATAAAAGCAGCTGTTTCAGCCTTGTCTTCCAGAACAGCATTAACAGGCATCTGTATCATGACACTCCACTGCATGTGTCTTTTTCTCTTGCTTCTGCTTGGTTCATGGTGGCCAGACTCGGCGAAGAGCGTGGTGGGAGCTGTGAAGGTCAGGGAGCACTATATAGCTGCTCAGATCATTAGCTGGACCTACAAACCGGAATCTGAGGAAAAGTCCAGGTAACTAAGTACAGGATAAGAGGGGTGAAGCTCTTCCTCTCTTGTGACCAAGTATTTTCTGTTTTCCGTCTTCTCTGGAATTTTACTCCCTTATCTGTTGGCTTCAGAGGACCTAGCCTGACTTTAAAAAGCCTGGTCTGACCTGGAGCCAATGAAGTATAAAAGCTGCTTTTAATTTGCTTCGTTAGTGGATGTGGTTTCAGAGCACTTTTGTAATTGTGTTTCAGGGCTTGTTTTTATCATTTTCTATGTGAGTCGATGCTTGTTGTTTAGTTTGTTATAAATGCAACTATTTTAGGTATATGGGTTTGGAGCAATGTTAACTAGTGCCATGGTTTGGTAAGATTTCAAAAACTTTCAGACTTTAGAATTTGCTAAAGGAGTAAATATGTTCCAACTGGGATACTATCACTTTCACTTAAATCAGAGCCTGATGAACTTTGGAACTACCTATGTTGTTTCTGAGTTGCTCTGTAGTTTTTGTGAAATGTCCATCCCGAGCCCTGCTGAGCAAAGGCTGTAGAATCAAGCACTGCTATGCTTCATTAAGTGAAAGCAGTAATGACTTGGGGTTTTTTTCAGATAGCATTGCAGTATGGCCAGCCTACACACTTGTGCAAATTAAGCATAATAAAATATTTGCATTGCTACTGTTAGGATTATAAGCATAAGCAAATGCAGTGTTCATTTTGTTTAGACAGAAACTGCACCACTTAGGCGGGGTTTAGAATTCCGTTTAAGTCAGACTTTATTCTTATGCTGTGTTCTTTATACTCTCTATACACAGGTTTTATTTGTTCACAAATGAACAAATGAAATGGTACAATTATTTTTTTTCCTGCTTTGTAGGGTGTGTTTGTATGTGGCTGCATTCTTTTATATAATTGCTTGCTTGATTTTTGTTTAGTTTGTGATTTTATTTTTTAAAACATATTCCATTTCTGTATGTTATGTGAAGGGCGTTTCCTGTTCATAGAATCGTGGAAGGGTTTGGGTTGAAAGGGACCTTAAAGATCATCTGTTTCCAACCCCCCTGCTGTGGGCAGAGACACTTCCCACTAGACCAGGCTGCTCCAAAGGAAACATTTTAGCTTGATACATGATGAATAATTTTGCCTTAGTGCCAGTTTTCCTCTTGAAATCATAGAAGCATAGAAAAGCATGGAAAAGACCTCAAAGATCATCCAGTTCCAACCCCCTGCCATAGGCAGGGACACCTCCCACTAGATCAGGTCGCTCAAGACCTCATCCAACCTGGCCTTGAGCACTTCCTGGGAGGGAGCATCCACAGCCTCTCTGGGTAACCTGTTCCAGTGTCTTACCAGCTTTACTGTAAGGAATCTCCTCCTAGCATCCAGTCTAAATCTACCCTCTTCGAGTTTAAAGCTTTTCTCACTTGTCCTAGAAGTACAAGCCCTTGCAAAAAGTCCCTTCCCAGCTTTCTTGTAGGCCCCTTTCAGGTACTGGATTTTTACTTTCTACCTATTCTTTTTTTTCAAGACTTAATTAAAAGCAAAGTGTGATTTCTAAATCTCCCGGTGGAAGTCTTAAGCAATTAGTATAAGCATAATGTCAAAGTGGCAAGACAGAAGAAAACAAGATTTAAATCATGGAATCATAGAATCAGTCAGGGTTGGAAGGGACCACAAGGATCATCAAGTTCCAACCCCCCCATGCCATGGGCAGGGACACCCTACCCTAGCTCAGGCTGGACAGAGCCTCATCCAGCCTTGCCTTAAACATCTCCAGGGAAGTGGCCCAAACCACCTATCTGCACAACCCATTCTAGGGCCTCACCACTCTCATGCTGAAGAATTTCCAATCTGAATCTCCCCATCTCCAGCTTTGCTCCATTCCCCCTAGTCCTGTCACTACCTGATAGCCTAAAAAGTCCCTCCCCAGCTTTTCTGTAGACCCCCTTCAGATACTGGAAGGCCACAAAATGTAGGAATATGAATCACAGAATGCTTCAGGTTGGAAGGGACTCTTGAAGGCAGGTCCCTTCTAGATGCCATTTAAGTATTGATCCAGTTAGAACACTGGGGATACATCAACACTAGCATGAACTGCTGATTCATTAAATGTCACACTGTGGGTAAGCTGTTTTCATGCAGTAGAGACCCACAAACTGCTTCAAATCTCAGTGTAAATACCCTGTGATTAGCCAGGAGCTCTTCATACACCATGCCTATTTGAGATACTTTCCATAAGCATTTAGAGCAAGTCACTCATATGCCAGATGGATATGATGAACTTTGTAGAGCTTACAGAAATGCGACTTTAAAGCAAACCAAAATAAAAATCCCAAACCAAACAAACACGCAAGTAAGCAAAGTAGAACAAACCAAATTTTAAAAATAAAGTAAAAACTAACCAAACAAAAAGCCAAATAACAATTAATAATTAAAAAAAATAAAACAACCACCAAACACAGGCAATAAAACCAAACCCAACCGAACGAACAAAGCAAAATGAACGAACAAAATAAAACCCAGAAAACGCCACAAAGATACTCACTGAAAAAGAATTAATTGCTTAGATCCCAAGGGCATTTTGGTATGTACCTTCCTCTGATTTCAGTAGGTGTTGAACTTCTAACTACAGTGTAAAAATCTGATACTCTTCTGCTTTTGCTTGTAAAAAAAAATAAAATAAAATTAAGGGAGGCTGGAAAAAAAAAAAAAAACCCAAACAGATTCTTCCTGAACTATTTCCTTAATCTTCTAGTCATACAGGCTAGAAAAGCTCCCTTAACTCTCTGAGCGTCAGTGGTCTTATCTTGCTGGAGATTTGTTAGGGTGTACAGCTGACACGGACAAGACGCTTGAGAGCAGAGAAGCCCCATCCATGGTGTGTGCATGCAGCACTGCTGCTGCCATTCCCAGGGCTTATGTAACTGCCCATGCTTGCATAGTCTGAGATCTCCGAAGTGTTCGTAAGCTGCCTGGTTTGTTCCTTCCAGCTATACCATTACCGCTGATGAATTTCCTCCTCCACCTCAGCGTCTGACGTGTATATTCTGTTAACGTTGAGCTTTACGGCAGCACTTCTCAATGAAGGCTGTGGATTGGGCCATTCTCCTTCAAGTGTCAAAACACGTTATCAGTGACTTCAAAGAGAAGGAGGATGAGTTCAGATGTGAGCGGCTTCTGATGGCCTTTTCTACTGTGAAAGTGTCACACAGGAATTTACAAAAGATCTCTACGAAAAGAGATCCCTTCCTCACCGGCTCTGGATGTCACTGAAAGGAGCTTGCTTTCTTACCTCTGCCCAGCCTCTCTATGCTTGAGCAGCCCATTATCTGCTCACTAGCAAATCCGCCTGAAAGGACATTAAAAAAACAAAAACACCAAAACCAACAAAAAACAAGTGGAATTGCTTTTGGATCCAGTTATCACACATACTATCAGAAATCAACCAATAAAAACAAAATAAATACAGGCTATTAGTCTTCCAGTCCTCTTCTTCAGAAGTGTTGTGTGCTGGTTTCCCTCAGCTTGCCTAAATATTTTCTACAAAAACATTGTGTGGTCTACTGGGTGCCTAATTTATTTACATAACAAGCCTAAGGACTCTGGCAGTGTTTCCCAGAAAGCAATTTTGTGACTTGCTGTGAGATCCTTAGTTGTTGTCAGGAAACAGTTCTGTGGTTCCCTCCAAGGTTTGTTGCTACAGGAGCCTGCTGTTAATGATGTGGTGGGATCATTGTGGTGAGTTTTGAAGTTCAAGCACAGAGCTGAGTAAAGAGAAATTCAAGTTTCTAGGTTAAGTATGGTCAAGACATCTTCCTCTGTGCCTTAAAAAAGTATTACAACTTCATCACAGAATGAAAAGGACTTACAGAAATCATCAGCAAAATCAGTATGCTAGGTGCTGTAACATAAGGTTTAATATGAAATGCCCTAGCTCATGAACATCCTAGACCCAAGAAAGTAAAAGGGAGAGGGGAGGATGCTACAAGGGACTGTGTTGCCTTACCTTCAGCAAAATGTGCAAGTTGTGAAATGTAATTCCAGGATTTGCTTTCTGAAATACCTCTTGGAATCTTTGTCCTTTCATTTACCTTTTTTTTTTTTTTTTTTTTTTCCTTTTAAAATTCTTTTGGTTTCAGATTGGAACATTCAAATCCTGTCTATAAGAAAATTTCTTACAGAGAATATGAAGCGGATTTTAAAAAAGAAAAGCCAGCAAATGCATTTGCAGGTAAACAGGAAGGAAATGCTCTGAGTGTTTTTATTTGTTGCTTGTTACAAAGCTAGTTAACAAGTGAAGCAAGGTTGTATTGTATACTTACATCCATCGTTCTGCACATAAACCAAACAGGTACCAGGGATGAGGTCTCTACAGTGCAATGGGCTTTCAAAAGCCATAGAGGGGTTGGATTTTCAGAGCTCAGATAGCTCTGTGCTAGCTCAGTGCTAGCTAGCAAGTTTCAGCTCAGTGCTAGTTGCAAATTAATTGTTAATTCTGTGGTTTTCAGCATCTGTTGAGACTTCCCATACACATTGAGTCTTGTATGTCATAGTTGCAGTGGCAACACTATAAATTCACATGGGAGGAGCTTAAGGCCAGAGGCTGAATGTTTCTGATAGATCAGTGGAAAGGATAAGAAAAACTGAGGTTAGGAGTGAAAGCTGATTTTGTGTCTGTTGCTGCTTGAAGACACTTTAAATGCATGGAAGTAAGCTGTGATGTCATACATGAATACAGCACTTGTGTTCTGATGGTTATGCTATGGTATTATATAGTCTGCCTATGGTTCATATTAAAAGATAAAATAACTTTGGATGTTAAATGTTCAGATTTAGGTTTCAAAGTAAACATGGTTGAGGTTGGGGATGTGAAATTATTACAAGTTGTCCTGAAAGGCATAGTCTACGATCTGATTCCTTCCAGCTTTGTTTGCTCCCATGTGTTTTCTGAAGCTGCTTCTTTCTTTCCAGAGAAAGAAATTTACAACATAGTTGACAAGAAAAGGTTACTAACAAGCCAAAGCTTGCCTATGCAAGTTTCTTCCCTTGCCTGTTTTTGCAAACTGGGGAGCAGGGAAACAAGCTCTTCTTAAAACCTCTTGCAGCATATTCCTGAAGAAATTTGCAACATGGAATGGATTATTTTTTTTAGATAACAGTTTGGGGTTGAAAGACCTTTTTGTTCTGGCATTGAGAATGCTGTTCGAAGAAATGTGTATGAATGCCTTCCTCTAATCTCCTAAACCATAAAATGTATGCCTTCCTAAAAGCTGCTTAATTACAGAATCACAGCACGGTTTGGGTTGGAAGGGACCTCTGGAGACCATCTAGTCCAACCCCTCTGCCAAATCCTTTGCACTGCATGTCAAGGATTCCTACAAATTCCTAGTGAACCTCAACATGAACTTTTTGATAATTTTTCTCTATCTGGAAAGACTTTCCCCCTCCCCCATTTTTCCCTGATTTTTATGTGCTAGCTGCCAGAGACACAATTTGTAACACTCCTGGCTGAGCTGCGGGTGTTAAATCCCCACGTGCCTTTTTTCACGGGTTAAGTCTTCATTGCAGTGCTACTACATTCCTTGCCTGTATTCATTTTGCAGCTTGTAGTTAGAGAGCTCACGTTCCTTAATGGAGACAGAGAACTCTCTGTTTCGCTGTGAAAGCACTGTTTCACTCACATTTTCCTCTCTCTTTATCCTGAATAACTACAGGTCTTCTGGGACCAACCCTGCGTGCTGAAGTGGGAGATACTTTAGTAGTTCATCTGAAGAATATGGCTGACAAGCCAGTCAGTATTCATCCCCAAGGCATAGTTTACAACAAAAATGCAGAAGGTAAATACTGTAAAAAGCTGTAGACTACTGCATGAAATATGGAGAGGGGTCCAGATCACTGTTTGAGGGTCCTAGAATGGGGGACAATTCTAGGGGAGTCATAATTGGAAGGGACCTTAATGATCATCTAGTTTCAACCCCCAGCCATGGACAGGGTTGCCTGCTGCTAAGCCAGGTTGCTGAAAGCCTCACCCAGCCTGGTCTTTAAAACACTTCCAGGGATAAGGTGTCCACAGCTTCTCTGGGCAACCTGTTACAGTGTCTCACCACCCTCACACTAAGGAACTTCTTCCTTATGTCGAATTGAAATCTACCATACTGTAGTTTAAAACCATTGCCCCTTGTCCTATCACCACAGGCCCTTATAAAATGTCCCTCTTCAGCTTTCCTGTAGGCCCCCTTCAGATACTGGAAAGCTGCTATAAGGTCTCCTCAGAGCCTCGTTTCCTCCAGAATGAATAAACCCAACTCCATCAGCCTGTCCTTGCAGGAAAGGTGTTTCAGTCCTCTTATCATCTTCATGGCCCTGCTCTCAAACTCTCCAACAGATTCATGTCCTTATTGTGTTGGGTGCTGCAGAACTGGACATGGTACTCCAGGTGGGATCTCACAAGAGCAGAGTAAAGGGACAGAATCACCTTCCTTGACTGTCTGGCCACACATCTTTTTGGGCAGCAGGATTTTTGGGCTGCTGGCACACATCACTGGCTCATGCCAAGCCCCTCCTCCATCAGCATCCCCAAATCTTTCTCTGCAGGTCTGCTCTCAATCAAGGATATGTGTAATAGAAGTATCTGTTGATTCTGGATTAAAGCTTTACACCCGTTGTTAGCACCTTTCTTTCGTCAATGTGACACTAGGAATACGACGTGACATCTGACATGCAGAGTCTCCTGGCCAGCTGCCTGTGTGCTAATATTGTTCCACAGGATCACAGTGCTTGAACTTGGAAGGCACCTCTGGAGGTCATCTGGTCCAACTCCCATGTAATTGCAAAATGTGACATTTTAGGACGTGTAAATTCTTAAATACAGGTCCTAAAAAAAAGTTTCCTAATCCCTTGTAATAATGTACATCAAGATGTGTCTGGTAGCTGGCAGTGCTAATCATATTGTTCTGATGCTCAGCATTCCATGCTCAGCTTTGTGGTGCTTTGCTTCTTTGAATTACCATTCCTTGATGTATTTAAAAGCTGTCTAGGTACGGTGGTCCAGGATATTGCATAGTAGTGGCTCTGGTAGACTTAGATAATGATTGGACTTGATCTTAAAGGCCTTTTCCAAGCATAATGATTCTGTCAGTTCTCATGTGACTAGCAAATAGAGATCATAAAGTGTGTCAAATTGGCAGTTAAGTGTCTGCACTATCACAGAATGCGTTTGATTGCCCAAGGTGCACCCTGCACTGAGTGCTGAGCCAGAGCTCTGACCTGCAGTTTACAGATTTATTCAAGGCTTTATTTGTTGTCTTGGTACAGAAAGAGCTCTGGAACCCCTTCTGGTGGAGCTGAACAAAAGATATTATTGAAAGTGACAGGCAGTTTGACAAATTCATTAATGTGCCTTTTGCTCCTAGGATTTTCATTCTCAGACTTCTCCTTGGCGTATTGCAAACATTTGCTGGGTATGGTAGAAATAGCTACGAGCCATTGCTGCCATCTGGATGTGCAGTGCATATAACAAAGGCCTACGGCAGCAAGGCAATGCTAGCCTGCTCAATGGCTTTATGAGACATAATTAGTTAATGGAGTGGGCAGTATTCCTCCCCAGAGTATCAGTGTGCAGAGGCTGAAGCATTGTGCCACCCTAAACCTAATCAGACTTGGGAAAAATCCCATCTTTTCACATTGATGGCAGTCCTAGGAAATCTTTAATACGTAAGAAACAGGATGATAGAAGAGCTACCCACCCCTATGCTACTGTCCACTGTTTGAGTGGAATCATCATTGTGAAGCTAATATATCATACGGGCAAGAAACTACCAAGCTTTTGGAATTGTTTAAAGTCACTGAATCATTTTAGTTGGAAAAGACTTCTGAGATCAAGACCAACTTTTGATTCAAGGCCACCATGGCTATTAAACCATGTCCCAAAGTTCCATGTCCACACATTTCTTGAACACCTTCAAGGATGGTGACTTGACTGCTTCCTTGGGCAGCCCATTCCAATGCCTGACCACTCTTGCAAGAAAGAATTTTTTCCTAGTATTCAATCTAAACCTCCCCGGCACAGTTCCAGGCCATTTCCTCTCATCCTATCACCTGATACTAAGGAGAGGAGACCAAGCCCTACCTCACTCCAGCCTCCTTTCAGGTAGTTCTAGAGAGCAGCGAGGTCTCCTCCCAGCCTCCTCTCCTTCAGACTAAACAATCCCTGTTCTGTCAGCCTCTCCTCATAAGACTCCTCCTTGTAGGAAGATATTTCAGATGATGTGATTGCTCTTTGTCTTCACTCCACCCTATTGACTCTTTTCTTGACAGGCTCCTTGTACGACGACAGAACAATATCTGCAGAAAAACGAGATGATGCTGTACTTCCAGGCCAGGTCTACACATATGTGTGGGATGTCACAGAAGAAGTTGGTCCAAGAGAAGCTGACCTGCCTTGCCTTACTTATGCATATTATTCTCATGAGAACATGGCAATGGATTTTAACTCTGGTCTGATTGGAGCACTGCTTATTTGTAAGAAAGGTAATGAAGTGCTTTAAGACTGCCCTATGGTAATACAGGTTAATGTCTTAATAAAGTTAAGCTTGTATGATAACGAGGGAAGATAAATTATTTTCCTTCTCACACCCTTACATGCAGAGTAAAGTAGACATGTCTCAATATCTTTATTCAAGAATATTCAATTTTTTAAATGCCAGAGTTCATACATATCCATCCTTTGATTGTGGGATGGACAGAAAAAGTTATCAATAGATGTATTTGCCTGCTCTGGTTGCATTTTCTGTTGCTTTCCTGATAAATACATGGTCTCAAATTCTTGTCTTTGAATGAATATATTTTAAAGCTTTGTTCAAAATGGTTCAGCCATTTCAGAGAGTAAGGCAGGATATAATTAGCACTCTTTCTTCTGCAATGAGGGCTTGAAATTTCAGAGCAGTATGTCTTTTGCTGGTCATTTGAAAATAAGGCCAAATGTGAATAGCTTCTGAGGCTTCAAAATTGCCTGGCATGTGATCAGAGACCTGAGACCGTAGCAGTTTGAGTCATTGAGTTTCATCTCCACTAGCACAAACTGGTGTGTTATATGGCTTGTAAGTAACTGCTGGGTACATACTGCTGATTTGGGGGAAGTTTGGAACAGCATAACACTGTATTGGTCCTTTAAATCTTAGAGTCTTACTGAAAGGATTGGAAAAATTTTAGTGTTTATCTTGATCCTCCTTGCCTGCAGTTTGAGTCACACATCTTAGATAGGCTGCGGACTGCATGTACTTGGACTTTGGAGCTTTAAACATAAAACATTTTTTAAACTTAAAACTAGTTCAGTGTGGGTTATACAAGAGCACTCCTGATCTGTATCTACTTAATTGCAGAGCACACCTACTCCTGTCACCTCAGAGGAGGGGCATTAATATTAATAATGTTACTCATGAAGATTTTTGAGGATTAGTGCTTTTAGTTTTATCTAGGACTTATTTTCCTAATTTGGGGTGGGGGGGGTGTCTTCCTCTGTGTTCATGTGTATGTCTGCATCTTACGGCATACTGGTGGAGTTAATCTGGACAAACAGTTTGGAATTGCTTGCTTTCCTTCCTTCTCAGGTTTTTCAAATCCATGCATGTATTGTGGGCCTGAGCTGAATAGGAGTTTGAGATGGATTGTTTTGACCACTGCCTTCAAGACTATTTGAGTGTTTGCGTCTAGCTAGAGCAAAGACCAGTGCCTAACTAATCACATTTTTAAGACTTTGGAGCAGTTTTTCTTTGCTTGGGCACTGCAGATGATAGGTGTGCAACCAGTCCATGTACTTGGTCTCACTGGTATGAATCAAAATTCCTTCATAGCAGCTTATCTGGTGTTAATGCTTTGGACTTGTGACTAAACAGTGTTGATAACATGCTCATGTTTTACCTGTTGCTGACCTCGTTGCTGTCTACAACTACCTGGAGGGACATTGTGGAGAGGCTGGTGATGGTCTCTTCCCACAGGTAATTGGAGACAGAACAAGGTGGAATGGCCTCAAGCTGAGACTGAGTAGGTTTAGATTGGACATTAGGAGAAAGTTTTTCACTGAGAGAGTGGTCAGGCACTGGAATGATCTGCCCAGGGAGGCAGTTGTGTCACCAACCCTGGATGTGTTTTGGATGTGGTGCTTAGGGATATGGTTTAGGTTGAACATTGTAGAGTAGGGTTATAGGTTGGACTGGGTGATCCTGAGGGTCTTTTCCAACCTGAATGTTACTGTGATTCTGCAAACAGTGCTTGCACAATGTCAAGCCTTTCTCTTTTTGCTGCTCAGATCTCCCCAGTTTAGTAGGCTAGGAGTGGATCAAAGGCTGGGGAAGGTACACAGCTGGACAGATTAACCAAATTGGCCAAAGGGATATTTCCTACCACGTAATGTTCTTCTCAGCAATGAAAACTGGAGGTAGAGAGAAAAGAAATGTGGGAGGAATGAGGGATGTTGACATCCAAGGTGGCTGTTCCCAAGAGACTAGATGGGCATCAGTCTGCTTATGGGAGAGGAAAGGTGATTGCTTTCATGTTGCTTGGGTAGGTTTTTTTCCCCACTCTTTCCTTTACCTCTTGACCTTCCTGTTCTCTCCCTTCCACTACTAGGATCAGGGAGCCATTGAAGTGGCTTTCTGTGTGCTTGTCTACTGGTTGGGGTGAACTCACCACAGTCTGACATATTAAGAGCACCATAGATGGTATAACCTGCAGAGGTTATAAGAAGTGGACTTTAAGTTAAAGCATTAATGCATGTTTTTGGGGTGACAGACAAATTCTTCTGTTGATCTGAGTCTTCTTTTATGCATGAAAACAAGACTTTGTAGCCTCTCATAAATAAAAAGGATTACTGCCACAAAGTAGTGATTAATAGGCTCCCAAATTTTTAGTTCCTGCAGCTGAGAAAGACATCTATTTTAGTCCTGGATTATATATTGAAAGTAGCAAATAGAAATTTGTGAGCAATCTGCAGTAAAGTCATAGAATTGCAGAATCACCTTGTTGGAAGAGAACCTGAGAACATCGAGTCCAACCATAACCTAACATCTGCCTGTACATCTTAGACTATGTCCCTAAGCACCTCATCCAAACGACTTTTGAACACCTCCATGAATGGTGACTCCACCACTTTCCTGATGAAGCCTTTTCCAGTGCCTGATGACCCTTTTGCTGAATAATTTTTTCCCGATATCTAATCTAAACCTCCCCTGGTGAAATTTGAGGTCATACTATCACACCAGTTCTGTGTGGCATGTCCAGAATTAATTTTCCTTGCTGATGGAAATCACACCCGTATCACAAGCTCAAACAGATTGCTTCTTATAACACATCTGATTCAGCAGGATTTGTCAAAGTCTTTTGTACGTCAAGCGTGTTTGCTGAGTGATTTGGTTTATGCGTTTTAAAAGGAGCTGATGACCTTGGTGTGGTGTTGGAAAAGGCAATGTTCACACCGCAGAATGATTCTGCCAAAAGCACTTTCAGAAATAATGATAATAATAAAATGTGCATTCCTAAGGTCGTATTTTAGCCAGGTGAAGCAAGCTTATTAAAGACACATTAATGCCACTACATTGATGTGAAAAGTGCTTTCTTTATGCTTCAAATTAAGACCTGTTGTTTCTTCTTCACAGGAAGCCTAAATGAGGATGGGTCACAGAAACTTTTTGACAAGGAGTATGTACTGATGTTTGGTGTGTTTGACGAAAACAAGAGCTGGCAAAGATCAGCATCACTCAAGTATACAATTAATGGCTATGCTGATGGAACGTTACCAGGTACTGTCCAGACTTATGTGAAATGAAATTAACTGGTGAAAATTGAAGACCTCTGCTTACTTTTTATGCAAAAGCACAGGAATGTGGAGGAATAGGATACAGCCTTTTTTAGGACATGTCTGTGAACATCTAAATTTAGAAGAGAAGTTGTGCTGCTGGGAGGAAGCTATATTGCTGATAAGAGCAATAAGATTACTTCTAAGAAAAGTTCTGCTCAAAAGACTGAGATTACTAAATTAAAAAAAGAAAAAATAAATGTCTCTTTTTTTTTCTTTTTCTTTTTTTTTTTTTTTTTTTTTTTTTTTTTTTTTAACTCAGCTGATGAGGGAAGCATAATGTGATTAAACAAACAGGACAGGTGAAGAACTTCCTCAAAAGTCAGTTACCATTAAATTAGACTGTTAAGTAGGAAGCTTAGGAAGGTGATAATGGGGCTATTCTGTTGCTAGTGTTTTCCCCTCATTCTCCTAAGAAACTATTTTCTTAACCATAGAGCAAACACAAAAGTCTGTTTTTCAAACAAATCTTGGATAGGGTAGTTACTGATGCCGGGCACAATCTTGTTCTTTAGCTTGGATCCTTATCCTTGCCTTTTCCCTTCTAGTTTTCCTAAATTTTTACCTTCCTTTTCTTTTTCTGTCTTTATCCCCCTTTTCTTTATTTTCCTTCAATCCTTTTTCTTTTCTTTTTCCTCTCCTCTTTTTCCTTTTTCTTTTAATTATTTTTTTTTCTATTTTCCCCCTCTCCCTCTTCCTCTCCTTCTTCCTCTTTGTCTTTCTTCCTCTCTTTTTTCCCCTCTCCCCTTTCTCTTTTATCCCCCCTTCTTCTTTTCCCTCCTCCCTCCCCCTTTCCCCTCCTCCTTTCTTTTTGTCTCAAACAAGGACATTATTCCAAAAGAAGCTACTGATTTTCCTCCTTCCACAGTTTGCCACGAGTCAGGTTGTAAGATTTAAATGCCTATCTCCCACTGACATACAGGATTTTGCTGTCTATTCCGTTTACAAGCTTCTGAAACTTCTCCTTGTTGCAAACATTGACCACGGGAGCCCGAGACTGTTCTTTTAGATATTACGAGTGAAGCTTCACTCCAGACCTAGTGTGCACAGGGGGTGCACAGGACTTGCCTGTATTCTGAACACTCCTCTCATTTATCTTTCAGATTTAGAGGCTTGTGCATATGACAACATCAGCTGGCATTTGGTAGGGATGAGCTCCAAGCCAGAGATTTTCTCCATTCATGTCAATGGCCAGTCCATGGAGCAAAAACATCACCGAGTCTCTACTGTTAACCTGGTGGGAGGATCATCAGTGACAGTAAACATGACAGTGACTGAGGAAGGAAGGTGGCTGATATCATCTCTTGTCCAAAAGCACCTGCAAGGCAAGGACACATCTATTTACTAGGCAGCTTTAAAGCTGTCCCTCTGTTTACGTCCTACATGACACGTGCTGTTCTGCCATCTTACGGTTACTAATTTTCGGGTGGTTGTCATTTCACTGAGAGACCACTGGGGAAAGGTACTAATTTTTGGGTGGTTGTCATTTCACTGAGAAACCACTGGGGAACAGGGCGTTCTGCTGGAACGAGAAGTGCACCGAGAGCTAAAAGGCGTTTTTATCTGCAGCTCTACTGCTCTGCGCAGATCACAGAGCCACAGTGAATCAGTACCTCCAGCGCCTAAGTCTGCGAGCTGTTTGATAAGCACCATTTTGAGTAAGGAAGCAGATGTTTCCTGAGAAACCGAGCACTTCCAGTTACAGGTCACTCAGCCTGATGAAAATATTTGCTCTTCGTCATTTGAAAGTGGGTATCTCTCAGCGTTCTGTCTAAACGAGTGAAAGAGATGTCTGTCTTGTGAGAGCTGGAAGGCATGTTTTGGAAAAACAGAACAAAAGAGGGAAAAGAATAATCTTCTCTCTGTTGACCCGCTGTTTTCAAAGCAGGCTGGTTGTCCCAGTTTAGGGCCACGGGACTGGAGGACAGAAATGACACTTATCCTTCTGAAGAGCAGGGATGAGGATACTGCACACTGATTGGAAGTTTAAAGGCAGATTCTATTTACAGGTGCAATCGGGTAGAATGAGCACATCCACAAACTACACCAAGGCTATCGGACTAAAACCTTCTAGAATCCTCCACCCCTTCCACCCTT
>VWZI01011941.1:0-31003 GCA_013396835.1 Psilopogon haemacephalus
TGAGGACAACGCTGTGGATAAATGTGCTTCTGTTCACATGGATGACTAACAATCAAATTATACCAATCAGAATAGACGTGCCAACCAGAATAGATGTGTGGAAAAACATGTGGCTCACATGGGCAAATGAGACCGGACAAAAGTCCTTTTGCCTAGGTTTGACCCCACCCTCTGATCCTTTCCGTACATGTTTAATAGGGGTCCCTTTGACTTCATGGCACAATTACACGGTATTTGAAGGACAAGTCTCTACTTATAATTACACAAAGGAACAATATTGCAATAGCTTTCCAAAACAAGTCAGAAGCTATTGTAAGCCAGAAAATGATGCGGAAACCATGACAGATATGTTGGCATATTTATCAAAACAAGTAATAGAAAGAATACAGAATATCAGTATAGAGCCACAGGAATTAAATCTTGCAGGAGCTATGCATAGCAACTCTTGTATACAATTTGGCTATCCTCAACAATATAGATACCTCTATCATCACCCGGAAAATGATAGCACGATTGTATCTCCAACTCTGCCAATATACAATACTACACAAACTTGTAACAGAAGATGGGTGATACATAGTAGGTTGGCTTTAAAAAGTCAACCAAAAAGATTACCAACGGGAATTTTTCTCATCTGTGGTGACAGAGCTTGGCCTGGTATTCCCAGTAAGCCCTGGGGAGGTCCTTGTTATTTAGGTAAATTGACAATGTTGACACCATCTATGTCAACAATAAGAAAATTAAGAAAAAATCGTAGTAAACGAAGCACAGAAGTATTGGGACCAGATTGCGAGGATGCAATGATATTATGGGACAGGCCATCCATAATAGCAACTGCCACACTTTTGCCAAGACTAGCAGTACAAGTAAAACAGTTGGCATGCTGGGCAGCAAAACAAATGAATATTACGTCTAATATCATCTCTCAGCTCCTAATGGATGTTGATTCATTGAGACATGCAGTCTTACAAAACAGGGCTGCGATAGATTTCTTACTCCTTGCGCAAGGACATGGATGTGAGGAATTTGAAGGGATGTGTTGTTTTAATCTATCAGATCATTCTCAATCCATCCATGTGCAACTTGAAAAGCTACGAGAGAATATGAACAAATTTAGAGTAGCTTCTAATCCGTTTGATGAATGGCTTGGTTCATTAGGATTGGGAGGATGGGCTAGGAGTGTAATGATGATGTTAATAGGACATATTGTATTGATTTTTTGTTGTGAAATATTAGGACCATGTATTTTACAATGTTGTTTAAAACAAGTAGATAAAACAGTAGATCTAGTATTTGAAAAAGGAGGGGGAGATGTTGGGGGTTTAAGAAATGTTAATGCCATATATAGTAAAATAGGTTAGCGCGAAATAAGGTTATTATAGGTCAAGAAGGAGGAACAAAGGCTTGTTCTTACGCAATAACAAGATATAAAATGTAGAAAAACAGGATGTAAGGCTAAAGCATAGCAACCAATCAACTGCTTGTAGTAACCAATCGTTTGAGACAAAGGGCCGCATGAAAGCCGCATGGACAAGATAGAGCGACCAATCAGAAAGTGCGTGATCGCGTGCATTAAGGTATCGTTCAGCATATAAGGGCGACTGATTATTGAATAAACGGAGCTTTTTTAGCAGCATCGCATTGGTGTGGTTGCTCTCCTTCGCCTGGCCGTAACAGAAGTCAATCACACGTCTGAGAGCAAAGCTCTGCACTCATTGCAACTAACTGTAGGCATCAGCTTGGGAACTAAATTGCCATAGGTTCTTTCAATATCCATTTGAAAGCCACACACCTGAGGGCGATTCAAGTTTAGGACCATTTTTTATAGATGTCCCTCTCTGCTGCCTGTAAAAGTGCTTGAATTGACAGATATTGTGTGAAGTTAATTTTAAAAAGTCTTGTCCATTCCCTTTGTGGGATCAACCTATTACATAATGTTTAGACCTGTTTCAGAGAGAATATATATTTCCATCTTAGGATGGAAATAAAAAAGCAGCAGAGAATGCCTCTAAAAGAGACCAGCACAAATAAAAAAAACAAGATTGGGATTTAGATTTTTAGATGTATCCAGTGAAGGTTATGGTCCCAAATTTTAGGTTGTCCAACTTGGAAGTTCTGAAATAAAATTAATTTCTGAGAAAAAGAGAGGTACTTTATAAAGAATTTAAGCACTGAGGTGCACAAATCAGTCACTCCTTTAATAGACCTGCTTCCCATACACCTGTAACACTGCGACACCAAAGTGTTAACATTTTTGGATGACAGGCATTTAGCTACCTTTTGCCCTCTATTTTGCAGGAGCTTGTTCTAATTTGCCTGATTTTTTTGTTCTTCTTTAGTATAAGGCTCTACATCTGTGTCCTGGGGGCTGCCTGGCTTGAAATACAAATGGTGGTAATCAACCAGTCAGCACCAGCATATATCTAGAGGGCATACTCAGAACAATCTGAATATAATCACTAAGACAGCAAGCACAACATCCACAGTGAGAATGAGCAGACTGCTTAGACAGGTGACAGTTCTGTTGCTTCTGAAGTAGAACATTTCTACTTCAAGATAGTTTGCCAAGCAAAGTAGCTTACAGCTGAAGAGTGGATTTACCAGAGACTGCAGCCAATGAGCAGCACCATTTGCAGAGTTCCCATGCAACTTCATTAAGGCTGCATGTAGCCCTGTCACTTGCTATAAGCCTTCCTACTTATTGAAGTTGTAAAACAGCAACCACAGTTCCTTAATGCTGCCCTGCTCTTCCATGTAAGCAATAGCTTAGCTGTTACAGCAATGTCATTCAGCTCCCAGTAGGAAGGAAAATAACTCATGTGAAGGGAGGTGCCAATACTCCAGAGAAACTTTCCTAAAATTATGTCTGCAGTACTCTGTAAAAGTATGAGCACACTTTAATGAGCAATTACTTGTTACGCTGGGTCTTTGGGTCTATATCTGCACTACCTTTCAAAGTAGCCTCAAGAAATGTAAATAAAGTAATTTGGAACACAGCTGTACAATCTGTAGCAATAACGATGGCATAAGTAATAAGTGCACAAAAAGATAATATCTTCCTAAATAGAAGTTCTATACTATGGGTAAGACTCAACTCAGCTAATTTCAGACACTGAAAAGTAGATGTTTAATTAGATGGTTCATCTCCCCTTAACTAAGTAAGAAGCACATACCTCCAGAGTGTGAATCATTCTACCCTTACATAAATATCTCCAAAAAGTTAAACGAATTGCCCTCAGGAAGAATTCTTCTACCATCTGGCTATAGCAACTAGCCTGGACTAGACACAAACCTTTTAACTAGTTATAATGAAGTAAGATGAATTTTATTGTGATTGGAACCTCCATATGGTTTCGGAAAATATCCTGACACTAACTTCTCTTGTCATCTATTCTCAGCCTCCAGCAGCCCCCATCCTTTACTAGCCTGACAATTTGTACTGGATTTGCTGTGATGGAGCTAGTTCTCCCCACAGCATCTTCCCTAGTGCTGTTTTGTCGTGGTCTCTGGTAGGCTGTCAATATCACACCAGTGTTTTGGCTACTGCACAGCAGTGCTCCCACAGTGCCAAGGCTGTGCTTTTCCAACATCACCCCCAATAGTAGGCTGAGGGGTGGGCAAGGTCTTGGGAGGGGATGCAGCTGGGCCATCTGACCCAAACTGATCAAGAGGATATTCCATGCCGTATGACATCAGCTCAGACATAAAAGCTAAGGGGAAGAAGGAAGTTGGGGGACATTTGTTAATGGCATCTATTGTCCAGAGAATGGTTATATGCATTGAATCTCTGCTGCCTGGGAGGCAGCTGGACATCGATGGTGGGCAGTAGAGAGTAACACCTTTGTTTGCTTTTGCTTTCATGTGTGGCCTTTGCATTTGACTTTGCCCTATTAAATTGCTTCTATGCTGATCCATGGACCTCTTGTTATATTTTCCCTCTCCCCTGTCCACCTAAGTGGCTTTAGTAGGCATCTGACGCCCAGCCAGGGCCTAACCACCCCATAGATAAAACTAACATTTCAGTTTTCAATAAAGCCAAAAGAGCAAGTCAGAATTAATAACTTCTCCTCAGGAAGTTTTATTTTCCTGTGCTTCCCAATCTACATTAATGCTGGATTTCACTGATCCATGATGCAGGAAAAAGAGCTAGAACTCTCTTAAAATCTCCTGATATTTTCCATTGGCTCCAAGCTATTTGCAGACAGTAAAAAGCAGTCCAAAATAGCCAGTCCCCTGCCCTTTTCATCTTCCACTCATTCTGACTGCTTGTCACGTACACTTCATCTTTATAGAATCACAGAATGTCAGTAGCTGGAAGGGACTTTGAGAGCTCATCCAGTCCAACCCCCCTGCCAGAGCAGGATCACCTAGACCAGATCACACAAGAAAGCATCCAGGAAAGCCTTGACTATCTCCAGAGAGGGAGAATCCACAACCCCCCTGGACAGCCTGTTCCAGTGATCTGTCACCCTCACAGGGAAAAAAATCCTCCTCATGTTTAAATGAAACTTTCTATGCCTCTGCTTCCACTCATTGCCCCTTGTCCTGTTACTAGGCAACACCTAGCAGAACCTGGCTCCTGGCTCCAACCTCCTGGAACTCATGCTTTACATATTTATAAATGTTGCTGAGGTCACCTCTCAGTCTCTTCTTCTCCAAGAGCCCCAGTTCTCTCAGGCTCTCCTTGTAAGAGAGTTGTCCTGTTCCCTTAATCATCTTTGTGGCTCTGCACCGGACTCTCTCAAGCAGTTCTATGTCCCTCTTGAACTAGGGAGAACAGAACTGGACACAGTACTCCAGATGCGGTCTCACCAGGGCAGAGTAGAGGGGAAGGAGAACCTCTCCCGACCTACTAGTCACAGCCCTTCTAATACACCCCAGAACAGCATTGCCCCTCCTGGCCACGAGTGCACATTGTGGGCTCATGGTCAACCTCCCATCAACTAGGACTCCCAAATTCTTTTCCCCTTTGTTGCCTTCCAACAGGTCAGTCTCTAGCCTATACTGATCCCTGGGGTTCTTTCCCACGTGCAAGACTCTACACTTGTCATGAAATTAAATTAAATTAAATTAAATTTCATTAAATTTCACCCTGCCCAACCCTCCAGGCCATCCAAGTTTCACTGAACGGCAGCACAGTCTTTTGGTGCGGCAGCCACTCATCTTGACTTAACAGAATTCAGCTATCAGGACTAAGTACTACCAAGCTCAAAAAGAAAGACCTCATTAAAGAAATACATTTCAAAAGAATGGTCTATACAGACTGGACTCTTCTGGCAAGTAGAATAAGATAGAGAGACAGATTGGGGCTGGCAATAAGGATTGTGGGTGAATTTTCACAGAGCACATTTCTACTGCCACAAGTAGTTTATATTTGGGACAGAAGGAGCCTTAGTTTTAATCTTTGAAGCCATGAATGTGAACAATTTTCTATGAAGAATTTACAAGCCACTTTACTTATCAGTACTTCCTCGGAGTTTTCACGCTGTCAGATTGATTACCCTTTCTTCAGACTGTTTGTGCATATTCAAGTTTGGCTACATAGTGCATAAAATGGACATGAACTACATATTGTACCATAGAAGGAAATTAAAGGCAGTGACATGCCAATCAAGGTCATTAATGTTTTGGTCAAAACCACAGTATGGTATCATTCATACGAAAACTCTGCATTTTCAAATACTTCAGCAACAAGCATAACTTAAATATTTTGAGATTTTTGTAATTAGTCTAATTCTATATGTCATCTAAACAGATAGAATCTAAGGAAAAATAGAGATAGGAATTTTCAGGGTTTCTGTAATAAGCTTGGCTTTTGTGAAACAATTCAGTGCACAAATAATTTATTTTTCCTCCCTTTAAACCCATAATTACCATAAATAAGAGTCTCAGATTGCCTGATTATCAAAAATGCCAGTCATTTGGCACAGAACAGTTTAGGATACCATCACTGCCTAACATTTCCAGATATGAGACCTACAATACACTGCATTTTATTTCATAAATCTCTTTGCTCATGGATCCTGACACAGAATTGTAGCTCTGTAGCAAGCAAGGCACTGACAAAATAATGGATATGCAATCTGTGCAACACAAGCAAATCAGGAATAGTATATTCATCCTTAGACAGGAGAACTGATTTCCCTAAGCATCAGCATGTGCAGTGGCAGTTTTGGCCAAGTTTACATATAAAACCTTGTTATAGAAAGTCTGGCAGATATGGTAATCAAATTGCCTAATAACCAACTTCACTCTGAAGCAATGCTTGATGGTTACCAATCAGGTACTAGGTGGGTTTCTTGAGTCATGAAGAAACTTGTGAGTAGGGACTGTAAGTATATGTATTTTCTTGGTTTGTAGGCTATGATCGAGGATGAAATACTCCAAGATCAAAGGTTTGTCTGCCAAGCATTTAAAATTGAAGAACAGTAAAAACTTGAAGGAAAATAATACTATATTTTTTATAACAGAATATATATATATATATATATATATTCAACAGACAAGGGCAGAACAGCCCATGCCTTTTACCTGCACCTGAGCAAAACCTTCGACACTGTCCCACAGGACATCCTAGTCTCCAAGCTGCTACAACATGGGTTCCACGGATTGACAAAGATAAAGTGGATAAAGAACTGCCTTGACAGCCACACCCAGAGAATGGCTGTCAATGGCTCTGTGCCCCAGTGGAGGCCAGAGACAAGTGGAGTCCCCCAAGGATCAGTACTGGGACCAGCCTTCCTTAACATCTTTTTCAGTGCCACGGATGGTGGCATTGAGGCAGCCTCACCAAGTTCACCACCACACCAAGCTGTGTGGTGCAGCTGACAGCTGGAAGGAAGGGATCCATCCAGACAGACCTGGACAGGCTGCAGAGCTGGGCCCAGGCCAATCTCATTAAATTCAAAAAGACCAAGGTCAAGGTCCTGCATCTGGGTTGAGGCAATCCCAAGCACCAATATAGGCTGGGCAGTGACTGGCTGAATAGCAACCCTGAGGAAAGGGACTTGGAGGTGCGGGTGGATGAGAAGCTCAACATGAGTCACCAGTGTGCACTTGCAGCCCAGAGAGCCAACCAGAGCCTGGGTTGCATCAAGAGAAGTGTGGCCACCAGGGTGAGGGAGGTGATTCTCTCCCTTTACACCATACTGGGAGCACTGTGTCCAGTTCAGGAGCCAAAAGGATCTGGATGTGCTGGAGTGTGTCCAGAGAAGGGCTATGAGGATGGACAGAGGACTGGAGCTGCTCTGCTATGGAGACAGACTGAGAGAGTTGGAGCTGTTCATTCTGGAGAGGAGAATGATCCAAGGAGACCTTATCGTGGCCTTCCAGTATCTGAAGGGGGCTACAAGAAATCTGGGGAAGGACGTTTAGGTTGTCAGGTAGTGACAGGACTGGGGTAAATGGAGCAAAAGTAGAAGTGGGTAGATTCAGGTTGGATGTTAGGAAGTTCTTCAGCATGAGGGTGGTGAGACACTGGAACAAGTTGCCCAGGGAAGTGGTGGAAGCCTCATCCTTGGAGGTTTTTAAGGCCAGGCTGGATGTGACTCTGAGTGACCTGATCTAGTGTGAGGCGTCCTTGCCTATAGCAGGCGGCTTGGAACTAGATGATCCTTGAGGTCCTTTCCAGCCCAGACAATATGTGTGCTTCTGTGTGATTTTATTTTACCTGCCTGCATAATCATATAAACTTCAATACATCAGAGCAACGAGTTACAGTACATCAGAGTTACAGACCTAACAGCCTTCATGCCAGGATGCAGTCTCTTTCAACACCACCACCAGTTTGCAGAACTAATGACCTGCATTGCTTGAAAACATCCTGTGATAATGTAAGAGGGCACAAACCTCAATGAAATGGGATTATAGATTATTCCACTGAGTACAAGGAGAAACTTTCAATGAATTCTACAGGAGCAGAGCAAACTCTAGTTTCAGAAGGCTAATTTTGCCATGTTTCTAAAATGAGATATTCAAGGGGATGGATCAAATGACAGACATCTCCTGAAAGGACATCAAGGGCATCATACCAGCAGAGATGTAGGAATATAAAAATGAAGGGCAACAAGTTCTAGACTGTTTGGAAACCAACTCCTCAATAACTTAAACTTTATTTACATTGTTTGCATCAGTCAGCATTTCTGAACCAGTTTCACACTCCAGAGGAACTGGGGAAAGCAAAGGAGCCTGGGAGAGGGACAGACCACGGGGCTGCTCACCAGAGCCTGACACTGAGAACCAGGGCTGAGCTGAGCTGCTATGATTGTTGTGGGTGCCCTGATCAAAACACACAGCTTAAGTGGCACAAGCATCATTGCTTCTGCTGGCTTTGCCTGTGTCAGTGTTGATTAATGTCTGTGTTAATTCTACAGGTAATAAAAGGTTAAAAGATGTGTTGTCATTTTGTTTCCTATGAGCGGCAATTCCAGCCTTTCTAAGTCTGCACCAAACTCAGCATGTATGACATGCCATATGCCCATATACGTGCATGTGCACGTGTATAACATGTATTCACAGAATCACAGACATATAGGTTGAAAAAACCCCTCAGGATCACCAAGTCCAACATAGAACCATACTCTACAAAATTCACCTGAAACCACATCCCCAAGCACCACATCTAAACAACTTTTGAACTCATCCAGGGTTGGTAACTCCACCTTCTCCCTAGGCAGCTCATTCCAGTGCCTGACCACTCTTGCTGGGAAAAAATGTTTCCTAATGTCCAGTCTAAACCCACCCAGTCACAGCTTGAGGCCATTCCCTTTTGTTCTATCACTAATCACCTGTGAGAAGAGACCAGCACCAACCTCTCCACAACTTCCTTTCAGGTAGCTGTAGACAGCCATCTGTGATTTTATTTTACCTGCCCCTCAGCCTCCTCTTTTTCAAACTAGCCATCCCCAGCTCCCTCAGTCACTCTTCATCAGATTTATTCTCCAGGCCCTTCACAGCTTCACTGCCCTCCTCTGCACTGGCTCCAGCACCTCCACATCTCTCTTGTAATGAGGTGCTCAAAATTGAATACAACACTCAAGGTGTGGCCTCACCAGAGCAGAGTTCAAGGGGACAATCACCTCTCTACTCCTGCTGGCCACAGCATTTTTAATCCAAGCCAGGATTCCACTGGCCTTTTTGGCCACTTGGGCACACTGCTGGCTCATCTTCAGCTGCCTTTCTATTACAACGCTCAGAACCCTTTCTGCCAGACAGCTCTCCAGCCACACTGCCCCAAGCCTGTTGCTTGGAGTTGTTGTGACCCAAGTGCAGGACATGGCATTTGGCCTTTTTGAAGCTCATCCCATTAATGTTGGCATATTTATCCTGCCTATACAAGTTGCTCTGAAGAGCCTCTCTACCCTCATTCAAATCAACACTGCCACCTAATTTGGTGTCATCTGCGAACTTACTGATGACATTCTCTATGCTTTAATCAAGGTCATCAACAAAGATGTTAAAAAGAAGTGGTCCCAATACAGACCCTTGAGGAACACCACTAGTGCCCAGCTGCCAACTGGATTTGACTCCACTGATCACCACTTTCTGGGCCCTCCTGTCCAGCCAGCAATTTATCCAGCAGACAGTATGCTCACCCAAGCCATGAGTAGCCAGTTTGTCTACAAGAATTTTGTAGAATTCATGCAGATAGGTAATATATGTGGCATATCATATGTGTATCAATAAAATATTATTGAAGTGTGGAGCCCACTTAAATATGTCTTTAATCACCTTCCACAACATCCAAGGACTATTTTATTGAGTATACTTTTGCAAATATATAGATAGATTCCAACAGGCACCTGTATATGGACATATATATATACATATCTGTCTTTAACATGAACGATAAATGAAGTATTTGCAATGGGTTTGGTCTATGTAGGATCCACTATTAGTGGTAAAATGCTAAATCTATTTTTATTATCTCTGTGCTATCAAAATTAAATCTCCCAGTAGCTTTAGAGGAGTTGTAGGAATCCATCCAATCAATTTAACATTTCCACTAATCTCCACTCCAGTCTCCATCCTGCTACTCTGACAATACGTGTCACACTGTAACACAGGTGAAAGTATTCTAAAATTAACTGCAAAATGAGCACAAAAGTTACTAGCTTAAAAGCTTTTATGAAGGTTTTGAGGGTTACTAAGGACAAAACCCAAATTGTGCTTAAATGAAGATGTTCTGATGAGTGAAAAAATCTTTATGAAGTAACATTGCCTTATCTGCCAGTCTCCCCCTGGAATTATATCACGTATGAGTTAGAATATCATCCTTCCTGCAGTCTTATTGAGACTGAAGGCAACTCCATGGGAGCTGTTGCACTTAGCACTTCCTATTCTGTAACTGAGCATCTATTAAAATGTTTCAGCACTAAAAAGATGGTTATATAATGACACAGGCCATGAAAGAATCACAGAAGTCATATCAAAACAAGGACACCATCTCAGGAATCACTAACCTTTACATGTTGCCTCATAAAGGAACCACATCAAGTAATACCCCAAATTTTCCTAAAAGATGAAAAATATTTTGTGCTAAGATGCACGCATTGCAAAAGCCTTCACTCAGACTTCTCTTCACATTAACCACTACCTTGGCATAATTTTGCAAGAAATGGACTGAATTGCAAGTACAGGTACAAATACCTTTCCAAAGTCCAGTTTTTGGACATACTACTGTTTTCTATCTAATCAAGGAGGACAAAATAACTTCTGTTGGAACTGTGCTGTGAATCTGCGTTTACTATGTGCAAAGGTCACTGCAATCATTAAAGACCAGCATACAGCTGAGCAAAAGTATGTGCTGAAATACCAACTCTATTCTCATCCAAGCTGAAATTATTAATGTGAAATGAAGGAAGTTTTTGTCCCTTTATACTGAAATGTGACTACTGTCACTATGCCTTTGGTGGGATTTAGAATTATAGAATCATAGAATCAGTCACAGTTGGAAGGATCATCTAGTTTCAACGCCTCCCCCCACCTCCACTGTTGCCATGGCCAGGGACACCTCACATTATATCATGCTGTCAAGAGTCCTATCCAGGCTGGCCTTAAACACCTCCAGGGATGGGGTTTCAACCACCTCCCTGGGTAACCTGTTCCAGGGTCTCACCACCCTCATGGTGAAAAACTTCTTGCTAACATCCAGTCTGAATCTACCCATTTCTAGCTCTGTTCCATTCCCCCTAGTTCTATCACTACCTGACATCCTAAAATGTTGCTCTCCAGTTTTCTTGTAGGCCCCCTTAAGATACTGAAAGGTCACAATAAGGTGACCTCAGAGCCTTCTCCTCTCTAGACTGATCAGCCCCAACTCTTTCAGTCTCTCCTCATAGTAGAGCAACTCCAGCCCTCTGATCATCCTCGTGGCCCTTCTCTAGACACATTCCAGCACATCTATACCCCTTTTGTAATAGGGGCTCCAGAACAGGACACAGCGCTCCAGGTACTTATATCAGTATTTCACAATGAGATCTTACATCTTCTCTCATATAAAGTGAGATCACCTCTAATGTTCAGGAGAAGAGGAATCAATTTTTACATCGTTTCTAATATGTCCCTAATGCTCTTGCTTTTAGGGTGTCTGAGTTCCCCAGTATCTCTTTTGCTGATCTAAATCTTCTGTATTAAATTATATTTCTGTTTCCAAATCCCCTTTAAGTCATTTTTCTGAATGACAGTGTTGAGTCCAACACACTGGTTCCCAATACACTCAGTTTTGTATGCTCCCTTCTCTGAAACCTAACTTGATTTGCTTTTTCAGCTTCCCTCATGACTTTATATCATATTCACAAATGAGGCAGATCAACCCAGAAAAATCCTGCACTGAGATGGCAAGGCCCGGGGAAGAAAGCCTTGTTTTCATTTCCACATATTTTTCCTTTATTCCCCACTCCCCTGTGCTAATAGCGTATCTTATAAACCAGAACTCTTTAGTGCTGTGACTGACATAGATGTCCTAGACTGGGAGGGATTCTCTGCCATCCTTCATCAGTGACACAACCACCAACCCATTCCAGAAAGTCAGCTGAAGAAATTTTTTTTGTTGCTTGAGATTGGTCTGTACTGAAAGTTGTTCAAATTAGACTGCATTCAAAAAAGTCCATCTGGAGATGGCACTGCCAACAAACAGAGCAATTTACGTGTCGATCACTACACATGATTTCACTGTGGAGAAACCTACTTCTTAAATCTACTGACTTGTTGATCACTCCACCTCTAATTCTGTCAGAGTCTCTGCTGACTGGATACATCAAAGAATGTGGATCCTGGAGTAAAATTCCACCTCCAGGGCAGAGGATGGCATATGTCTATGCTGGCCACTGACATCTGAATGAAGAAAAAGCAAAAACTGTCCTTGTGAAGCAAGCAGGAAAAAACAACTCATTATCTGGGTGTTTTATTCTTGATTGATCCCTTAAAAAGACAAAAAATGGACTTGTGGTTATGATGTGGAGACAGACTCATATGTCACTTGAAATTCCTAGTCCTGCCACAAAGTCACAGCCTGAGAGTGGAAAACACATTAATTTTCCCCTTTAATATTCCCTCTTGTGTCTGTACTTTGAGGATAGTGTCTTTCTCTTTTGTCCCGCAAGCTGTATAATACAGCAGATGCGTACTACCTGTCATGATAAAGTGCCAACCTAGTGAAAATTTTTAGGATCAGAGTTATGTTTGAAACTGAGACAAAAAATCCACAGTAAAAGCATTCCCATATGTTTCTGAGGGAAGAAATGTCACTCAGCTGAATCGAACTTTCTACTCCTGTCTGCTAGGAAATAGACTGTACAGCTCCTATAAAATGCAGCCAGAGGAACTGCTCACTGCAGTGCTCCAGAAGAGATTCTGAGAAGTGATCCTGGTTCACAGAGGTTCTATGTTCCCTTGGGAACCACCCATACCATACAACATCACTCTTTCTAAAGTAGCAAAACTGTCTCCAGAGGAAGTCCTCACATCCCCATGGCACTGTGTGCCACAGGTTCCCAGAGCAGCAGAGTTTTGTTATCAAAGATTTGTACTCGGATGAATGAAGGGACAAGAAAAGAGAATGAGAAGATCATCAGGATAGCCACTCAGTCATTTGCCTCAGAAGAATCAGTGCTAGTAATGTTATGAATGGCAGGTGTGCATGTGCTTATGTCTCAGAAGTCTCCCTGATGAAGACAATGTACCTTCTGCATGCAAAGTGTTCCTCTGTTTAGTCCCCTGGTACGGCGTTTCACTAAAGCCTAACTAAAACCTCCTTACTTCCATATATTATCATGGAGAACAGACCACCCTTGGGGGCTGCAAGAGTCTTGCACCAAGCAAATATCCCTGGGTTGCTTCAGGCTCTAGAGCTCCTCTGGCACACACACCCACAGTGCAGCAACACTCCCATTTTCAAGGAAAAGGATTTTTTAATAAAAGGTTATTCTGCCAGGAAATTCCCAAGTATCTTCCCTGGGCGCTGGTGCAATATAGAAGAGTAATTGTTTTCTGCTGGTGCCTTATATTAGCACACAGCATCTAAATTAATATGGAATATGTTGAGTCCTACATTCTTATTTTGTGACAGAGATAGAAGAGAAGCAATAGAAAGGTAGGCAGAGGTCTCAAGCTCTGGCTGGCAAATACCCTCCTAATTCATGATTCTAGTTACAAACTCCAAACAAAATGCACCTTTCAACCTATACTCAATACAATTTCCTCACAAATACAGACTCTTTAAGAGCTTCATGCTATGTTACTGCGCATTGACCTCAACTATACGCAAGTGTACTTGATACACAGGATTAGAAAATAAAAACGGAACAGGTAAGTTGAACTCCCAGCTCATGCAACACAAGGCTCTTCAATCAGATATAATATTGTATGGACAGATGGTGCTGGATGTACAAAGCACATTAAAGACACTGTTGTCTGTTTGAGAAAGAAATCATTCAGAGTGCAAGACAAGAAGCTGAAATTGCTGACAATCTGAACTCCTGCCAACCCACCTGGCTTCACTGGGGTTGCATGAATTTTAAACACAGATATTCCCAAGTGTCAGCAGTGCTGACTGCAATTTCTGGCAGCTAGTTTGGTTTTAAAACAATGCTGGTTTCCCATCACCAGTGGTCACCACGGGGAGACGATGAGCAGTCTCTGGCTATCTCCACTGCCCTTTTTGTTGCCTTGAACATAGTGCTGTCGATAAAACACTTGGCATAGCTAGAAACCTCCTTTCTTGCCAACTGACAAGGCAGACCTCTCCAATGTGCTAGCACTGAGAAAAGGAAGGGTATGACAAAATGGGGAAATAAACTCATTTATTTCAGTTCCCTGGATTTGGTATGTCAAGAAAGTCAGTGGAGCTTGGCCCTAAGAGACTGCATAAAAAGGTATCCAAGACATTGGAAGGTCAAAGAGATGTGGGATTGCAACAGACGCTCTACACGGAGAGATTTAGACAATGGTGGGAAAGGGTCACACAGAACGTAAGTGCATGGTGTAGAAGGGTTAGCTGAGGAAAGACAGAGATATAGAAGTTGTTCATGGAAAACATCTGGTTTTCCAGTGTGCACTGTACTCCTCTTGACATGAGCAGGAACTCCACGCATGCACAGAAAGAAAAACTATTTGTCTTTGGATACCTCTGTGCCTCTACCCATCCTTCAAGTCTGGTGGCTGCTGATGGGCAGAGGTTACCACATCACTGGCAAACTGCTTAAAATTGAGGACAAAACAAGAGTTTTCTGTGCTCATTCCAATGTCCTACTGCAACAGGGATAGCTGAATGACATTGGAAGCCCTCAGAGCAAGATTGAGATGAAATAGTATGATGATACATTAAATGGACCTCAAGAGTCACTTGGGGTCACTGAAGCAGCAGCATGTTTTTTTGCCTAGTCACATCAAGGTATTCAGATTTCCTGTGTGACACGGTCATCCATTTCAGATGACCGTAATGATGTCCACAACTGTTTCAGACCCCACTCTTTGCTGGCCATGATCCCCAGGTAAAGCACATCTCTTCTCCTCTGTTCTGTCAATTTGCAGACCACTTGCCCAGGCTGACTGCTAATATCTCTTTACTCCACAGAAGCAGTCAGTTGGGCTTCTTTCCTTAGGCAGACATGTCACGTTCTTTGTCATCTCTTCCTGAAGGCCTTGCAGAAGATCCATTTTCCATCTTCCTATATCAAAGTCAGATTGTTTAATGATGAGCTTCGTGGGGGTGGAGAGCCTGATTAGCAATTTCCAAGAATGAAGAGTGATATGAAAAATATAATCAGGAAAACTTCATTAGTGCATACAGAGAAAAACATGTCATATGCAGAAGCCTGTAAAAATATCTGCCAACAGGAAGGAAGAAGTAGGTAAAGCAGACAGCAGCAGACAGATAGCATAGACAAAGAGAAAATTAAAACAAGAGGAAGAAATAAGATAATAGGACAGTAAAGGAATGAATCTACAGAGGAAAGAAGGCTAAAATCTTATCATCAAAGTCATATAACCAAAAGGCTACAATTAACGTATCACATTCAGATCAGAGAAAACTCCATTTGCAATGATGGTGCTTTTGAAAGAAAAAAGCTTGATGGTGGGAGGAAAACCCTGGAAGCACAGAACAGAGCACTTCAAGGAGCAGCCCCAAAAAGCCAAACTAGAAGCCTGAGGTGCCAACAGGAGCACTGGCTCAACTTCACACCAGAAAGGGTTTGTGGCAGTGTTTTTGCCACTGCACCATGTAATGTTTGGCAGCTGAAATCAATTGTGGTGACCTGGAGTAAATCACTATTGCCATACAGTTCAATACAGGGCGGAGTCATCATTTGGTGACCAAAATAAGATTTTTTTTTTTCCTAAGAAATTCCTTCCTTGTTCCTTTAGTTTTAAGTCATTGCTTCACTGACCTTTCTACAATATTGCCTGATAATTTTTAATTTTATAGGAGTTCAATAACCCATTCTACATCTAGAAGAGTACCACAAGGCAGCCTAGAACAATGCAATAATTTTGGTCAAGCAGTGTAAAAATGGTGGCACTGAAACATAAATAATGTCATACCCATATTTAGAAAAATATTACAGAAGACATAAGTTCTTTCAGAGGTGGAGTTGCCCATAAACACTCTCTGGTCCAATTGAACAGCAAAAGTCCATCTGCTTCAAAGACAGAGAGTTTCACATCATGAACCCAGCAGCTGGATTCCTTTCCTATGTACATATATAGGAATAAACTTTTGTCTATATGATACTCAGGGAAAAAGAATGTGCTCTGGAAGCTTGTGTTCAAATACTTTGCATGGCTCTTCACATCAGAAGTGTGCATGACTTCAGTTCAAGCATTAGCTGGTTTAGCAAGAAAGCAGAGGGTCCCGTATGTGACTTAGGCACAAAAGCCTAATTTGAAATTAGGAAATTTTTGAACAAAAGTGTACTTGAATAAACTACACACAGAATAATTTAAATTATTATCAACTTATTCTTTCCTTTCCTAGGCTTCACTATGTCCTGTCCAACTAAGAAAACACTTGAATGCAATGACCTCATTCTTTTTCTACCTTATTAAAATAATATTTTTTTCCTAAAACTTTAAATTGCATCACATCCACAAAGAAAAAGCAAAAGGAAAATTAAAGGAAAAAGAGAAAGAAAAAAGATAAAGAAAAGGAAGAGGAAAAGGGAAAGGAAGAAAAAGAAAAAAAAAATTTAAAAAACCCAAACCAACAAGCAAAATCATGTGAGAGCTGATGTTTGGGAGAGTTGATGTTCGCAGCTGTGCTCCTAACCAGCCTTGGCAGGCAGTGGTGTGTGAGAGCTAACACAAGTGTCAAAAGTCTTTAACAATCAAGTGTGGTGAGGCTGAAGGCCATAGAGCAAACAGCTGGGTAGCAATGACCTGCCATATAGACATATATAACCCAAATTTATCTCGGAATTCTTAGCACTTATGTGACTACATGTGCCAATCCTAAGTGCCTTCCAGATGGGATGAGAAAGCTGGAAACCCAAAGTGCAGCACATAGAAAATACAAAAGTAATCAATGCTAAAGGCTGCCCTCCAGCAGGCTAGGGCAAAAGTTAACCAGATGATGAACTTATTTATTTAATTGTCTTTATTGCAGACAGACACCCAGCATGCTCACTAAAAAAACAGTGCTGCCTTATATCCAGTGATGAAAGCATAGAGAAGCAGTAAGCGACACAGACTGATTTTACTCTGTGGGAAACTCAGATTTCGTATTCTTTACATTTTGGCTGAAAGATCTTTTATCACCTCACTTATAAAAAAAGCATTCCCAATGTACAGTGCTGTGTGCCATGGAGGAATTTCACACCTTCGATTCGTATTTTCACTAACTAAAGAAATCAATCAAGGGTCTGTTGGAAACAGCAGCAAAACAGTCAAGCTTTGGGGCAACACTTTCTGTTAGTGCAGAACTTGCATCTTCCCAGTCAACCTGAAAAGACATTAACTGTAAGAACTCCCTAGATTTTGTGTTTAGAAAATCTGCTTAGATAAGCTGTACTGGTTGCCTGCCAAGGCTACCAGTTGCTGGGAAGTGGGGTGGCATGAATCTCTGTCACTGATAAAACAAAACAGCTGTCAGTATTTTTAGTTCCACATTTTAAAATTTACTAGTAAGAAAAGCCTAAAAATATTTTCTCCATCATACGCTCCCACCTGATAGCCCAAACTATTTTGGCAAAAAAGATTTCATGAAACGTTCTTAAAAGCTGAATGAAAGAGCATCCTTCTTAAAAAGGCGTCTGGAAGAACACTGGGCAAAATGCTGCCACTGATGTTGAATTTCTAAATGGCAATACAGAAAGGCTGCAGAAAGTAGTCACTTCTTGAATGATCAGCACTTCTGTAAATCCAAGTGAGCTTTGCAGACCATCACATGCACAATCTGGCTTTACTCTTTCAGGATCATCTCTTACAGTGCTCAGTGCCTCCACTGAGAATAGAGAGGGAAATCTACTGACTTGTAGGTTGTTTCTTGAAGGATGGTTTGATTGGTACTTTTTTCTTTAAAAAGCTCTCTCTAAGGTCATAAAAAATATTTAAAGCCATGAAACAAGTGGCAAATTGGGATGAGGGTTTGGGTCAATCTAGCCTGTTGGCTTGCTCACTGGTGATTCAGCAGGCTTCAGAACCAAATGCAACTCCCATTAGGCCTTATGCTCATCACTAATTGTTCCCAAGTGTTTTAAACACTGAAGGCAAGGTGCTGTATATCTTCCTCTCTGCTTTTTAAAAATAATGGAGAAACGGCTCTCTGTAGGCAATGTAACTGTATTATTTTTTTCTGAAAACAATACTTGCAAATCTACTTTACTTTTCACATAATGGCCATTCCAGGACAGTATTAAAGAGGAAAGAAGGAACATGTTCTATTACAAATAATTATGCAATCAGGAATCATGCTATGTTAAGAAGTTGTATTATTATCATGTTGCACTCATGCCAAAGAAGAGGGCTGTTCATTACTTCTGGTAATCAAGAGATGAAAGGTTTGCTCTATCTTTATATTTATATATAACATATCTGAGACCACCAATGCATCATCCTTGGAATGCAGGGAGAGGTGACCAAAAAAAAAAAAAAAAGCTTCAAAGGAAAAATTGCATGACATGACCAAAAGCTCATGGGGAAATAAACAGAAGGGGTTAAAAAGGAAATGAAATGTACAGAATCCCAACCCTGTGCTTTATCCACAACACAGACTTTCTCCACTAACAGTGAATTAACCCAATAACTAAAACCAGTGGAAAACCGAGTACATGTATTATGTGTATCTTGCCACTTTAACAACTCTGATGACACTCAGGTGACCTTAAACCAAATAAGAAGGAACTACAATTACATGTTTAACTTCAGTGTGATAATCAGTCCACAAACCAAAAGCACCAGAAAAGCAAGGGAAAGTGCCCTCACGGGATACTGCTTGCTGAAGCTGTTAAACCACACATGCAGCCATAGTGCTGAATGTCTGAAAGATCCAAGTTAATATATACAATTGACAAGAAGGGATTCAGTACTCACGTTTAACTCCGTACTCATGGGGAAAATGTTTTCAATTGCAGCAGAAAGAATAGTATAAAATCAAGAAGTGGGGGTTTTTTTTGTTTTTTTTTTTTCAAAAAGAAACAATTACAAAATAAAAAGCCCCAAGCATCTGAAAAATATAATGGGATCCTATTTCAGATAAACTTGTGTTTGGTTGGGGTTTTTAAAACCACCATGGATGAGATAGATAGAGGCTAGGAAGAAGCTGTTTTGCAGAAGAGAAAAACACAGGTACTTTCCTATGAGAAGCTGTTTTTCTGGTTCAGCAGTTCTGGAGCAAGAGTAGCCAGATCATTTGAAATGTGAAAAGAAAATCAATTACTTGATTTTATTTTAAAAGAGTCTCCCTGTGGGAATAGGTGGGGGCGTGGGAGCTCTTGCTTAAGTTCATAACAGAAGATGAAGCAGACAAGATTACCTTTTTTTAAAGCACTGTCATGTCATTGCTCTGTTGACTTGGTGCCAGAAGGATTTTTCTCTACTTATGATTCTGCTGATCCTTATCAAGATGCATCTGTGCAGTGTTTAATAGTAGCACTCAGAAACAAACAGAACATGTCCAACACTCAGAAAAGCCATTTTTCAGGGCTGCTGTGCGAGCACCCTGATAACAGCTACAGTCTCTTTACCCAGTTCCCCCGTAAGCTGTGCATGAAGTAGGGTTTTAACAGATTTTTTTCTGAACAAATGAACGTTTTCCAAGCATTAATATCCACAGAAAAGTTTGCAACTAACCTTGCTATCTTCCATCTCCTGGGTATTTCCTTGAAGTGCTCTCCTCTCTCCAAAATCGCAGGCTGACTTTAATGAAAGCTGACAAGAAAGCACACAGCTCTCTGTCCCGGTCAGGTCCAAAGACTTTGGTGAGTACCGCTGTAAGCCGGTAGGGCCAAGGCTGGGTATTGGGAGGGCAGTGTGAACAGGCTTTGACCCTACAGCTGGCTGTCTTAGCTTGGAGGCAACTCTAAGTACAGGCATGGCTTCTATAAACGTACCTTCTTTCTGCCAAAGAAAATGCTCCTGACCTCGGCGTGCTAGACTCCAGCTTCAGCAATTCCAGAACAAATACTTTAAACAAAAGTAGCAGTCATCGTTTCAAAAACAGCCTGAAACAATAACGCTGCAAGTTTCACAAGGAAGCAAATCTTTTCCTTCATCTCTCCCCTTCTCCCTCTCGGCCGCTCACATGCACTGCTCCGTGAGTCGGTGGTTCTGTAGGACTAAACACTCCTTTGGGGCGTGAACTTTTCTTGAGGGTAACTGCCACAGAGCTGCCTGTCTGGGATTAAAGAACTCATAAATTTGCTTTCTCCTCTTCTCACAGCGTTCCAGGTCTGCGCCGTTAAGTGAATGAAGGACAGGAGAAAAGGAGGGAGAGAAGAAATGAAACCTCCCTGCACTCCAACTGTCAAAACAGTTCCAAGACCACAACACTGAAGCAGAGACTTCTTGACAACATAAATAACCACCCCACAATTAAAAAAAAAAAACAACAAAACCAAAACACCCAAACCAAAGCAAACATCTTTGTTTTCTTTCATTTGAGAAAAAGAAAAAAAAAAACAACACACCAAAAAAACAAACCCTGAGTAGTGGCCAAATCAAACAGCTGTTGGAAGAGTTGTTATCCCGGAAATAATCTCAGCAATGAAGCTGTTTGTCTGATTCCTGGCTGTTTTTCACTGCTGACAACCATGAGCTATGGTGTTTCATTCCCTGTTCCTCCCGTGAAATCAGGTTAAAGCAGTGGTAGTGCAGGAGAATGGCCAGGAACAGACACCGAGTTAGCATCGGGATCTTCTTGTGCTGCGAAACACATCCCTCCCTCCAACCCAAAAAAAAAAAAAAAAACCCCAAAAACCAAAAAACAAACCAAAACAAAAAACACCAAAACCTACAACACCCAGAGCAGGCAGTACAGCTTCTCAGAGGGTGGGGTTTTTTTTCCTTTCTTTCTTGGTGGTGTCGATAACGTCATCTATTCAGTGTTAACTCTTCCTTCTCTAAAATTGCAAGCTCTGTGAAGTCCATGTCCAACACATCATTTCTGTTTGTTGCGCACAGAAATATTCTTGCTGGCAGCCTCAAATCCTTATACTTGGAGACACAAGGACAAAGACGGATAGGCAAGCAGAACAGGCTATTAAATGAGTCATGATGGAAAGTCCGAATTGCTGAGCAGCATAAATACTTACTTAAAAGGACAACTGTAAATTCTTTTGAGAGCCTCTAGCAGGGGGACCCATTTTAATTGATATAAGGAAAAAGATTATGCAGAAATGTTACCCCATTAAACTCCTAAGGGATTTTATCACACAGAATTAGGGACAAAAAAGTTCCACATTTTTTTTTCTTCTTGTTGTATATTCCAAAATAAAACATAGAATGGTATGGATTACCTGAATCCTATTGTGCCTAATATCCTACATGTTATTAACTATGCCTTCCCTGAACACGATGCACTATTAACACTACAGATGCAAGCTCAAAAGGAATAGTCTTCTGAACTTCTAAGTTCTCAAATTAAGGACGGTGAGTGCTAGAAAAAAAAACACAGGAAGGAAAGCATAGTAAATAAGAAGCAAACAAAAAGGATTATCTTAAATCTCCCTCTGAAATTATTTTGTAGAACGAAACTGCAATGTACATTATTACCCTTTCTTTTGCAAAGATCGCACTGACACAGCAGTTAAAAATTCAACTATTTGTATCAACTTAGGAACTGTTTCATTCTTGTTTGCATCTCATAGGAATGAATCTGACCTCGGTTAGGAATCTCATGAGTTTTGCAGTGTGGATGTAGAGGATCAGCAAACCCATTTCAGCTTACTCCCTGTCTTCAGTTAACTGTTAACAGTTAAGCCTTTAGGAAGTGCATATATGCAAAGGCTGAAGTGGACCACAGATTTCTTTTTTGCAAGATTCGAGGGGATGAAAAATCCTCATGAGGACTGTTACTTGATGATCAAGACAAAGAATAAGCTAGTCATCAGACAGATACTTAAAAAAACCCCAAAAACTTTTGCCAAAAAAAAAAAAAAAGGAACCTTATTACTTCTCAGGGTTATAATTTCAAGGAGCAAATATCTTGTGGTAATCCTCCTGTTCTTAATTTCAAGGGGCAATATGTTGTGGTAATCTTCCTGTTCTTCTTTTGAAGACTAGTGATGAGGTTATGATACCCACAGTCTCATCTGCAACCCAGCACAGAAACCCTGAGTAAGAAAGCTTACTCAGAAAGAGTCATCTGTAATACATAACCAACGTGGCTTGAAAAGAATAATGTGAAGCTGGTATTTGTGTTTCAAAATAATTATTCTTTCAAAATAGTATTAATTGCATCATGCCTTTTAAACTACTACCAGGTCAGGCTCACCAACTTCAGAACTCATTTTAGCTAGAACTTTTACAGTGATACAATCCAGTGCTTCTGTTCTACTGAAGATTCAAAGAAGAACCTGAAAGATTATTTGCAGGAATTGGGAAGGGAAATGAAGGAAAACAATAATAATCCTCCATCAGTGAAATTATGGTTACAGGCCTAGTTGCAAGTCTGCTTTTCCTTTTTTTTCTCCTTTTAATTTTTTCCCCTAAGTAAAAGGTAAATAAATAAACATCTGTCATTGTTAGAAATCACTTAGCCACATATTGTGCTTGAATCACTCTTGTGCACCTCATGATGAATGTGTGTGTTATGAAGGATATGAGGGAAAAAAGCATACTTAACAGCTAAGTTTCAGTTTGCCTTGCACACAGGTAGACTACATGCAAGAATGGCTCTAGACGCAGTGCTAGTGATAGAGCCAGACAGGCAGGGGATGGCACTACAGGCAGAAGGTGTCTGGGACCACAGCGACTCTGTAAAGGGAGGGACAGAGCATAATTGTAAGGACAGGACGAAACTGGAAGCCTCAAGTACAGGTGCCTTGTTAGGCATTGTGCTGGCAATGTGAGTTTGGTAGGGTTGTCCTAAGTAGCTCTGGGATGAGGAGCTAAGTGATCATCAAGGACAGCTGCCAGGGACAATCCAAAGAAGGAGTGAGGATGATGTGTCCAAACAGAAAGAAGCCATATCTGTGAGAAACCAGGGGTGGAGAAATTGCAAAACTCTGCCTATAATCAGAAGTGAGGTTGGCAGGATAAAGAGAGACTATAGTGAGTAAAAAGATGTGGCTGACAGAAAGAAGAAAGGCATATCTTCACGTGGTTGCAGAACACTGATATAGCCTTGCCTGGAAAGGGCTTGCATGGAAACAATGTACAGAGAGAGGCCTTGTAGTTTGTAATTTACCTTCTTAGATATTTATCAGCCTAGACCTACTGAAGCCAGGCATGTAGGGGACATCATTTGGACTCAGGGTGCAGGACAATGCACGCAGACCACAACTGAAGCCATGACACATCAGAAATAATGAAATTGTGTGAGAAAGTTTAGAGAGTTATGAGGAAGGTAGGAAGACAACTGAGTTGTGGAAAACACCTGAGGGCAACATTCCAAGTGGGATGTTAGATAAAGAGATAAAACTGGAGAGAGACCCAAAAAATGGGAAAAGAGATCAAAGGTCAAAACACAATTCTTAGCACTCTTGCCACCAGTAGTGGCAATTCCAGTGAAATGGTGAAGACAGGATCATTTCTTTAGCTACTAATGACTAAAAATTATGGCAATCTGGCTATGAAGTATGACTCCGAGAGTGTCAAGCAATCTCTGTTTTTACAAAACTGATTTGTACCTCTGAACAAGACAGTATGGATGTGTTCAGTATGATAATCGCCACACCCCATAACAAACTTCAGCATTTATTTCACATAACATGAGTAAAGATCTCTAAAATCCAAGCCATCTCATAAAAGAAGGTATCTGTCAGTTGTGATATTAAGGTGAATTTTTGTTCTCAAGACTTAACAGGAATAAGCATTCACAGCACAAAAGGCCAGCAGAAATCTCCTTTCCTTCATTGCATCTGGTAACAGGAAAGTCCTGTGCAGGTGGCTCCACTATCCCCCAGACACACTGCTCACATGAACTGGGCAGCTGGCAGTGTCTCCCAGGCCACAGGAAATATCAAGAGAGGGGACACCTGCCTCAAAAGTGGAGCCAAGAGATTTGTTTGCTCCTTCTGCTCTATGATCTTCAACAAGGAAGCTGTTGCATGTGTCCAGGGTCAAACAGGAAATGTCAGGGGTCCAGAGACTGCAGAGGTCTGTTCTGAGCTGTTTACCTACTTCATCCCCCTGGTTTAACAGCTGTCTATAACTTATGTGACCCAGGCCAACTTCTGAACAAGCTTGAATGTGCTGATGGAATCATAGGATTCTGTGTGTATGTTGACTTCAGGTTTAGCATAAAGCTCTCCCCAGCTGAGGAGACAGAGTTCTTGAAAAAGCAACAAATGACATTAAAATAGTGGAATTACCTGAAACACCTTTTATATTTATTCAGTAAACCAAACTTTTCTAATAGAAGTCTTATCAAAAACAGCTGAGAGCCCTGGGGCTCTTTATTCTGGAGATGACAAGACTGAGAGGGGATCTGTCTATACATATCTGAGTGCTAGGGGTCAGGAAGGAAGGGGACAGGGACAGCCTCTACTTACTTGTTCCCTGGGATACAAGGGGAAAGGGATGAAAACTACAGCACAGAAACTTCCACTTTGACATAAGGAAGAACTTCTTTATTGTAAGGGTTACAGAGCACTGGAACAGGATGCCCAGAGAGGTTGTGGCATCTCATTCTCTGGAGACTTTCCAGCCCTGTCTAGATATGTTCTTGTATGACCTGCACTAGATTAGGTGGTCCTGCTCTGGCAGGGGGGTTGGACTTGATGATAACCAAAGGTTCCTTCCAACCCTTAACATCCTGTGATCCGATGAAGTAAGAAGCATGCTATGTGTCTGGCTGGTGTAACAAAATATGTTCAGTCTGTCAGATAATGAAGAGACAAATTTTTGTCTCTGACTCACATTCACAGCATACTTCTACTGACCTGCTTTTTGTTATTAAAGAAAGCCAGTTGGATTCATTACTGTCAAGGTAAGACAGGTACTAAGTATTTATGCTATTTGTAAGTGTACCATGCCACCAAGTAAGCTGCTATTGTTCTTCTTAACAGTTCAGAATTCCAGAGATATATAATCCAAAGACCAGTTACAGTCACAGAAAAAGGTGCATCTGGTTTCCTGAAGGAAATCCTTCTGCTTTGGCTGGATGTTTGGGGAAGTTTCTCAAAGACAACAACTTTAAATAAGGATGTTTTTTTATCCCCTTAGTGATTTGGCCCTTCGAAGCTCAACCAGGAGTTTGTGGCTGTGACTGTGCTATGTATTTGCAGCACCTTCCATCAGCCATTTTCAAACCTTTATACAAAATTTAGTACCACACCTCTTTGGGAAGTTTGTGAGATGTACAAAAATATAGTCAAGCAGAACCATGAGACTAAATGACTTTCCCAAGTCTGTATGGGGCCTCGGTACTCTCTTTCTTAATCAGGGATCTATTTGACTTTTGCATTTGTGTGGGTTAAAAATTATTTCTCTTTGTTATGTACTGCATTTAATCATCAAGTATTTGGATCAAAGGAATCAAGCTTAAATACTGCAGTACTGGGAAATGTAAACAAAACTTTTGTAAGGATAAGAAAGGACTAAGAGCAACTGAACACAGTATGTAAGTATTTACATACTGACATACTAACTAGACCATACACCCAGATGGTAACGCTTAATGAAAGCATCGGCTTTCCTCTTTGGGAGGTGGAAGAGGAACAGAAAAAAAAAAATGCTGGCTAATCCATTTGTTCCTTTCTAAGTAAATGAACCAAACAACAAATGCTGAAAGCGCTCGAAGTTGCTGTTAAGTTCAGATAGCAAGGAAGCTCCCCCAGTTATTTCAATCTGCAGGGAAAAAAAATATCCTCATCCTAAGAATCCAAATGTTAACTTCCTTCTTCCCTCAGTTACCCATTTACAAACCCTCTCCAGGGCTCAGTGTGCTGCAGCAGGCACACTGGCTCCTCCATCATCCTGACCACCAGTAAGTATCTTCTACAGCTTTCATATCTGCTCCCCTCTTTGTCAAACTTTCTGTCTCTGAAAGGATTTCTGTTTTTGTATCACATTTGGTGAGTTCCTCATTTCAGCTCATGCTTGCCTTATATCTTTCTCTCTTAGAATATGTTAGTTACATGATTTCAGTGCTTCATTACCAAAAGAGCATTTCCCTCACCTCTTAAGGCATGTAAGAGTGTTTAAGGTCTCTCTAGAGTTACTGGAGAAAGGTCCCAGGTAGACACCACAGAAACTGACATTTATAGAATGCATGATTGAGTTCTTAATTGATAATATTACTTCCAGTGGATGTGGAAAGGGACAGAATTCCTGGTCTGTTTTTATTAACACTATCAATAGATGCAGATTCGCTCCATTTGAAATTTTGAATGACGTTTCATTTCTCTTTTGTTCCCTTGCCCAAAAAAGTCATCATATGTTCTCTTCAACTACTCCAACTCTCAAAACAGATCCTCCTAAAATGAAATTCTTCTTATGCACGTACACTCTAAAACCCTGACAGAGTATTTTATAATGCTAAGGAGACATTTATAAGTACTAATTAGATTGAAAGGTAAATGGCAATGTTTGTGGATTAATCGAAGATCTTGATATGAATTGCTCAGAACTTTCATCCAAAATTTCTTCAGAGAATGAATTTACTACAAAATTTTTTAGTGAACTATAAGAAAATAACCCATACTAAGATAAAGAAAGTGGGACCAAACAGGAATCTGCTGATTATCTGCCATCAGATAGCTGGCAGAGTGGCAAAATTCTGCTTTCATCTGCTGGAAAGGGAAATTTTCCTCTTATAAGCACTATGGATCTGAAAGAAGGTTTCAAAATGTAGCTATAGTGGCATTCACTTCGGGATTGTAGTCAAAAACTGCTCCATAAGGTTCTCATTAGTCTATTTGTGAAAGAAAAAAAAATTTTTAAAGAATCACAAAAAAAAGCTTAGAAACATCTGCTACAGTCATGAGCAGACCCTTGGCCAAGTACAGCAACAACAGCAAGGGACTTTGAAGTCAATCAGCTTTCCTATCACTAGCACATATCCCTGCAGTCAATGGAAATTACTGCACAGTGTTTGAGATATTAGAAGAAAACCTGCTCTGCCAAAAGTGCAGATAGACAGCAATGAGGAGAAAAAACTTTCTGTAAATACTCATTAAAACACCCAGAAGTGAAAAGTTAGCAATAGGTGTTAAAAAATAAAAAACAGAAGACTACATAAATACATAAAGAATACTTCATGCTAACAAAGACAGATTTTCAGGAACAAGCTTTGACTTTAAACAAGTGTGAGCTGTGCTGCAGCTGGAGAAGCACTTCTGACTCATAATCTGCTATCTGCTTCCCTTTTGCTTTGAGATCGCAGAGGGCAAAAGTAAGGACTGGGGGAGGCAAGATCTGCCCACTGTAACTGAAGATCATGTTTGTGAACACCTAAAAAATTTGAATGTGCACAAGTCCATGGGACCTGATGAGATCCACCCATGGGTCCTGAGAGAACTGGCAGATGAAGTTGCTAAACCACTGTCCCTTGTATTTGAAAGGTCATAGCAGACTGGTGAAGTTCCTGCTGACTGGAAAAGGGCAAATATAACACCCATCTTCAAGAAGGGAAAAAAAAGATGACTCCGGGAACTACAAACCAGTCAGTCTCATCCCTGTGTATGGCAGGATCATGGAGCAGATCCTCCTGAAGGCTCTGATAAGGCAGATGGAGAACAAAGCAGAGGTGCCTGATGATAACCAGCATGGCTTCACCAAGGGGAAATCATGCCTAACAAATTTGGTGGCTTTCTATGATAAAGTCACAGCAGAGGTGGACAAGGGAAGGGCAACTGATGTCATCTACCTAGACCTGGGTAAGGCCTTTGACTCTGTCCCACATGACATCCTGGTCAGCAAACTGGAAAAACACAGACTTGATGGATGGACAACTCGCTGGATAAGGAATTGGCTGGATGGTCACACACAGATAGTGGTGAACAATGGCACAATGTCCACCTGGAGACCAGTGACAAGTGGCGTCCTTCAGGGGTCAGTGCTGGGACCAGTGCTGTTTAACATCTTTGTTAGTGACATGGACAAAGGAATCAGTGCACTCTCAGCAAGTTTACAGATGACACCAAACTGTGTGGCTCAGTTGACTTGCCAGACAGCAGGGATGCCATCCAGAGGGACCTGGGCAGGCTGGAGAGGTGGGCCCAGGCCAACCTCATGAAATTCAACAAGGCCAAGTGTAAGGTCCTGCACGTGGGTCAGTGCAATCCCAAGCACAAATCCAGACTGGGTGGTGAGTGGCTTTAGAGCAGCTCTGAGGAAAAGGACCTGGGGGTCTGGGTTGATGAAAGCTCAGCATGAGCCAACAGTGTGCACACATGGCCCAGACAGCAACTGTGTGCTGGGCGGCATCAAGAGAGGCATTACCAGCAGGGCAAGGGAGGTGATTCTCCCCCTTTACTCTGCTCTCGTCAGGCCCTACCTGGAGTACAGTGTGCAGTTCTGGAGCCCCCAGCACAAGAAGGACATGGAACTGCTGGAGAGAGTCCAGAGGAGGGCCACGAAGATGATCAGAGGGCTGGAGCAGCTCTGCTATGAGGACAGGCTGAGAGAGTTGGGTGTTTTCAGCCTGGAGAAGAGAAGGCTTCAAGGAGACCTTATAGTAGCCTTCCCATATCTGAAAGGGGCCTACAGGAGGACTGGGGAGGGATTATTGACAGGTCTTGTAATGACAGGACAAGGGGGAATGGGTTTAAACTGGCAGAGGGGAGATTTAAATGGGATGTTAGGAGGAAGCTCTTCACAGTGAGGGTGGTGAGACACTGGAATGGGTTGCCCAGGGAGGTTGTGGCTGCTCCCTCCCTGGAGGTGTTCAAGGCCAGGCTAGATGGGGCCTTCAGCGACATGATCTAGTGGGAGGTGTCCCTGCCCATGGCAGGGGGGTGGAACTGGATGATCTTTGACGTCTCTTCCAACCTAAACCATTCTATGATTCTATAATTTGATGATGGCTTGCATCAGCTTCAGGTTTTAGTACTTGCTGTGCTAGCTCTGCCCACCTGTTGCCCTATCCATTGATCTAAATCACAGCAACTGAGTGATATGACCTCTTATTCCTCACTGCTGAATGTATCCAAGCTATGCTATCTTTCTCCCGTTGACCTTCACAGATAGTCATACTTTTGTTAACAGGTAAGCATTCCTACAATATCCAGACTATTTTAGTTTTCTTGACCCACATAACTATCTCATACTCATCCTACATTTCCTGTGATTCAGTCTAATTCAGGAACCACTGGCAGGTATTAAAATAGGCAGGGTTTCCTATGGCAAACTTAACATCTCAATGCAAAGCAAAAACAAACATCATAGTTCTTAGCAAAGACTTACAAGATCATCTTCCCTGACAACTGCCCTTGGGAAGATCTGGCATTTAGATTATTCTGATTCTGGACAGGTGTACTGGAGGAAGCATTATGGCACATAGCAGTGTTAGATTTACAGATGAACTTGGTGATCTTAAGAGTCTTTTCTAATGCCCGTGATTCTACATGTCCCATCTCCATACATTTTCCTTGCATATCTTCTAGTGACAATGGTCAGAAGCAGGATACTGAGTGGTGATCTTTACAATGCCCCGTATTGTCATTCTGGAACTCAAGTTCTTTGGTGAAGACCAGATATTGTAAACCCCCAATTAGGTTTTTTTTTTTCTTTTGATAAGCAGAGATGCTCTTTCTGCCTGTGCCTTTGTACTGTTTGCCAGTTCTGACTGAGGAGTTTTTAGCTGTAGAGAGGAGGCTCAGGGGAGACCTTACTGCTCTCTACAACTACCTGAAAGGAGGTTGTCACCAGGTGGGGGTTTGTCTCTTCTCCCAGGCAACCAGTGACAGAACAAGGGCACAGAGCCTCAAGCTGGGCCAGAGCAGGTTTAGGCTGGATGTTAGGAAGGAGTTCTTCATAGAAAGAGTGATTGGCACTGGAATGGGCTGCTAGAAAGAGACTGGATGTGGCACCTGTCATGGCTTAATTGATTAGATGGTGTTAGATAATAGGTTGGACCTGATAATCTCAAAGATCTTTTCCAGCCTGATTGATTCTGTGATTGTTTCTTCACCACGACTTGCTTATCACCATGCTTGCTGCAATTTCTTACCCTGGTCTTGTGTCTATCTGGCCTGGAGATCTGGTAGACATGGTCAGCACAGTCTTGTGTGTCAGTGAATGAATAGCCTCAGCCATGTATGGTTTAGCTGTAAGTGCTCCTCTCCTCTTCCAGATAAAAAATGGCATAATGCACATACCAAAAAGTTCAACCATCTGCCTCGGTCTCCTATGGTTAGCCTTGAAGGCTTGTGCCTTGCTTCATTCCACTGGGATCAGCACATGCTCCAAGCACTGAAATAGATTCTGTATGCTGCTAGACCAAACCTTTCAGTTTTTTGATTGACAGGTGTCAAGGATGAACTGCTGGTTTTCATTACCTAACACCTCTCATCTGTACTACACCACATGATATGCTTTGTGCCATCTTAACAGATACCTAATAGTACATAGCAACAGCAGGTTTTCAGATCAGCAAACTTATTTCCTCACCATCAACCAGTCTGTCCATAGATGCATGAATTTCTCTTTGGTGTGTAACTTTATGTACACATGACTACAGATGTTGAACACGCCTGTAGCCATCAATGTCCTTTGAGCAATTCACCTGGGTTGTTTTATCTTTCACATAAAAAAAAAGAAACAGTCAATAGCACACAGCTATCAAAAATAACTTCAAATCCTGCAGATGTTAGATGCTTCCTTCCTGCTTCTCTGCATACTGGGGAAAAATATTACATTACAGATGTGGCATGCTAAACCAAAAAAAAAAAAAAAAAAAAAAAAA
>VWZI01011941.1:31019-104349 GCA_013396835.1 Psilopogon haemacephalus
GGATGTAAAACAAAAAAAAAAAAAAAAAAAAAAAAGAAGGCTATGATTATTTATTATATTGAACTTACCTTCAAGTGCAAGAAAAGTGCTAGATGGGAGGCACATGATAAAACTCCTCTCCCAGCTTTTGTCCATCAGTGGGGCTTTTAGAAGTGACGTATGTAACAAGCACATGGCAGCCATAAAATCAACATCAGCATTCGCAAATTATAAAATAAAACAGAAAGGCAAAATAATTTTGCTCCACCTACAATAACTCTGGGATGGTCTATGAAGAAAGCACAGTTTTATGAAAACCAGAAGGGAGACTAACATCGTTACTTAGCTGGAACATCCAACTAGATAGATACTGTTAGCTGAAAAACAGAATATACTGAGCTAACAGCAACTAGTGAAGGTATGGACACATTCACTGGTGACAAAGTCAGAGACCATGATTTACAGAAAATGGTATCACTACAAATTCATGTAGCATCACAGCTTTGCTAATAGAAACATTTTCTGCTGCTACAAAACTTAGTAACTCCAGCTACCTGTCTCAGCCAAGTCTGAGACATTCTAGCATAACCTCATCTGCATTTAGAGAAGGTACAACTAGATTACACACATTATTCCTTTTTATTCCTTTATTGTTTTCTTTTGCTATCTTTGAAAGTCTTATTCTTCATTCCATTCATTTCCCTCTCACCAGTGTGAGAATCTTCTCCAGAATGAGAACAAGATGTGCAGTCATTATTCTTGCTTTCTTTTCAGAAACCATCATAGCACAGGACCACAATTTCTCCAGTGCAAACCTCCTGAGCAATAAAGCAATCTGTTATTAGCAAAGTACTCAAGAGCCCACTCGGACATTCTGCCAAAAGATTCTGGTCTTTTGACACTTCATTCTGGAACTATCAATGTATTCAAAAGGCCACTCTGACATTGTCATAGAAGATACATGTTCTGGCTTGCCCAGACATGACCCCATGGTCCCCTTCCCTCTGCTGGGGGGACTTGGGGAGGAAACAGAGCGTAGAGAGAAGACAAAAGGCTTGGAGACACCCACTGTGAGGGTCCAAGACTTGCCCAGACTTGTTCTTCCCAAATAAGAGAAAGCAAGCTTCTGACTTCACCTAATATGGTCAGGTTCAGCAAGGTGCTATTCTGACTGGTGAATCTCTGAGGGCCAAAGGAGCCATTGCATTCAGGTAATCAATAAATAAACTTTTGCCACATGTCTGCTCTGCTTTTGCCTGCTCTGCTCTGCCACATTATGCTCTGCTTTGCCTGCAATGACTTCCAAGACACCGACAGAACTCTCTCTTCAAGTGTTTGAGTACTGTCTGATACTATTTTGTAAGTAAATATTCAAAGCCTTATTATAAGAAATTCTGTAACTAGATTCTATTGTGCCTTCTGCCTTAGTAGCAGAAAGAAGCCTTTCAAATCCCCTAGGGGGTAAGTGGTATAATTGAAATTAAGAACCTCTTTCCAGTTTTAAGTTTAATGCTTGTATTTGCTAGTTATTTCTTAGTGTTCTAGCTTGCCTGTTTCCAGTGTGTATAAGTATCCAAACTATATAAGTGTGTATAAGTATTCAAACATGGTTTGAGATTTAATTACTACTGAGAATGTAAATATAATTTTTTTTCTTTTTTAATTTTTTTTTTATGAGAAACATTTTGAGAAGAATTACAAAAATTTCCAGATTGGAAAAGACCCTCAGGATCACCAAGTTCAGCCAATATCCTTACTCTACAAGGTTCAGCTTAAAGCATATCCCCAAGGATCACATCCAAATGACCTTTAAACACATCCAGAAGAAGCATTTTTCTATGCTGACACAGGCAGCAAGCATGACTGTCTGATTCAAGTCTGCAGAAAGCTTTAGTGTTATTTTATTAATTCCTAGATTGCTGTGAGTTCAGTTAGCAGGCAGCTCAAAAAGTTCTCTGAAATACATGATTTAAAAAGCATTACACAAACCTTTTGTAACCATTCAACTCCTTATAAATAAACTCATTTCAATAAGGTGTACTTTCTGTGCTTTGGATAAACTTCATTCCTAGTGTAAGCCTAATCAATTCCAGTGAGTTTTCCTCCAGCAGGAAAGAATTTATTTTTTACAACATATGCCAACAATTTGTTAGATATAACAGTATATGAATCCCTCTCATGCTATAACTTCTGTTTAAAAATTTATCCCAGGAAGCTTTTATTGGGCACAATTTTGCTGATAAAGCCATCCTTTTTTTTTTTCTTTTTTTTTTTTTTTTTTTTTTTTTTTTTTTTTTTTTTTTTTTAATTGGTTGCTGGGGGTTTTTTTTGTTTGTTTTCCTGTTGTGCACCGAAGCTATCAGGGCCACAGAGATATGCCTAGTGGCTTCCAACCACCCTACACATCCAAGTAACACCAAAGTACCTGGAGCCCAGAAAATCTGACTGTCCAGCAGGGATTAGAGGATTACTTTGTTTTGACCTGGGATTTTAAGAGTCCCATGCTCTCCTCCTCTAACAAAACACAGTAGATTCAATGAAAAGAAAATAAAAACATTCAACAGGAGGCTTTCCCAACAGGAAACAGTTAAAACAAGCTGAACCTTAGCACTACATTTAGCTGAGTGTGAATGTTCCCAGCCACCACAGGTTCTCACTAATTATATCTTGATTCACACAGTACAAATTAAATCAAGATTTTGCAGACAGACTGTTCCTTAACTATTCCTTGCAAGGCCATCTCATTTAAACTATAGCCTTACCCTGAAACATTGGACTACATGATCCTTGAGGTCCCTTCCAACCTGCTATTCTATGAATCTATGGACACAGCTTCAAGCCAGGCTGTTGAAAGTCTAGAATTCGAAGGGTTTCCAAGTAACCAATTCTCACTAATTTTGATAAAAGGGAGGGGAGAACCTCACTACCCCACTCCTAATTGCAGTGGTGTCAGGGAACCCAAGATCCAAGCCAAATTTCCACGAAAATCTTTCCAGACATGTGCTTACTGGTTCTTACTCAAGGAGTCTGAGACTGGCATTATATTATTCATATATGTAAATCAATTCTAAAAAAAGTGTAGAAGTTAGTGAGGGTGGTAGAAAATTCAGGACCATTATGAGATTTGCTTAAATTGCCAGGTCAAACTATTTAGTGTCCCTTCTATGAACTCTTTGAAACAAATCTGGCTTAAGTAGAAGCTCTTTTGAACAGACAAAAAAAAGAAATTATCAAGATTGGCATTAAAAAGTATTTTTTCAAATTGTCTTACTTTACAACTAGCCAAGTCAAAGTCAAAACTTGTCTGTGAATGAAAAAAATCCCAGCATTTAAATGGCAATGGGTTACGTAAAGGCTGGGACTTGCTGCCCAGAGGTAATCCTGTGATTCTGTGAAATGAGCGAATGTTATATTGAAAGTGAAAGTCTGAGAAATTAGGAAATTATTTGAAATGTGAAAGCCTTGGATGCTTTTTAAATTACCTTGGATCAACATAAACATGTTGAGTCTCTCCTTTTGTGCATACTCCTCAGATAAAGAATTGGGCTTTTGCCTTGATAGTCACAGTATGATCAAAACTTCTATTTCCAAATAGAAGTTCCAATTCCCATGCCTCAAGGTTTTGACCATAATGGCAGAAGTCCTAGAGTCTTGCTGAAGTGTATTAGAAACCTTCTGGCAGCTATTGTCTTTCTGTAGAGAAGACTGTGCCATAATGGCAAAGGAAATCACTAGCAGACCTGAGTATCTTTTTTCCTATGTGTTTCTGTAGTAGATAAGAGCCACAGGCACAGACGAGGATGAAAAGAGCTGTACAGAGAACAAAAAAGACCCTGTCCTCCCCTGGGGAGTAGCAGGGATGAGAGGCATCATCCAGATTTTGCTGGTGATTCATCAGCAACACCTAATATGCCAGCCTGTTAGGGGAGACATGAAAATGTGAAAGAGGAGATGACTGCTAAGCCGTTGCAGCTGTGATGCAAAGCAAATGGCTGTGATTAGGATCTTCCAGCCAGTGGAATGCAGATGGACCAGGATATACTCAGAAAAAGCATCTGTTTGTAGGAAAAGCAAGAGGGTAGATTATCCAGCCACCCATCCATGTCAAAAATGCCATGAGAGCCTGGTCACTTGTTACTTTTCACATACTGATAGATTGAACAAATAACACTATTGTGTTAAGTAAACAGTGCTACTGTACCCTCCTGCTTATGGTAAGGGACATTTGTGAGCCATGACTTGGATTCTATGACATTTTCATCATTACCCATGCTGCCCTTCAGCCGATCAGTTTAGGAAAAAACACACATTCTGATGCACAGCCCATGCTACATATCACTTAAAAATCCCGTGACTTAAGTGGCCCTCTAATCCTTCTAAAGCCCTTAATTATATAGATTTTAAAAGGCATCCTATAACTAGTATGTGCTTGGATTGAAATTAATACTTGGGTTTCTTTTCCCTCTTAAAAAAATCCCTTACTTACCTTTTTTTTAGTAACCTTAAAGGTTCTATACTAAATGCAAAGTTTTATTAACAAGCTTCTCTTAAAGAGAAGTGAGTTGCCAGATATTTTTTCTGCTTTTAGCACAATCCCTTTTGAAACAATGTGTGTCCACAGAGTTTACTAGATGTATGCATGAATTACTCTACTTNGATTATCCAGCCACCCATCCATGTCAAAAATGCCATGAGAGCCTGGTCACTTGTTACTTTTCACATACTGATAGATTGAACAAATAACACTATTGTGTTAAGTAAACAGTGCTACTGTACCCTCGTGCTTATGGTAAGGGACATTTGTGAGCCATGATTTGGATTCTATGACATTTTCATCATTACCCATGCTGCCCTTCAGCCGATCAGTTTAGGAAAAAACACACATTCTGATGCACAGCCCATGCTACATATCACTTAAAAATCCCGTGACTTAAGTGGCCCTCTAATCCTTCTAAAGCCCTTAATTATATAGATTTTAAAAGGCATCCTATAACTAGTATGTGCTTGGATTGAAATTAATACTTGGGTTTCTTTTCCCTCTTAAAAAAATCCCTTACTTACCTTTTTTTTAGTAACCTTAAAGGTTCTATACTAAATGCAAAGTTTTATTAACAAGCTTCTCTTAAAGAGAAGTGAGTTGCCAGATATTTTTTCTGCTTTTAGCACAATCCCTTTTGAAACAATGTGTGTCCACAGAGTTTACTAGATGTATGCATGAATTACTCTACTTAATAAGCTATATTTCATTTGCTTTCTTGCATGAAGCCACAGATGATGAGTTATGGAATAAAATACATGAGTTCAATTATAGCGAAATAAGGTAAGGTGCACAAGCAGTGGTTGCATATTTCCTAAGGGCTTGATCCTGTGGCTACACTACATGCTCAGTGTGGTGGTTTGGTAATTTCCCNTGTGGTGGTTTTACCACTGACAGAATGAAAACTCTCAAAAGAATTGGAGAAAATAACGGAATTATATTTTGGAGAGAGAGATGCATGAGAAAAGTTACAGAGGAGATATAGAAGCCATAGCAACTCCCTTGAATTTTGTTCCCATTCCAAAACTAAACCTATGAACCCCAGTGCTCCAGCCCTTCCCCCCACCATGCCTTTGCCATTCACAGGCCCCAAAACAGGCCTACCTGCTTACATTTTTACCCGATAACAGCTCCTGCCCAGAACATGGCTGGAGGGGGAGGAAAGGAGAGTGAGCTGGCCTTGCCCTGAGTTTATGAAAAGATAGCAGAATTACGGGATTGAATAACATTCTCCTCTAGTCCCTAGAGGAGTTTTAACCCTATAATTCCCAACCTGGGACAAATATATAACAGATATTTACGTATATATACAGTAAAAAGGTAATACAGAAACACCACACCCCTCCTAGAGATCAGAGTCCCCAAGAGGGGGTTTTCAACCACCCTACCACCTTCCCCTCCACTTCCCAATCTTATCCCACTATCTGTCTTATGTGACAGGAAAGCAAGAGTAGATAGGCCAGGGGGTTTAGCAGCAGGAAAGCCGTTAGAAGTTATTCAGATCCAGCTAAGAAGGTAGGGAGAGAGATGCAGCACCATAGTAGCTCAAGCAGCTCTGTCTTATCTGTGTTTGCATTATAACTCTTAAACATCTTCTTTTCTTTTTCAGTAAACCTATGAGTGAAGTAGCATCATCAGTGTTTTCCTTTCTCAGCCTATAGTCTAATTTCTTATTAAAATCCTCCAATCGGTTCAAATCATCACACTCAGCTATCACTGTCATTAGAAGGAGATCAATCATCAGATGAAGGCTATAAAGGAATATTCATTTCAAGCCAATCAGCAGAGCTGTCAATTTGAAGCTGGTGAGAGTTGTGCTCTGAGATTTTTGCTAATTTGTTCACCATCCTTTGTAGCACAAAAGCAGGAAAGGACATCACATGAAATGTTAAATCATACCACATTTCCAGGAAGGTACTGAAACAATTAAACAGTACTACTGCAATGCATGTACATTAGTTGGTTCTCCAAGGAAGCCAGAAAGAAATGTTATAAAAGGAATAAACTCTCCACTTAAAAGATCAGAGTATGTGTTTGGTTGTTATCCACTGAGCAATATAATACATATTGAGCACTTAATAAATGATTGTAAAAGAACAGGTTGTTATATTCCAGGCAATAGTAATTTCATTGGGAAATTAGTTTAGATAGTCCTCCAACTTTGAAGCCATACAATCATCATAGTTTCAACTTTTCAGTGGGAGCTGGCAAACAGACGTCACAGAAACATGAGGAGAAAGATGTCAACAAAGGAATTTTTTTTTTTAAATGGATTAAATATATTTAGGAAATCTATATTTCAGGTTGAAAGCTATTAAGAGCAAATTATTCCTTCTTTACTTTAAAAATAATTCTTAGTCCTACTTCTTGTCTGTAAGCTACTTTATTGGGACAGCAATGTGCCCTTGTGGCCAAGATGGTCAAAGAGTGTAGCCAACAGATCAAGGGAGGTTCTCCTTCCCCTTTACTCTGCCCTCGTGAGACCTCACCTGCAATATTGCATCCAGTTCTGGGCTCTCCAGTTCAGGACAGACAGGGATCTACTGGAGGGAGTCCAATGAAGGGCTACAAAGATGATGAAGAGGCTGGAGAACTGCCTGATGAGGAGAGACTGAGGGATTTGGGGCTTTTTGGTGTAGTAAAGAGAAGACTGAGAGGGGATCTAATCAATATTTGAGGGCTGGGGGACAAGAGGGGAGGGGACAGGCTCTGTTCACTTGTGACCTGGAATAGGACAAGGCGCATGGGATATAAACTACAGCACAGGAAGTTCCACCTCAACATGAGGAAGAACTTCTTTACTGTAAGGGTGACAGAGCACTGGAACAGACTGCTCAGAGAGGTTGTGGAGTCTCTTTCTCTGGAGAACTTCAAGCCCTATCTGGATGTGTTCCTGTGTGACCTGCACTAGATTATACTCCTGCTCTGGCAATGGGGCTGGACTTGATTATCTCCAGAGGTCCCTTTCAACGTCTAACATTATGTGATCCTGTTATTCTCTTTCAAAATTCCTCTTTCTAACTGGTCTGTTTAAATTTTATTTTAAATCAGGAAGTGATCAATGTTAGTGATTAATTAGAGACCAAAAAAAGTACCAAAAAATGGATGCCCTCAGTACATTTCTTCCAAATGTTTAACTCTAAAGCTTAAAAGTGTTTTTTTTTCCCAAAATATTCCAGAAATTTTACTTCAGGATGTGAAGAAAAAAAACCAAAAAACCCCCAAACCCAACAAAGTAAAAAACCAAAACCAACTATTAAAAACACACTAGATCAAACAATATTTGTTTCTCTATAAAGCAATTAAAAATTGTAAAATAGATTTGTGCAGCTGTAGGGCAAAAGAGTCACCAACCCTGGATGTGTTAAAGGGTTGTTTGAATGTGCTGCTTAGGGTTATGGTTTATGGTGAATCTTGTAGAGTAGGGTTCTAAATTGGACTTGGTGATACTGAGGTGCTTTTCTGGCCTGGATGTTTCTGTGATTCTGTGAAGCTAGCCTACCCAAGCACTTTCCAGGCAGCTGCCCTTCCCACAAAAGTGGTAGAAGGTTTTTCATAGTGGAAGAACAGCATTGAAAAAACATTGAGGGAGCAGTATGTAACCTACTTGCTTCTTAAAGTGTTTGATCAACATCAGCCTATGAAATAGTTATTTAATTTTAGGCAGGGTGACAGCAGAACTGGGGAAACAATTGCACATGAGAAGGGAGTATTTCACAAGTCCCCATTAAGACTGATCTGTACTGAGAGGAAGGAATCACTCCAGGGAATAAGACAGATTAAAGGAGTAGAAAGGATTTGTCCTCTTTTAGGACACATACAAGCTAATGTCATGCACCTTTATAGATCTATGTCTAAACAACCCAGCTCCAGATGGAATTATGCTCAACAGACAAAAACCAGAGTCTGGTTAGAGGACATGAATAATCAGTCTCCTGAGATGCCTGTTTCCTGCCACTCATCATGCTGCAACTCTGCCTTCAATAGGACTGGATTTCAGTCAATGTTACAGTTTCAGGTTACAGAAATGCTGCACAATTAATTAACTATAGATACCTTTCACCTCCTGCCCCCAAGAAAATTCCCACCTCCATGTTACAGTTCTCTGACCTTTCACAGTGCCAATCACATTTATGAATTGAATGGATCCATTTTTTACACAAAATCAAGTGGGATTTTGTTTGTTTGTTAGATTGCTTTTGTTTTTTTGTAAAGATGGAAGATATTGCCTATTCTGACACCAGCATCACCCACAAGTTTCAGTAATGAATAGAAGATGTGGCTTCAGATCATGTCTTGTAGAAGAGAGAATTACACTTGAACCAGCCAAAACCAAGATGAACATCCCAAAACATGCATTCTGTCTAAAAATACAGGCCCCTTGCCACTGTCAGTTTGAACTTAATATTTGTTTGCTTCTCTCAGTTACCCATGTTAAAACCAAACATTTCTAAAAAGGAAAGCAATCTTTAATTTTTTTTTTTAATTATGGTTTGTTTTGTTTTTAATTCTTTTTAATTTGTCAGTGAAAGACTGATAGTGTATACTAAAGTGAGTCTCAAGCTCAGTAACATGAGCTTTATGTTACACTGCAGTTACCCAACACAACCCAAATTTTGATGCCATGAGCAGGAACATTCTACATCACTGGCCTTCAAAGGCATACTTTAAGATTGGGACTGCATGCCAGATGTATGGAAAGTAACTGTGTTCCACCCAAAGCTAGCAAAGATTGGTCCCCTTTCCATACATTTGAACTGCAAGTTCATTAGCTCAATACCTCATAAATATTTACCTCTAAATCAGTGGCTCTCAAACTTTTTGGATTATTGTTAGCCTATAATATTGCCCACAAGCTTTCACTACCATCATTGTGAAGCTAAGAATCAGACATAATACAGATACTGGAGCCCAGATCAGAGCACAATGATGGCTTTGCTGTAACCTCTGTGATAATCTGAGGACAGTTCTGCATGAGGTACAGCACAATGAGACCTGTTTCACTTAAGCACAGTACTATGCCCAAACAACAATAAAATGACAATGCAATTGTTTTATTCTTCACCATACATAATATGACCATTGAAGTGGTGGATACCATCAGAAGTAAAAGTAGAATTATTGCAAAATTCCTGTGGAGGAAAAATTGTCTCACATTGTTTAAAATCAGTACCAACAACTTTTGAATATAACCACAAATTTGAACATAGATTTTGGCAAGTAAACAATTGGTTCCAATGCAGGTTAAAGATCAGGCAATCACTCCAGTTCTCATCTTCATTCATATGGAAAGTTGTTCCCAAGTGCTTCAAATGCAACACTTACCACCTTTGATCCACATAGGAACAATGCAGGCACATCTAAAAACGTTTTTCAGAATTCCAAGAAATAATTAAGTAGCACAAAATATATCTGTGCTTGGGCAAGCATGTGAACAATAACTATTTTCATTTACACAATCTGTTGTGCTTGGGCAAGCTTGCAACCAATAACTCATTTTCATTTATACAATCTGTTGCACTTTTGAGATTTCTTTAGGGTACTTCTGCTCCAGAGTGTTACAGCAGAATGACATCAGTGACATCAATGTATTTCATCATTCATGTGGATGAAGGACGCAGGCTTGTAGGAAAACTTCATTAAAGCATTGAATCATTTCTGCCCATATCCCACTCCTTAAAAACAGTTCCCTACGTAGGCATCCAGGACAATACTACAAATACCCTTACCACATATTTATCCTCTTTGTGTTGTTGCTTATGGATGGTATTTCAGTGTATTTTTGGCTCAAAGGAGAAAACGCACTCTTAATTTCCAATCTGGTTTATTTTCTGCCCTCAAGATACAAGAGCTCCAAGAACAGCAGGCCAGAAGCAGCACAGAGCTAGCTGGAATATTGGTTACACTTCAACTGCAATTCATAAGACATTAGCTGGATTGACATGAGTGGTGGCAGAACTTGCTGTTAGAATCTATGCATTTCTGTCTAGCCAAAGGACTGAACTTGCTTTCTCTAGTTACACTTATGCTTCTACTTCCTGTCACTCTACTTAAGGACCATGTATAGCCTTTACTTAAATGTTTATTGATTCATGAGTCACACTGGTTCTATTCTAAGTGCTTTAGGGAAATTTCCCACTTAACCCAAACACTGGTTCAGCCCCAGTGACAACAATAAAATAAGGACTATCAATACCTATTGCACACCAGACTGTTTGCACCACAACAATCCTAGAAATGTGCCTAAGAAGGGCTCTACAGAGAGTATCCAATCAACCCCCAAGCATGGAGGTGAATAGGTGGGACACTGTAACTGTATGGGTGGGATCTATTCCAAAATTAATATAATTTACTAATATATTGATATTTATACTAATATGTTGATATTTAGCAATCTCGCCACAAACCATCATTTTTAATAATAATAGGTTCTTTGCATGGTCATAGAAAGTATTACACAGAGAGGAAAACAGGGAATCTAGAACATGTCAGAAATAACTAGCAATAACATAACAAACATTATGCTATTTAGGAAAGAGAATCTTGTGACCAATATGCTGCTCACTCTTGAGTGAGACCTGAGAGGTTCCTTTCTGCTAAGGCCAAAGGCACAGCAGAATTCAATTATAGAAAGGCTTATGAATATTTATTCACAACGTATTATCTCTGTATTCCTGAAGCTAACTACAGTTTCCAGACAGTACCCAAACTCTTGAAGGGAATTCTGTCAGTGTCTTGATAGCTGTTGAGAGGTCTCTTGATCTTCCCAGGCTCTAACAGGGTGCTGCAAAAGAGGCAGACAACCTCTGACCTGATCCTATTTCCTCTTGGACTCCATACTCAGCATGAAAGTTTATAGAGGCACAGGCAGGATTCCTTGCAGATGTGCAGAAGCACAATGTCAGTGGCATTTCTCACCACATAGTGAGCCACTTAATGCCTTCTCCTGGTAACCTTGAAGCACTTAAGTTTCCAGGTAGTTCAAGCCCAAAACATCAGGGCTAAGCTGGTCTGAAGCATAGAATCACAGAATCTTAGAATCAGTCTGGGTTGGAAGGGACCACAAGGATCATCTAGTTCCAACCCCCCTGCCATGCCCAGGGACACCCTATCCTAGATTAGGCTGGACAGAGCCTCATCCGGCCTTGCCTTAAACACCTCCAGGGAAGTGGTCCCAACCACCTCCCTGGGCAACACATACCAGGGCCTCACCACTCTCATGCTGAAGAACTTCCTCCTCACATCCAATTTTAATCTCCCCACCTCCAGCTTTGCTCCATTCCCCCTAGTCCTGTCACTACCTGAGAGCCTAAAAAGTCCCTCCCCAGCTTTTCTGTAGGCCCTCTTCAGATACTGGAAGGCCACAATATGGTCACCTTGGAGCCTCCTCTTCTCCAAACTGGACAGCCCCAATTCTTTTAGTCTGTCCTTATAACAGATGTGCCTCCAGCCTTCTGATCATCCTCATGGCCCTTCTCTGGACATGCTCCAGTATGTCCACATCCCTCTTGTAATAGAGGAATCCAGAACTGGACACAGTACTCCAGGTGGGGTCTCACCAGGGCAGAATAGAGGGGGAGAATCACCTGCTGGCCACACTTCTCCTGATGCCGCCCAGGATCAGGTTGGCTTTCTGGGCTGCAAGTGCAGACTGCTGACTCATGTTGAGTTTCTCGTTCACCAGCACCCCTAAGTCTCTTTCCACAGGGCTACTCTCTAGCCAGTCACTGTCCAGCCTGTATTTGTCCTTGGGATTACCTCAACCCAGAAGCAGGACATTACCCTTGGCCTTGTTGAACCTCATGAGGTTGGCTTGTGCCCACCTCTCCAGCCTGTCCAGGTCCCTCTGGATGGCATTCCTGCCCTCCAGCATGTCTGCTGTACCATACAGCTTGGTGTCATCACATCTGCATGAGACAGAGCAAAACATGTTGTCTAAGCTGAAAGCTGGGAGGCAGAGCACGTTGTCTGAGCAGAGCAGTGAGGCAGGGCAGAGCAGAACACATGGCTTGCAATTTAGCTCAATTTATATTATTTGCCTGAGTGTACTGACTCCTTTGTCCACAGAGATTCACCAATCAGAATAGCACTTTGCCGAACTGACCATATTAGGTGAAATGAGAGCTTGCTTATCCTTTCTTGCGTAAGACACTAACAAGTGCATAAACACCTGTGGGTATCTATTTGTCACTTTGGGAGGGGACATAATGGCCCAAGCCTTTGTCTTCCTCCTGCCCTTGCTTCCCCATCAGCAGAACGGAGGGTGAACCAGGACATGTTTTAGGCCTATTAGCCTTTCAGGACAGTCACACAGATTGGATCACTGCCTGAGCATTTCTTCACTCCTGAAGGGGATTCTACAGTTCTGCTAAGCAATCCATTGCAGTACTTTACCTTCAAAGCATTTAGAAAGCCTTTCCCAGCAGCTGGTGCTTTGGTAGCAGCAGGTATTCTAGCTCAGAAGAGTTTTAGAGGCCTCTTGGCAGGAGGAAGTATTAAGGACTGTTGCCTCTGTAGCTTGGGAAGCTGCCCTAAAATCTTACTGGTGAGCAACAGCTCAGAAAGTTTAATCAAATTTTATTCTGTCACTGATCATGTTTTTGAAAAGTCTAAACCCTTGGCTACTGATTTTATCATACCTCACTCTCCATTTTTTTCCACAGGATTTTGGGTCAGAATGGGAAAGAAAGGGAAAAAACCTAAAACCTAAAAATCAATAACAACCACTGTTATTAATAATTTTCCTTTTCATACAATGTTATTATTGTCTTTCTTTCAACAGATAATTTACCAACATAGGGAGAAAACTAATAAAAATACTTATAATACAAAAGATCAAAAGCTGGTCCAAATCCAAGGACAAACACTTTTAAATACATAAACATCACAAAAATATTTGTAAAACAAGGCAAATTCCCATAATCTGTAAACATTTATCTCTATGCTTAACCCTTTCATAATTTAAGTGGCAAATTTTAGCAAAATCAGTTAATTGGTAGGAAAATTCCTTTTGAATTTCTCCTACAGTATCATGTCAAAGGAGGAAGAATAATTTGATGAAACTTCTCTTTTGAGATTGAGTTTCATCAGTGTTATATAAGTGATGCCGGGTCTCTTCACTAAAAAAGCAAACCTCCATGATTAATAAACAATGCACGTAAATTTGATGATTATTTTAAAAACTTCAGAGCTCAGAGCCTTAATTAATAATTTTTAAATAATTAAAGAATCAGAATTACTTTCTCTGTAGCCCTGACAGTTTAATACTGTCAACTATCAGTGTGCCTTAACTGCTCAAACAGATGGATCTGTGGCTTCAGACAAGACCCTCACTGGCATCTGCGAATCTTGACAGACCTGATCACAGGTGGGACTTAGTTCATAGTGATTTTTTTTTTTTTTTTTTAAATAAGAGATTAAGAACCTTTCCCATTCCCTACTCCAGAGAAGCAGTGGATCCAATCGTGGATCTGTGGATAGAAGCTACATCTAAACAAGGGATCTTAAAAACAACTCTGAGCTCCCACACCCAGCAGTATCTCACATACAACTCCAAGCAGCATCACACACAACTCCAAGCAGTGTCACAAACAACTCTAAGCAGAGTCACACACAACATTAAGCAGTGTGTCACAACTCACTCCAAGCAGTGTCACACACAATTCACTCCAAGCAGTATCATACATAACTCTATACTGTGCCAGGCTCTCAGCAACTTTCTGCTTGTCACTTTACCTTTCCTACCTCCAATGTACTGCAATGAATTCCCATCTCCAAAGAACCAGGAAAGCAGAATCCTGGGAAAGAGCTCATCAAATATTCACAGGTTACACTACTACCTGAAAAAGCAGACTTTGGCAGCAGACAACATTCTGGTTACAAATGCCTTTTTGGGTCTATCTTTGTATCATGTAGAGCTTCAGTGCAGCTGGCAGACCAAAGGGCATTCTGATGATCGTTTACTGATGAGGCATTCCTCAGTCTGCTCTAATGTCCACCAAAGTCAATCCACAGTAGCTTTCTCTGCAGTCAAGTCTGCTTTCAGTGTTTTCAGTTGCGTCTGTTTCATCAATATGAAAACTAAGAGAATGTGGCTGATACACAAGAAACTACTTGTGTCTCTTTAATTTGTATTTCAGCAAAACCTTAAAAACATTTCACTCAGTTTTGGTTTTCCTATTATTTAATTCTTGAACAATTTAATACTGATTTTGCCCATGTAAAAATCACTCACATCTGAGTAGTGATTAGAACTAAGCCAATGTGAAAACCAGCATCAGTTTAAGAAGATAGTTGATAGAGAAGTGTATCTTCAGGCTCAGCAGTGAAAAGTTCACTCAAAGAGCAAATATTAGCATAACATTTTTAATCTACTATATACCTAGGTGTGAAATCCATGAAGACTGGGGGTTTAAATATTAAAAAAACCAACCAGCCCCAGTTTCAACATTCATAAAGCAAACCAGTTGACAGAGCTCCATCTCTGCATTATTTCAAAACAGATAAAATTGAATCACTCATAGAATCACAGAATCATAGAACCTTAGAGGTTGGAAGGGATGTCCAGAGATCACTGAGTCCAATCCCCCTGCAAAGGTAGAATCCTCCAGGGTAGTTCACACAGGAATGCCTCCAGGCAGGTTTTGAAAGTCTCCAGAGAAGAGACTTTACTATTGTCTCCAATAGGACCATCACAACAAGGCCTATGAAAATCCAAACAAGTTATTTGTACTTAAGGATAAAACTACCTGTATGCAAGAGAGTAATACATTCTTCATATAACCATGTCCTAAGTGGAGGTGTTATTTGCCTCCAGGTTCTCTACATTAGAATCATAGAATCAACCAGGTTGGAAGAGACTTCCAAAATTATCCAGTCCAAACTATCACCCAAACAACTAGTCCACGGCACTAAGTGCCTCATCCAATCTTTGCATGAATGCCTCCAGGGATGGTGACTCCACTGCCTCCCTGGGCAGCCTATTCCAATGGTAAATCACTCTCTCTGTGAAGAGCTTCCTCCAAATATCCAGCCTATACCTCCACCAGCACAACTTAAGGCTGTGTCCCCTCATTCTGTTGCTGGTTGCCCGGGTGTGGTGGTTTGGCAGTTGCCCACCACCCCCCACACTGTGAAATAACCCAGACTAGGACTCAGATCGTTTAGCCCTGTAGTCATAGTTTCTATGGCAGAGATTATGGTAGTATGTGACAAGCTGTCCTCTATTTCCCTCAGTTGATCAGTGAATTCACCAACAGTGAGCTTTCCACTATCACCTTTTGATAGGAATTTGCTAACTAGGATGTTAGCATAGGATGAAGGAGCAAGCTTAATAATTTTCTTCATGAGACCTGTTCCAAGAGGAATGTTATCAGGCTCATGTATGCCATGATTTCCATAAAGCACTTCCTTCACAGCAAACTCCTTCAGAAGCTTAATTCCCTGCTCAACTGTGTTCCACTTCCTAGCTACCCATGGCAAGTCATCTCAGGAGGCGTATCTCATACCTACAGCCAATAGAAGATGTGTCCACAAACTAACCACACCCAGATCGGCTGCCAGATGTTTGTCCACTCCACTTTCCTTTGCAAGTGGGCCTAGCTGCTGTCCCCTACCTGTAGGGCATTTGCACCAATAGTACGGCATCTCACCAGCCAGTTTAGGATTGGTTCTCCTGATTCCCTTGAGTATTCCTTTCTAACTTCCCTGTTCTCTCTAAGGGGATCATTAGAGCCTTGTATGTCATTCTTCTCCTCCTCCTCTCCTTTCTTGTGTGCTCGTCTGCCTAGCCAAACAGAACTCTTGTAACAGCATTCCTAATTTCCAGAGAGCCATCCTCCATCCTGTTAGCTAATCTTATATTGTCCTCATATTTAGACCTAAGCAAATCAGTCAGATCTTTAAGACAGCTTTTCCTCTTCTTCTTCCTCCTGTGGGAGATCAGAGGCACCTGTTGTACTACTTAGTTCCTCTTTTGACCTATGTTTTGACCCAATTTTAGCTTTAATTTTTGCAGGAGCCAGTTTAACAGAAGATGGAGCTTGTGATGGATCTGAATTTTGGAGAACCTGAGCTGGTGGCATATTGGAATCAGCGTTGTCCTTTGTGTTAGAATCACAGTTTGCAGTCTGGGGAATTGAGCTTCCATCAGAATAAGAGTTTTCAGAATTATCTTGAGTTTGGGAACTCTGAGCTTTGTTTATGTAAACAATTTCAGGACATTGTCTGGGCATACAGCCAGACTCCACTGTTTGGACTGAGGAATTTCTTTGTTTTCGTTTTCTGGCTCAATCTATCTGATTTTTTAAAGTTGTAGCAGAAGTTTTCAGGCTCAAAGCAAAAATTAATAGTAAATCCATAAATAATAAGAAAACAATGACACAATTTAAATATATCACCGTGGCCCTTGAATAGAAGTTTTCACAAGGGTCTGGAATCATGCCTTTTGGCAAGATAACCCTCACTAATGCAGTAGAACAGACCTAAGAGGTCTCACCATCCACCCTTACCACCTTCCCCCTTTGCCCTGTTTTATCTCACCATCTGTTAATGCAGCAGATAGGCGAAGGTAGATCAGCTGGGGGTTAGCAGTAGGAAAAGAAGGTAGTGGAATTATTTAGGATCAGCTACAAAAGGCAGGGAGAAATCAGCCATGCAAGAGCAGTCACAGCCCCAAAGAGGTGTGAAACCATCTGACTTATCTATAAGAATAACCTCCCTTGTCCTGCTGGCCACACTATTCCTGATCCAGGACAGAATGCCATTGGCTCTCCTGTCCATCTGGGCACATTGCTGGCTCAGGTCCAGCACCCCCAGGTCCCTCTCTTCCTGTCTGCTCTCCAGCCACTTTGTCCCCAGCCTGTAGTGCTGCCTGGGGTTGTTGTAGCCAAAGTGTGGAACCTTGCATTTAGTCTTGTTAAATCTCATCCCATTGGTCTCTGCCCATCCATCCAGCCTCTCAAGGTCCCTCTGCAGGGCCCTTGAGTATATGCACAATTTTCAGCCATTACTGGGAGAAATTATCACTAATGTAGTGTTGTTTAACTTTTCCTTTTCAGAGACTACTAATGGAATATTGAACAACTTCCTTTTTTTTTTTTTTCTTTTCATTTTAGCCTTCTATTCTTCTCAGAGGACAAAATAGATCAATTGCAACACAGTTAAATGAAAATAAAATGGAAGTTTCTAGTTTAGAATTCATGCAGGCATTTACTCCAGTTATGAAACCACTTTTTTTTCCACAGTTTTCCTTCTGAGATGTAGAATTCAGGAATATGCCAAAAATGTTTCCAGTTAGAATCACTTTGCCCATAGCCCTTCCAGAAGATAAGGTCCTCAAAATTTCAACTTTCCATGGAACAGTGCAACTTTGATGATTTAGAAAACATGCCACGGTGAAATGGAAGGAAAATACTGTTGTTTTTCTTTGGCTCGGCCCTAGTGCATTGAAACGAAACCTCAACATCTTGCTTCAGATAACTGCAATGTCGCATGAAGCTGTCTTTCCCAGGCCTGTTATGCCCTAAGTGACTTAGGTGGAAATGCTATTTATGCAGCATTGCATTTCCTGCAATGCAGCACCCAGAGCCACGTGTACCAGTGCTGTACTCACACATGGGCAGAGAAGAGAGCTGAGGACATCATGCAGTTTGGGAGTTGGAGGTGAGCAACAAAATGACCACTATAAATGCTGGCCACAGCAGTGCTGCCAATGAGCTGTGCAAGTGCATCGTCTAAGTGCCTGGGTGTGGAAAGTTTCACCTACGCTTCTGATCACACAGTGGAAACTGCATTGCTTCTGAGCATCTGAGTTGCAGCCAAAACTGTTTTGCTCTCTTACAACTAAAAGCACCGAATCACAGAATCTATCTGATTGGAAGAGACCTCAAAGATCATCCAGTCCTGCCCTTTGCCTAGCACTGCAGGGTCAACACTAAACTGTGTCCCCGAGCACCAGGTCCACATGACACTTGAACAGAATACCACTGACACTCTAAGCAGACCATTCCAATGTCTGATAACCCTTTCGGTGAGGAAATATTTCCTAACATCTAGCCTAAACCTCCTCTGACACAGCTTGTAGTAATCTCCTTTAGCATTACAGCACAAAGCTGAAAGGAAGCCTTGGATCAAAAAAAAAAAAAAACAACAAAAAAACCAAAACCAAGCAACCCTCCTAACCCATCAGGGATTATTGTATCGTCTTTACATTGATATATGATGCTTCCATTACAAAAATCAGAATTTATTTTCATGTTTCAAAATCAAAATTTGCAGTCCTCACACCTACGCACACAGAAAGTGCCAATTTAAAAAAAAATCTCACATTACCATTTACATATGCTTCTGAATATTTATTAGAGAGTGCCAATTCCTACCTTGTTAGCTCCAGTAAAGTAGTTTTGTTATTGATCATCTGACAATGAGCAAAGTGTCACAGAATCTGTGTAGAAATACCAAGAAAAACTAAAGCTTACCCACAAGTAATGCTAGCTGTTGTAAGAGAGAAAAAACAGCCTCTCTTAACACCTGCAATTAGACCTGACACATCAGAACCTAGAGAAAATGAGGCTTAGAGAGGTCCTTATCACTCCCTACAACTAAATAAAAGGAAGTTTTATTCAGGTGGGGTCAGGCTCTTCTCTCAGGCAAGTTGTGACAGGATAGGAGGGCATGGCCTGAAGCTGCACCAGGGAAGGATTAGGTGGGATGCTGAGAAGAACTTCCTCATGGAAATGCTGATTAGGCACTGGAATGGCCTGCCAAGGGAAGTGGAGTCACCATTCCTGGAGGTCTTTAAGAAAAGATTGGATGTGGCACCTGGTGGCATGGCTTAGCTGATGTGGTGCTTTTGGGTCCTAGGCTGGACTTGTTGATCTCAGAGGTCTTTTCCAGTCTCAATGATTCTGTGATTCTGTAATAGGTTGCTAGAAGCAGACTTAGCACAGTTTGATAGCCTGCCATGCTGGATTTAGCTTGCCTACTACCACTGGTGGTTGCTGTTGACATTTTAGTGCCTGTAGGAGAAGACACTTTATTTGGAAAATGCAGAAACTTATCTGCAATATTGTTGGTTTTGTGCAGCATAGCATCCAGCCAGGTCCTTTGAAGCCAAAATATGCCTTGCAATTCCTGAACGCTGTCATGTACACCTGGAAAGATATATAACTTGAAACCAAGTCAAAAGCATGCCAAAACAGCAAAAGTGAAGAGAAAAGCACTCCCATGGGACAGTAAGGAAGCTACTCTGCTAGGGAGTTTCCTCAGACTGACAGCTGCACAAGTTGCACACTAGTTCCTGAGAGTGTTCCCATTCTGGGAGAGGCTGAGGGACCTGTGGCTTTTTAGTCTGGAGAAGGCTGAGAGAGGATTTAAGAAATGTTTATAAATATCTGAGAGAGGAGTGTCATGGGGGTGGTGGAGACAGGCTCTGCTCGCTTGTTCCCTGTGATAGGACAAGGAGCAATGGATGTAAGCTGCAGCACAGGAGGCTCCACCTCAGCACAAGGGGAACTTCTTTAGTGCAAGGGTCACGGAGCAATGGAACAGGCTCCCCAGAGAGGTCTCCATCTGTAGAGACTTTGAAGGCCTGTCTGGATGTCTTCCTCTGTGACCTCCTGCTCTGGCAGCAGGGTTGGACTCAGTGATCTGTTTGGGTGTCTTCCAACCCCTGCTATCCTGAGATCCTGTGATGTCTGAGATATTGAATAACTGACACAGGAACAAAAGAGTCTGTTTATGATCTGGGAAAAAATAGAGGATGGCAGTTTGGAATGCCTAGCAACATCAGCAGCAAAGATTTGGGATTCATATGAAAGAATTGTTCCCATCAAGATGTTCACCTTTCACCCAGAATGCTTCTCAAGTAAAGGCAACTTCAAAACATTAAAGAAATTATCTTTATTGTTTGAACTGCATTGCTGCCAATGCACTGCCCAACTGCACAAAACCATGCTATATTTGGCAAGGTTTGCAGTGAAATAAAACCATTTCAAAGAACATTCCCTTTAAATTGCCTCTGAGTTACACAGATTAAATCAATTCTTTCATTTTGAAGATAGCTGAGAACACAGTTCTCACAGGTTTTAGACAGATGACCTACCGAAGGACGATTAAGAGCATACACTGCAGCAGTGTCATGCATAACACAGAGGGGATATAGCTCTAAGGGATTGCCTAAGCTACCCTCTGCAAAAAACTGTTTGTGACATCTCTACTCAGCATCTCAAAAAATATAAGGAAGAAAATTCCTGTCATCTGGACCAAAATGTCCACTTGGCAGTGGAACAGGATTGCTCCAGTATACACAGAATGAGGCAGGAAAAAAGTTATCAAGAGCAATGAAAGGGAAAAGGATGAAAACACAGACCTCAAAATATGAAAATCCAGATGGAGTGAAAAGATAGTTACAGAAACAAATAAATAACAAAAAAAAACTTTTTTAACAGCTTCTTGCACTTGACTTTCTCAGCTAGGGCTTCTTTCCTCATTCCATTTCTATGCTAGCACTATGCGAGGAATTAGGACAGAAATCCCAGAATTGGTGAAATCAGTAAAACTCTTATTGATTTGAAGAGTTCAGGATTTCTCCCCTCATCAGCAATGTCCCATAGTGACTTGGGAGCACCCATGGCATTGTCCAGCAACAGCAAACCAGTAAACCAAAATGCCAGCACTCCATATCCTGTGAGGAGGTCACCAATGTGAATTGTGCTGAGCTAGATCCCTGTGAAAACTCTGAGATCCCTGTCATCCTCTTAAATGAATTGCATCCTCCTCTCCTGCAGCTTGCTACTTTATATATCAGTCCAGGCTGCTTCAAACATTAGTCCTATTTTCTAGCGTTTGACTTTTCAAACAGTGAGGAGAGCTGCAGTGTACTCCTGTGAGCTGAGCCTGGAGCACAGGCAGGTGCTTTCTGCAGGCCTGGCAGCACAACCCAAGCAGAAAAGTAGGCTGACAGGCACCCTTGCCTGATGCCTGTTCTCTCTCAGACATCTCCAAAATTCACACATGGCACTGCTCATCTATTACTCTGTCTAAACCTTCCCCAGCAAACTCTTTACGGCCACTCATGAGGAAGATGGCTTCCCACTAGCTCCTGTTGCTAAGAAATCTTTACCTGAGCAAACAGACCTACCTACTTTGGGGCTGAAATCCTGACACTAGGTGAGTCAGTGGAAAAATCCCCATTAATGTTGAAAGGACTGAAATCTTGAATACTGATGTACTGCTAAGGTCCCTATCTTGTCCTAACACCCTTTCTGTTATAGATGAGAAATACATTCCTCAGTGTTTACTTTCCAGTCACAGGACAAAAATACATAATAATGAGTGAAAACTGGGAGACTGACAGTAATAATATTTGATGAAATAGAAATATGCCTTTAAAGAACAACAACAAAACAAAACAAAACAAAACAAAACAAAACAAAACAAAACAAAAAAAAAAAACACCCAACCCTTCAGTCTTCAGGCTGCAGGTAAGTGATATGAGTCACAGAATCATCCAGGCTGGAAAAGCCCCTCAGGATCACCAAGTCCAACCCAGAGCCCTACTCTACAAGATTCACCTTAAACCATATCCCTAAGCACCACATCCAAACGACACTTAAACACATCCATCATCAGTGACTCTACCACTTCCCTGGGCAGCTCATTCCAGTGCCTGACCACTCTCTCAGAGAAAAACTTTTTCATAATATCCAATCTAAACCTAACCTGTCTCAGCTTGAGGCTGTTCCCCCTTGTCCTGTTTCAAATTACCCAATTACCTCTGAGAAGAGACCAGCAGCAGCATCTCCACAATGTCCCTTCACTTGGTTGTAGACAGCAATGAGGTCTCACATCAGCCTCCTCTTCCTGAAACTAACCATCCCAATCTCCTTCAGTTGTTCCTCATAAGATTTATTCTCCAGGCCCTTTCCCAGTTTTGTTGCCCTCCTCTGGACCCACTCTGTGAAGATACAGAGCAATGAGCAGACCCTGCTCTTAAGGTTTAGGCCCTGCCAGATGCCTTTTTGATATTGCTACCATTATTGTCCCAATAGCAATCATGCACATGTCCTTGCCATGCCATCGTGTGCCAGGCCCTACTGACAGCAGCACCATATGGCTACAGATGTTTGGTTTATTTTCTTGCTTAGCCAGACTACAGAAAAATATTCTCTGTTATGGCTCTGGTTGGATTCTGAGATATCTCAATACCACTGAAATGCCCAGAAGGATCAATTTGAGGTTTCTTTCATGAGAGGAGATTCTTAAAGCCATCCTAAGAACAATGAATTGATGACAGTAACAGCTGGTAGGAAAGAGGAGTTCTCCAGTCAAATGAGAATAAATCAAGACCGAGTGATAGCATATAATGCTGTTTAATCTCAATGGCACAAAATACTATTTTAGCCATCAACAGTGATCTTTAAGCCCATGGGAGAATACAGCTTTGTTTCTGGTTGTTTGAACTGATTCAGGCAATTTAATTTCAACCCAGCTTCTCAAATGACCTTATCCATCTAACTTTAATCTCATAATAGTAGTCAAAAGGGACAGAAAATTAAGATAAAAATATAACATTTGAACATAAAATATAGCTCTGTTTTCAAAACCTTCCTGGCAAGAGTTCAACACAGCTTTGCCCATGTCCAGCTTTTTTTTCATAATAAGCAGCAGTGCAGCCCTGTCAGCAATTTTAAAACTGTGCTAATTATGGGGAAAAAGGCAACTCTCAACTATTTCCTAAACCAAGCTGCTTCTGAATCAATATAGCTCTCTCCCCCTTCCACAGCCCCTTTTTTCTCCTGAACGTACAATAAATTGCAGTAGAAACCCAGCCAGGAGGAAGGCTTTCTTCAGAACCCACACCAAACAGAACTGAACAGACTTGGATGCTTTTAGTGGGTTTCAACCAATCAGAATGGATTTTGCTTTTACTTAAGGAAATAGAAGCCATTCAGTCCAAAACAGGCATCTAGGGTGAAATTCACTTTACCTCAGAAGGTGAGTAGGAGATGTGGTCTCTACTTAGGTCCCACTTAAGTCCTCAAAGCATGAAATAAGATGTGCAGAAATCAGAAATCCCTGGGTTAGATTTCCTGTGCTTAGATTAAAAAAAAAAAAATCTAATGAAGCAAGATGAAGAATGCTTTGCTGGCTTTCAAGGGATGCAGTAGATCCGTAGTTCTCATGCTCTTGCATTATTGGATCAACTGAGATCACTAACCACCTGGAACCTTTCTATTCCCTATATTCTTAACTTTTTTGGTTTTGAGGGTTTTTTCTTACTTATTTAAATTGAACTCAATTAACTGGCTTTCAACCATGGTTATACTGAAGACAATTTTTCAAGAAAGAAATATCCTACAGACACCTATTCTGGAGCCAACAATCCAGACACATACTCTCCTTTGGAAACTTGCATCAAAATAGTATTAGAATGGTGTGAAGGCAGCTAGATGCGATAGGCTTATATTAATGTGGGGTAACACTTTTTGGTTGTGACCCATCTTTCTTTCTTGCATCCATCAGGCTTTCATTTCCTTCCTTGGTTATTGAATTTCACTTTGTCACTCATATCATCCTTTACAGACTCGCCACTTCTATGCTTGTCCTTTCCTGACTTTTTCAAAACAGTCTGACTACAGTTACCTCTATTACAATAGTCTTAATATAGAAGGATTTGAACTAGGAACAAATAAATACTCTTTTTTTTAAATGCAATTTCCCCACAAGGTTTTGGAATTTAAAGAACTGTGAATGGAGCCACATTCTATAACTGCTGCTTTGCTGGTAAGGAAGGACTCTATATAAACAAGCTGGAAGCACTTCTTCACTGCTTGCAGTATCTTGGAGGCCAACTCAACAAATCCCAGACCACAGAATGACAATCTCTCATCTGCAACAATCATACCTGAAATGCTCAAAGTTCTCTGAATGACAGATATTCCGATCAAGATACAAAAGCTCTATCACACTTTCTGTTGTAAAAGGCTTTTAAAGCATATTAAGTATGTCGCCACATAGCCACTGCAAGACAAACTTCAGGACTAAAATTTGTGTGACCATTGCTGTTCTGCTGAATGGGGAAGCCAACATGGAGGCTTTAAGTCAGTCAAGAAATGCACTCTGAAATAATTCAGAAATTCAGCATTTCCCACGCGCTCCGTCACCAGAGGACTAGCCTAAATCTCTTTCTCAACCAACCATCTATGATAACAAATTATTGTCCACTGAAAGCAATGTGCCAGGAAAACCATACAATTAGCCAACTGAATAATAATGGATTTTACTTTGTATACTTAAAATATTAAGCAAAAAAGAAAAGATGATTACATCTTCCCCCACATTCAACTACCGCCCCAAAACCAAGATAAATACACTCAAGAACCTATCAAAAACAAAGAAAGGATTTGTGAAGGGCCAAGAAAAATGATGAGCTTCATATAAAAATTGAGTTTACATAGATATTCTGGAGAGCCACATAATTTACTTTTCCATGTCCTTATCCTGCATATATATTCACTCATACACCTAGTCACAGTGATTCTCTAGAGAGGGTTTCTTGATATTGCTTTTATTAGCTTTTCCAAGAACAAGAATTTCTTATACCCTATAGTTCAAGCATGTATGCTTTAGCAGCTTAAAACCTACTTATAAATCCACTAAACCAGAAGGGACTCTTCACTTGCATTAAGTTAAGCTTACACATAAATACAGGCAGAATCCGGACCCTCTAATGGATTGATATTGTCTTGACCAAGGCAGGATTTAATGGTTTTTGTTTGTTTTGTTTTGAATACATTTTTTTTTTCCTTAGTAAGAATTTCTGGAGTAGTATCAATTTCTTATTTTTAGTATTACTTTTTAAATTTAGGTCTTTCCTAGAGTGCTGGGGTGCTGGGCTGGGTTTTGTTTTGGGGTTTTTGTGGTGTTTTTTGTTTGTTGAGTTTTGTTGGTTTTTTTTTTACTATACTGTAAAGGCTTAAGCCCACCTGGGAGCCCTCTGACTCCTCCCAAGGCGTGGTTTGACATTTTTCCCCAGGTGTCATGGTTAGCCACTCCCACTTCCTTCTAGGACCTGGCTATAAAAAAGGAAGAGCCACTGTGTCTTCTCTTTCTTTTCTTCTCATCTTGACTGGATGAGCAACTGTTTGCTGCTCTCTGCTGCTGTATCATGTGCTCTCTGTCACCACGTGGGGAGCATCACCATTTTTATTGGGACTAACTGCTTTTCACCATCAAATTCCTACATCCCGCCTTCATCCAACACCAAAACCATGGACATCAGCCTTTGGACTCAATTACCTTCCACGGGTAGTATTTGTATTTTGTTCCCCCTTTTTTCCCTTCTCCCCAGCTTCTGTATTTTTTCTCTCATTCTCCCTACCCTGCATTTTGTTTCTCCTTTTCTCCCACCTTCCGTAAAAAAAACTTTTCCTTCCTATTTATTGTTAAAGTTTTATACCTTTTTTTTCTTCCAAATCAGATTGAGTTTTATATCGGGCATTTGGGCTCAGGGGTAGCTGGCTTAAACCAAATATATATACCCTCAGCAAGGCAGTTACAGATGCTGCATGTCTGCTTCTTTTCTTTCTAGTCAGCCTATCCTTTAGCTACTTCAGGACTAACAACTGATTACAGGTTCATTTACTATGGTGTAAAACTGGAGTCATTCTACCACATGTCTGAGACTTCAATATTTACATGACTTTCATTACTGTGGTGCATAAGGAAATGCCAGAAACCAAGGATACATTCGGAAGCACTGAAATCTTTCATTCAAAGACTATAGCAGTTGTAAGCAATCATGGGCAGTACGACTCTTGCTACGGCTTAAGGTATTTGGCCAAACAAACTAACCCACACAGAACTGGGTTTTGCCACAGCTGGTCCATTTTCAATACCAGAACTGTATCACTCTGTTAACTGCACACCTTGTTTATCCTTGAGATGTGCTGCAAGCCAGCTTGAAACAGAGAAATTAGATAAAGCATTCAAATGTGCTTGGGAATTTCAGTCTTACAAAAAATACTGAAATTAAAATAGAGCTTAAAACGTAGGCCATAGAAATCCACTGAAACATGCATTCATTCTTAGGGCTGGAGAACTAGATGAAGGCTACAGGGACACTGATCACCACTCAGAAGTGTAAAGCACTCTTACACTCCAATGACCAAATCTGCAAATGTACTTAAATACCTAACTCTCACTGATGTAAACAGGAGTGAGGACAGTCAGTAATTTTGAACATCTGGGGTTTATCCCACTTTTGAAGTCACTTGTGCCTAGTGTTTGAAGGCATTTCCCTACTAATATGCTTGCAAGTGCTTAAGGGTATTTTCAGAACTGCCTGTCTACTGACTTACAAAGTGAAACTCTCTGAGTTCCCACTTGCATAATAAGAGATATTGAGAATCCAGCCTTGATTTGTAAATTGGGGCTTTATATATAATATATATCAATTAAACCCAAATACACAAAAACACTGAGGTGTGCAGCTGCTACTGAAAGGAGGGAAGCAGAAGGCCATGACAATTGTGAGGACTTTGCCTGTGGAGATTCATGGGAATTCCACACACTGTAGTCATTCTCACCAGACACTTAGGTACAATCTGTGATTTCACATCTACAGTTTAGCAGTTTTGTTTTGACTCTGGGTCCTCACCAACCTCCAGTGAAGTTGTCAAAACTAATTCCACTGATGCTCCTGCCAATCAGAACTGGATTTGGTTGCTCAGACGCCCATCAAGCCTGACCTGGAATGTCTCCAGAGATGGGGCCTCCTTACCTCCCTGGTCAACCTGTTCCATAACCATAAATATGGTTTTTATAGAAAATAAGATTTAATATTCACAGTTGTGGAAGCCATTTGCTTCTGTATAAATTGATTGTTCTTGGCAATCCACCGTTATGCATACACCACGGAGATCTCAAAAACCCTAAAAAATTCAAGCAAATATACAGCAGCAGTTTGTCAAGACTGATTTTAAAGAGACAGAGAGAATAAGATTACATTGTATTATATATCTTTAATAGGTATTTTAATAAATATTTTAATTGCATCCAGCCCAAGAAGCCTTTTAAAAAAGGCAGTTGATTCATTTTCATAATTTCTGCATATACCCAGAAAAAGTTGCCTCCCTGACACCAAATATGATCATTTATGGCAGAACCAGAAATGCTGAAACTCTGTAGCTTATTTCATGATCTTTAATACAGATCATGGCTACTTTCTGTACTTCATTTAAGACAAGACATTCAAACCACCTCAACAGTTTGGGCTTTTAATTGGATTTGTACTCCAAGGCACCTAGGAATGTTTTAAATTCCCATGCATAAATAACAATAAGGAAATAACGATGTGCTACCCTTGCTTCTTTAATATTAAAAAAACTTCTAATAACAGAGTAATATTTAAAGTCCTACTTCTAAGACTAAAGATTGCTGAATGCACTATGGAATGACTTTTTTTTTTTCTTTTTTTTTTGGTAGTAAGTATTGTAGACTCATTGTTGCTTTTAGTACAAAGCAAAGGGTCAGAAAACCAGCATCCTTTTGTAGTTCTTACGGTCTGTCCTGGAAGGCTAATAGGCCTGAAACATATCCTGGATTTCCTCTCCCTTCTGCTGATGCGGGAAGCAAGTGCAGGAGGAAAACATAGGCATGGGCCATTATGTCCCCTCATAAAGTGATAAACAGGTACCCACAGGTGTTTGTGCACATGCAAGTGTCTTGCCCAAATAAGGGTAAGCAAGCTGTGGTTTCACCTAATATGGTCAGTGTAGCAAAATGCCTTTCTGATTGGTGAATCTCTGTGGACAAAGAAGCCATTACACTCAGGCAAATAATATAAATTGAGCTAAGTTTCAAGCAGTGTGCTGCTCTGCTCTGCTCTGGCAACATGTTCTGCTCTGCTCAGACAATGTGCTTTGCCTTGTGCTTCAGACCAGCTTAGCCCTGATGTTTTGGGCTTGAACTACCTGGAAACTTAAGTGCCTCAGGTTTACCAGGAGAAGGCATTAAGTGCCTCATGACATGGTGAGAAGTGCCACCAACATTGTGCTCTCTGCACATCTGCAAGAGATCCTGCCTGCACCTCTGCAAATCTCCATGCCAAGAGGAACCAAGATCAGGTCTGCCTCTCTCCCAGCACCCTGCTAGAGCCTGGGAAGACCTAGCAGCCTCTTAATGGCTATTGAGATGCCAAGCAGTTCCAACACTGCCGCAAAGGAGACAGGGACTATCTCTGAATTCTACTCCACTACCATGACTAGAACAGACTTTCCTCAGGGATCCAGGCTTCCTATTTATAAGTGGGACAAAACCACTTTATGGCTAAACCTTTTCCAATTTTCTGATTTTCCTAAATTACTGAATTGCCCATAAACATCCTTGTGAAGATTTTCTTGACTAAATTAGAACCCAATTTAACTAGCTTGTACATAGTTTGTGGACAGGGCTTTTCAGAAATAAAAAAATAACTACACATATTTAATTCCTGCCTCATTACTTGTACCAACTAACTCACAGTGCCACCACCTAGCATAACATGCATCCTGCTTAAGAAGAAAAACACTTTCCAAAAAATAAAATTGCCAATTGCACTACTTCTACTAGAGCAACAGGAAAATGTTTTTAACTGATCTGATACACACATGCTTTCACTCCTTGAAATCTCAGTACCTTTCCATCAGTGGATGGGATAAGCATGTAGTCAGTACAGGCTGCATTGTGCTCAGATCTATGCTGAGGTCCAAAGCTGTTCCTCCCAAGGGAAGTGAAGCAAGGGTAAAAATCACGGGAAATTTTTGTGAACTCTTGCTGGCAAGTGTAGGAGTCCTATGTAGATGTTCAGAACCAAGAAAGGACAATGCTTTTAGGTGTGCTGTAATTGGGTGCTGCTATGCCAATCCTTCAGAAAAATCAGAAGTATCACGCAGCAGACTGATGATAAATGTTTCAGGGCTATCATTGCTACCCTGCAATGGGGAAAAAACAGGATGAAATTGATGGATCAGAGGAGCAGAATGGAAATGTAGACATGTATCCCAGAAAACAGTTCCCTTCCTGCCCACCCACTCACCCTATTAGCTCTGTTCCCAGCAGTCTGCTTTTGGCAAGAAAGTCCTTTCCTCGAAAACTCCTATTCAAACTATATAACAAGTGAAAATTTCTTTGTCTGCAATTTATTTCAACTGAGACATCACCTCAGTGAAGGAGTATCAAGGCTCTTTCTTTTATGAGTAATAATGGAAATAATATACATGGAAGAGTCAAAAGGACCCTATATTACTTTGCCAAGTGAATGCCACACTGCTCTTCAAAGGGAGCAGGATAGGTCTTTCTACGTATACAAATATAGCATTGTTCAAAATGCACATAAGGGTCATGTTGGCCTGTGTTTAATTGCATATATCCGGTTAAATGTAAAATGTAACATACTAGTTTTTGATAAGACAGTGTCTGTAACATGGGATAGGAATGTTGGAATGTTCCTGACATGGCCCAGAGATTTTTTTCTCTTTTAAAATTGTGAACTATGAAATTATGAACTATGAATTACAAACTTCAGAACTTCAGCAATTGCTCAGTGATTTAAAAACTACACCTGAACACCTAATTAATGACTGTCAACAAACAGAGCAGGAGAAATGAAAAATAAATGTTTTATTCATCTACATAATCAGAGTATGTCAAAATAAAAAGTTTCCTAACACACACAAATTTACTTGTGCCTAACTTCATGAAAAAGAAATCTCTTTAAATGGTAAAAGCTTATATCCTAATTTTACACAGGAGAGTCCTTATGACTTTATCAGAGTTCAGGAATCTAGAAGGCTCAGCTTCTCAGTTCACTATAAAAAGGATTGTGTTAGTCCATTTCTGATACCTGCCTACTTTGGTGGTTCTTACACTTTACATTTCGAAAGCAACCTACAAGGAAATAATTGTGGCCAAAATAAAGAAAAGCCATAATTACTTTTGTGCCCTCAGCTGTATCCTCCAATGGGAAGACCTGACGGCTGTTTCAGCTTTATGTACTCCAAAAATTTACCATGGGATCCGGGGTTTGTAATAGACAGGCAGCTGAATATGAGCCAGCAGTGTGCCCAGGTGGCCAAGAAGGCCAATGGCATACTGGCTTGGATTAAAAATGCTATGGTCAGCAGGAGTAGGGAGGTGATTGTCACCTTGTACTCAGCTTTGGTAAGGCCACACCTGAGGTATTGTTTGATGGAGCAGCTCCTTATGGAGGACATCTCAAGGCATTTGGAAGAGAAGGATGTTATCAGGAGTAGTCACTATGTATTTACCAAGGGGAAACCTGATAGCATTTTATGAGGACATAACCAAATGGGTAGATTCAGGGAGACCAGTGGATGTGGTCTATCTTGACCTTAGCAAGGCCTTTGACACTGTCTCCCATGACATCCTAGTGAGCAAACTCAGGAAGTGTGGGATGAAAGAGCAGACAGTGAGGTGAATTAGGAACTGGTTACAAGATAGAGTTCAGAGAGTGGTGATCAATGGTGTCAGGTCCAGCTGGAGAGCTGTAACCAGTGGAGTCCCCCAGGGATCAGTGCTGGACCCAGTCCTTTTCAACATCTTCATCAATCACATTGATGAGGGGACAGACAGAGTCTGCTCAGCAAAATTGCTGATAACACCAAATTAGGAGGCTCTGCTGATACAGCTGAAGGCTGTGTGGCCATCCAGTAAGACCTGGACAGACTGGAGAGTTGGGCATAGAGGAGCCAAATGAGGTTCAACAAGGACAAATACAGAGTCTTTGATCTGGGGAGGAATAATAAACTTCACCAGTACAGACTGGGAGGTGATCTGCTGGAGAGCAGCCCTGTGGAGAGGGACCTGGGAATCCTGGTGGATAACAAGTTCTCAATGGGACAGCAATGTGCCCTGGTGGCCAAGAAGGCCAATGGGATCCTGCGGTGCATTAAGAAGAGTGTGTCCAGCACATCAAGAGAGGTTTTAGTCTCCCTCTACTCTGCCCTAATGAGACTTCATTTTGAGTACTGCATTCAGTTTTGGGCTCCCCAGTTTAAGAGGGAAAGGGATATGCTGGAGAAGGTGCTACAAGGATGATTAGGTGACTGGTGAGGCTGAGTGACCTGGAACATTTTAGACTGGAGAAGACTGAGAGGGGATTTAATAAATGTTTACAAATATCCGAGGGCTGGGTGTCAGGAGAGGGGGGACAGGCTCTTCTCACTTGCTTCCTGTGATAGGACAAGGAGTAATGTTTGTAAGCTGCAGCACAGGAGGTTCCATCTCAACACAGGTGGGAATTTTTTTACTGTAAGGGTCATGGAACACTGGAACAGGCTCCCCAGAGAGGTTGTGGAGTCTCCTTCTCTCTCTCCTTCAAGGCCCATCTGGACACGTTCCTCTGTGACCTGAGCTAGATTGTATGGTCCTCCTCTGGCAGCAGGGTTGGGCTCAATGATCTCTTTGGGTCCCTTTCAACTCCTGTCATCCTGCAGTCCTGTGTTCAGTTTGGGGCATCACAAAACAAGAGAGATGTGGAGGTGCTGTAGCAGGTGCAGAGGAGGGCAACAAAGCTTTGGAAGGGCCTGGAGAATAAATCTTTTGAGGAGCAACTAAGGGAGCTGGGGATGGTTAGTTTGAAAGAGGAGACAGAGGAGAGGCCTCATTACTGTCTACAACTACCTCAAGGAACATTGTGGAGAGGCTGCTGCTGGTCTCTTCTCAGAGGTAATTGGAGACACCACAAGAAGGAATGGCCTCAAGCTGAGACTGGGTAGGTTTAGATTGCATATTAGGAAAAAGTTTTTCATTAAGAGAGTGGTCAAGCACTGCAGTGAGCTTCCCAGAGAGGTGGTTGAGCCACCAACCCTGTACGTGTTTAAGGGTTGTTTCGATGCAGTGCTTAGGGATATGTTTTAAGGTGAATTTCACAGAGTAGGGTTCTGGGTTGATCTTGGTGATCCTGAGGGGCATTGCAAACCTGGAAGTTTCTGTGATTCTGTAGTATTTAACATAAGTCTGTATTTAATCAGATAAGATCACTAGGTCCACTTGGTTCCAATCAGACTATTTTACAGGCACTTGTGTAAGTTTGTGCCCAGGGTAAGTTTTCAGGGACACAAGAGTGTTCTCCAAAATATCTTGTTCAAGCTTTGCCCTCTTCATTGCCTCTCTCATTAGCATCCATCTCGCAAGCCTGCATGAGAATATCAGTTTAGAAGTACTAAGAGCTTGCTTTAATACAAGACTGTGTCATCACTTACAGCAGGAATGAGAAGCAAGTCAGGCAAACAGAAGAGGTAGAATTGCATGCAGAGGACATGAAATCTCACTCAATTTGTGGGTGAAACTAACACAGTGACATAGGGGTCACAGCAAAGGATGCAGTAAAAGATCAGAGCCTACCAGATAAGGGTTGTCACTAAATCATACACTATTTTGTCTAATTCTAATTTTTAAAATTCCCATGAATCCACTGTTCAGATTTTCTGGCTGTGGACACACAGTGTGGTTTAATCATGCCTATCTAAATCATGCAGCTGGTTTAGCACAGGCAAATTCCAACTGCACCAAAGCAGCAGAACACACTGTAGAGGATTTCCACAAAGGTCTTTTGCACAATGGTATGCTCTTACCTGCTATTTGTGCTTTTGAAAGTTCTTCCTCCCACTGCAAAAAATTTTAGGTGAACTCAGTTTGCTTAGTACTTAAAAGCTTACCTGATACTAATATTGGGAATTTAAAAGTATCCCAATCTTTCTTTTATTTTTTAAAAATATTTTCTGGTTTTTTTTTTTTCCCTTTTCTCCTTTTTCTTTTTCCTTTACTATTTTTAAAAAAAATATATGTGTAGGACATATATATATATTATAAAAAACACCACAATATACAGTTTCCATGATTGGTCAGTGAAATTTCAACAATAGATGCTATTCCCCTAAACCCAAATAAGTAAGTAAATAAATAAATACATAAATAAATAGACAATCCCATATTTTGTGCTTTATCATTAGCAAGAGGTTGGAAACACTATTTTTCTTTCCTAACTAAAAATAAAGAGACAATTCACTAAGATGCATCTGCCTGTGTTTCTATGCTGCTGACAAAGCAGGCAGAATACGAAGATAGGATAATGCACTGCTCAGATTGTGTTGCTTGATGGAAGAGATGGTGGAGAACTTTGTGGATAACCTCCACTGCAAAAGTGGTTTCCTGCTATTTGATGTGATGCAATAAATTTTACTGGGAGAAGATCTTATGAGCCAAGAGAAATGTCACCTGTGGAAAGGATACTTGCAGCATCTATAAGTGGAGAACTGTGTAACAGGCAAATAATTCACTCTGCTAAACACTGGATACAGGTTTTAAGGTGGCACCTCAGGGAGATCATGGTGTCTTTCAGTGTATCTCTGCCTTTCATCACATTGTGGCACAACACAACCCAATGCTCTAGGGAGACATATTTTAATATATCATAGAATGGTTCAGGTTGGAGGTGACCTCAAAGATCATCCAGTTCCAAATCCCCTGTGATAGGGAGGGACACCTCCCACTGGAACAGGTTGCTCAAGGCCTCATCCAACCTGGCCTTGAACACCTCCAGGGAGGGAGCATCCATGGTCTCCCTGGGCAACCTCTTCCATTGTTTCACCACCCTCACTGTAAAGAACTTCTTCCTAATATCCAGTACTTCAGTAGTTTTGGGTGGGGTTTTTTTGGTTGGTTGGTTGGGTTTTTTTTGGTTGGTTGGTTGGTTGTGGGTTTGGCTTTTTTTTTTTTAATCAAAAGGAAAGAGGATGGAAAAGAAGGAAGTGTATCAGAAAGGGAAGGGAGTGATCTTAATTCAATTCCCTGCTCTTAATCATTCCCTTATGTTGTGGTTGGATTTGCACCCCAAAAACTTGGTAATCTATCCCCCGGAGTAAATTTCCCACACTTAGTCAGAATTTTGAAAATTAAATGAAATGTACAAAAGTAGAGTAAATATAAAAGGCAATAAATATGTATAAGGTATACTTACATATATTTACAGTTCAAACCAACATGATGTCCCCTTGTATAATAGTTCAGCTCTCTCTGCCCTGCTTCTGGACACAAAGGCCCAAAGGGTGGCTGTCTCTGCTTACCCTGCCCTGTATCTTTTACAAAGCCAAAACAGGAGAGAGTCAGCTGGCAAATACAAGGTCAGGAACAGAGACAGAATGGTCAGAAAGCCAAGTAGAAAGCCAAGACAGAGAAGGAGCAAGATTGTACTGCAAATATAAGCTATTCAGTAGGGCACTGCAATTAGATAAACTTAACTCAGTATTATTCTATGTCCAATATCAAAATTGTTTATCCTTTGGACTGTAATTATCTGGGATAAAAAAAAAAACAAAACAAACTCATTTACAATTAAGACACTAGGCTAGGGCACTATCTCTAAACTGCAATGCCTTATTAAATGGCAGGGCTGTGCAAACTATACACATTTCTTGCAGAAACTTTCATCAGTTTTATTTTCTTTAGATTTGAAAAGAAAGTATTTAATTTTCACATATTTTCTCTGTTCTTTCAAAACTTACATTTTACCATAAAGTGTCTGAGAATGTTTTCAAGGGCACCTGAAGGTAGGATTGCCTGTAGATTTGTATGCACTTATTTGTTGGACTAGTAAAAACCCTTCTTGTTGTCAGCATCCAGGAGGTTCCACCTCAACATGAGGAGATACTTCTTTACAGTAAGGGTGCTGGAGTTCTGGAGCAGGCTGCCCAGACAGGTCATAGAGTCTCCTCTGGAGACTTTCAAAACCTTCCTGGATGCATTCCTGTGTGGCCTGCCCTGAGTGATGCTGCTCTGGCTGGGAGGTTAGGTTTGATAGTCTCTCGAAGTTTCTTCCAGCCCCTAAGTTTCTGTGATTCTGTGAATAAGAAACAAATGGTTTAATCTGAAGAATACTGAACTGAGGGACTGCAACATTAAATGTGAGAGTGCAAAAAGGCTGGGAGGAGTCAGACAAAAATGCCCTGTATGAAAGTTTATTGCTTTATCTCTTTTAGAAATTCTGGTTGACAGAGCTTGGACATTCTTAAAAATCAAGATGAGGCTAAAATTACCAAGAGTATTAAGAATTTAGGCTGATGAAGACATTTTGATCTTGTGGTATTCTTGGAACCATTTGTCTGTCCTTTTTCTAACAAAATAAATGTTAAACGTTCACAGAACAAAGTAATGTGCCAGTTCCATAGGTGAAGTCTGGGGAAAGGGGAATAAAGGAGTCACCATAGTGAATGTGACATGTGTGAGGGTTTATCATGACAGGATTATAATGGAGGTTAAAGCAAAAGAGGGCACAACATAAACACAATCTAGCTGGTTTTGGACAAGAGCCCAGTGATGCAGGCAAGGAGAAAGGAATGTCTCAGTGAAAAAAGAGCCTATGGCCAAGGCCCCCACAGCTGTACTCCTGTTTCTCAGCTAAGCCCTAAGAACAGCATAAAAACAAAAGTTCATTTTACATAGCTGAAAAACATCTTGGATGAGATTAAGAGGGGAAAAAAAAATCAAGGAGCTCTAGATGAAAAAAAGCAGAAATCTGATACCCTGGGGAGATCATTTGACTTCAGCATCATCTGACTTGTACTTCAAATCTTACACTGCATATTTTTTTAATTGATCCTTGTTAAGCAAAATTCAATTTTCTTATCTGTTGAGTAATGAAGGAAATGCCTAGCAATATCATCTGGCTATCATAAATCTGTTATCTAGGTCATATATGGAAACCTTACAAAAACAGTTCTGTCAAAAATGGAAAGGCTTTAATATGTTACGTATATGATTTCTACAGTGAACTATCCATAGTAATCCTGTGGCAAAGCATTTGGGGGCCTTTTTGTTGGGAAATAAATACTCTAAACTGCCATTTCATTTATTTCATGCTCTATCTTAACATTAAGAACATTTTATATTACTATCTTTTTACTGCTGGGTATCATTGCAAAAAAATTTTACAGTTGAAAACCCCAGAGCAAAAGAAATTACTGATACCACATGTAAGACTTCCACAACCAGAGCTGTAATTAATCAGTGATGCCTTCTGGGCCTCTTTCCCCAGGCTTTTCAAGCACGTTCCTTTCAGTCGCAGTGAACAAAATTAGGATTCTGTATGCCCATTTTTTTTTAGCACCCTGCTTCAAACACTAGAAAATCACATCCTGCATGTCCAAAGCATTATTTAGCTGTTCTTACTTACATGGGATAGGTCTTTCCTTTATTTGTAGTATAGACTATGGCTGACCAAAAAATCTGATACAAATGTGAAACAATTGGAGTACCAAATGAAGTTTTGCTTTTCCAACATATTCAACTCAACTGTTATATCCAAGTACTGATACAACTGGTATTAGGATCCCTTGCATGTATTTTGCTTTGAAAGTTCCAGAAAAGCACTTGTTCAAATTGTTAGTAGTAATAAAGTCTGAACTACTTTTATCATCAAACATCACAGCAGCAAGGATGTCTGGAACCCCACATTTGTATGTCAAGGCCAAATAGCAGAGTACTTCATATACCTCTTCAGAGGGTTTGTGGTAGTTGTGCAAAATGCTGTACTGAAATACCTTTTTATTTACAAAACATACAACTATTTGCCTCAGACCCCGAGATGACAGTGTCCACTGCTACAGAGGCTGGAAAGGACCTCAAAAGCTCATCCAGTCCAACCTCTCTGCCAAAGCAGGATCACCTAGATCAGATCACACAGGAACATATCCAGGCAGGTTTTGAATATCTCCACAACCCTCCTGGGCAGCCTATTCCAGTGTTCTGTCACCCTCACAGGTTAAAAATTCCTCCTCATGTTTAAATGAAACCTCCTAGGCTTCAGCTTCCACCTGTTGCCTCTTGTCCTGTCTCTGGACATCACCTGGCAGAGCCTGGCTCCATCTTCCTGGAACTCACGCTTTACATATTTAAAAAAAAAATATTGACGTCACCTCTCAGTCCCCTTTTCTCCAAGCTAAAGAGCCACAGTTCCCTCAGGTTCTCTTCATAACAGAGATGTTCCATTTCCTTCATCATCTTTGTGGCTCTGCACTGTACTCTCTCCAGCTATGCTTGAGCTGCTCTACCTACTGTAAAGGTGTGCTTTCTGTGCCTTCCTTCCTGCCCAAAGGCATAAACAGCATTTTTTCCCACTTCAGAGCCAGGCAGAGAAAAGAAATGCTAAAAGGCTCTGTGGCAAAGTAGCCTAGGCTGCAGAACTCAAGCCTTCTCTATTGTCCAGGTCCTACTTCTCTCATCCATACTGAGATAACAGATGTTGATAAGGAGCTCAAACACAGCAACCTATCTCTGAGTCACTAAGATGTTACAAGATAAAATAAAGCCTTGTGCTGTCTGTAACTTGCTACTTCCTCCCTCAGAACAAAAGTGATTAGAAAGAGAAACCTGTTCTAGTGAGAGGTGTCCCTGCCTATGGTGGGGGGTTGGAACTAGATGATCTTTGATGTCCCTTCCAACTTAAACCATTCTATGATTGTATGATTCTATGATTCTAGGTGATAAAGGACAACTTAGTGGAATTCTTTACAAAACAATGAATCATCAGTGAATTCATAGTGACGTCAATAAAGAGGAAGGGCTGCAAAGAGCCAGAGGATGTTGCTTTCTCAGCTTCTTTTGGGGGAATTTTAGCAAATGCTGCCTGAGATTACAGTGACACCCACTGCAAACAGACCACACAACCATGACAAGGTAATAGATCTCCATGGCACAACAAGAGCGAAGGGATCTCACAATTCCATCCACAGAAAATTTGTCTATTTTTTTCCACAGTTTTGGATAGCATTGCCTAAGACTGCATAAGGTGAAACATTTCATTGCAGTTTCCTTTCTCTTTGGGGTGAACAAATAAATCGATAAATACACAACTAACTAGATCATAATACAAGATGAAATACAGGGAGCTTCTGTGCTTCCAAGTCTATTAGTCCTCTGTGATCCACTCTTCCAAATCTGTTACACTTCACTCCAATTTGGCATCTCAAGTTTATTAGAAGGCAGGAAGTAAAGAAAATAAGGAAGTAAAGAAAGAGAGGAAGTTAAGAAAGAAAGGGAAAGAAAAGGACAGGAAAAGAAAAAGGAAAGAAAGGCAAAGAAAATTCCCCAGATGCTGTCTTCTTAATCTAAGTATTTTACATTGAACATGCTACTGGACAGACCCACATGTGATTATCTTTTAGCAACTGGAACTGATTTTTTTTTTTTCCACTTTCACATATTTCCAGTTTGCTAAAAGACACTAAAATTCATCTGGATTAGAAAAAAAACAGTAAGAAAGGCATGGTACAGCTCTGATGGAACACTGCCTTCAAAATAAACTTCTGCTTCCCCAAATTTAACTTCTGTGTTCCTGATGAAAGACTTCCCACTACACTCCTGTCATGGAAGGCCTGAACAGGCCAAAATAGGCCTGAACATGTCTTGGTTTGCCCAGACATGTTTTTCTGTTCTTTCTCCTTCTGTTCTTGGGAGAAGCAACTGAAGGAAGGAAGACAAAAGGGCCTGGTGCCACCATGTCTGTCCAAACTTGTTTACAGGAAACCTGCATGTGTTTATGCACTTGTTTGTGTTCTGCCCTAAAAGCAAGCCCAGACTTCACCTAATATGGTTAAGCTTGGCAAAGTGCCATTCTGGTTGGTTAATCTGTGTCCAAAGGCCCGTTAGACTCAGGCTACATTGACATAAGAAGATGAGCAGATAGAGATAGTGTGCTTGCTGCTTTCTGCTGCCACCATTGTTCTCTGCTTTAACATGCTCTCTGCTTCTGGCAGTGATTCTGCTACTACCTCATTGCATCCTACCATGCTTTGCTATAAGATAGCTCTGCCACAAAGTAACAAGCCCTGATACTTTGGGCTTGTCTGCCTGGAAACTGCTTTGAGTTTACCAGGAATAGGCACCAAATGCCTCCATGAGATAGGCTTGCTTAGCCAGCGTGGCACCTGCCAGTCTTCTGGCAAGACTGCACATCTGCAAGATATCTTGCTTGCAACTCTTCTGCCATGACCGGGAAGCCCCAGAAGGTACACGCAGATCGCCCAGAAGGAACCAAGGAGCAGGTCAGAGATTGTGTGCCTCCTTCCCCAGCATCTGTGATAGAGCCTGGGAAGATCAGAAGCCTCAATGGCTAAGATGTCACCGACGGAATCCCCTGCAAGTGTTTGGGTGAGTAAATACTCAAGAGGCAAGTTTTAGCAAAACTCTGTAACTGAATTGAATTCAACCCTAGCCTTATTTCTTAAAATATAAAGGAGCCTTTTGAGTCCATCTAGTGGGCAGGTGGTATATTGACTGCAAGAACTTCTGCTCCAGTTCAGTTGAGTTTAATGTTGTATTATTGCTAGTTATTTGTTTAGGTCAAATTATTCCTTTGTATAATGTTTTCATGACAGTTTCAAAGAACCAATTACTATTAAAAATTACTGGGTGGGTGGTGAGAGATTCCTGAGTATCAAAATTAATAAACTATATTAATTTTGAAAAAAAAAAACCCATCTCACATTAATTAATGCCCTCCATTACAACTCCATAAGACAGACTGCCCTCAGTCAATATTGAACCATCAGGTAAGTAGTCTACCCTCATCCTTTCTCTCTCCCCTTCCCAACATAAGGAATGCAGAACAGCTCACTCCCTACAAAAGAAGCCACACTCAATCTCAAATGAAGGAGTTACCTCCTTGATTTGATGTTAGAATGTATTTTCATTGATATTCTGCAACAAAATGGAGATACTCTGCCAAGTTTAAATGAAGAGCCAAAGTTGAAGTAATGATGCATCACTTGTGGTTTGGCAGTGGTAAAACAAACGAACAAAAAACCCAAAAGATCCAACCAGCCAACCCAAAGCAAAAAGCTAGCCTCAAAGAAGACATACCTTCTATGGAAACCAAATATAGACCACAACTGACAAAGTGAAAGCTGCAGGGATGAACAGAACTGCTAGATAAACGAATTGAAATTACACAGGAAACTGACACTCATTCATTATAGTGGAAACCCAAAGATAAAAATGAATCATCTACTTTATATTTTTGGAGCAGGTGAACTTCAATCTGTCTGGCAGTATATGATCTATATTCTCAGACACTAATATTTCCAATATTAGCCCTAAATAACTAACCAAACAATCAAGCAGAAGGCTCATTTACAGAGTTGATGTCATGGAATAGCTGACTGGTTTGCAAATAGCAGGAAAATGGCTGGCCTTGAGCTGCAATATGCAATTTAGTGTTAATTGTCAGCGGATACAAAAAAAAAAAAACAAAAACACAAAACCAAAACCCAAAAAAAACCAGTGAGGGAGTGATTGATCAAGAAGGAGTGAAGGGAACAGAGAAAGTAAGGGAAGAAGTGTGGAGAAAGAAGAAGATAAATGAAGAAAGGAATAGAAAGAATGGGGAAAAAAAAGGGAAGGAAGGGACAGAAAAAAGTGACAGAGTGAGAGAAAGAAAGGAAAATGTAAAATTCCTAATATTTAGAAATCCATGTCTTCTGTAGCACTTTTTTTTTTTTTTTTTTCCTTCTTAATCCAGTAAATTTTCTTTCTGGTCTGTTTTGCATAAAAGGTATAATTTATAAACACAGTCATTTCTCTGGAGGGAGCGTAATTGCATCAATTTCAGTAGTAAGAATAAAAATGTTGGTGCCACAAACTGGGGCAGAAGTGAAACAGTCAATCATGAGCATTCCTGCCTCACATCTCTCACAGTCTTTACACTAGCAGATCTCATGATTTTACATATTCCCAAATATACAGCCCCCGATTTCATGCTTTTGTCTCACTCAGCCCTTTGCCAGAGGTCATCACACCTCTGTGGGAGAACTGGCAAGAACAAATATACATCTGCATTTCAGCTACCCTATTTCATAGGTAGGTGCATCAGATGAACCCTAAGTCAAAGCAGGCAACAAATCACAATAGCTCATGGTCAAAAACACAGCACTTTTTCACAGCTCTTTCACAGCAGCTTTTTCACAGGCAAAGGATATTATGCCCATTTGAAATGGGGGAGTGTAATAACTATTGTTTCTTCAGCTAATTCCTCATGACTTAGCTCCCTGAATGTCCAGTAAATTCACTTTTTCTTTCACAGAATGACTCCTGACACTTGCTTCCTAGCACAGGAAAACCAGATAAACTAAGCAGGCTACCTCATAATTTTGTCATTGTAAAAGTTTGAACAATACTTTAAAGTGCATGCTTGATGTGTTCTGATGGGAGAACAACTACTTGAAAGACATACTTGACATTTCTGTTCCAGACAATGAAAGGAGTGTATCTTGTCCTTATTTACAATGTCTATGCACTTCTCTATCCCAACAAACTCAAGGATACCTTACAGGAGTCTGCTAATTTGCAAGATTCTTCTCACTGGGCTAAATTTAGAGCTGAAGTACAAAATGCTGGGGAAAGATTTTTTTTTTTTTTTAAATTCTCTATGTGTAAGTTAGGACTCTATTAAATAAACTCCTCCTCATATAGTGATATGTTAGTGTTGTATTTCACCAGAATGCTGAGAAGTCTTGGTGGTTCTGCACATATATGAAGAAAAGTGGGCAGGATTTATCTGTTGCTAGTACATATCCAGTGGAAGTAATTTGCCTGGCATGTTTTCTAAGGTATAAACACACCCTGCCTTTACCATTCAGTGAAAAACTACAACGAAATAACATGCACAGCTACCAAAATCAAATAGAGATACTTTACTAATCCCTTTAAAAATTGATTGTGACAGAAGCTCTGTAACCTTTTAGTAAGGGAACAATGATTCATATTAGATGAGACTGTTAAGTCTCATCTAAACACATGAGTAATAATATATTTTGGTATAAAATAGGCTGAGCAAGATCTTTGTACTCCAGGAAACAGAAATAAAATATAATGGTTCACAACATTTTCATACAGTGCAGTGAGCAGTCATACATCAAAGTTCTCTTTCACTGCTGAAGGAACAAAGCAGGGCAAAAAATCCCAACTAGATGACCCTTGTGGTCTCTTCCGACCCTGAGTGACTGTTTCTAATTACTCCTAAACAGTTTGGAATAACTTGGGAGACAAAAAAGGCCAAAAGAATTGCAAAAATCTTTGACAGGGTCACTTGCATTTCTGACTTGAGGAGGAGGGAAAGAAAGAGAGAGGTAAAAACTTCATATCATTTGCTTTTCATTCCCTAAGTTCAATAGTGAGCACCATGTTAGTATCATGTTGACTCCAGTTTGGCTTGTGGACTGTCCTGGGGCATTGGTGCAACTTTTATCTGCTGATCAGCTACCTGCAGCACATGAAGAATTGCCCGACTGCTGCAATATCCCCAGGAGACACACCACCCACTGCATCCATGAACTTTGTCACCTCCCTTCTTCTATCACTTGACACAGCAGCAGCATTCCTTCCCAGGTTGCAGAGCCACTGCCAATTCACACACTGGAGAAAAAGAACTGTGCATACAACAAACTCCCAGTTAAATCAACACACAACCATCTCCCCACCTTGGAGATGTTACCAAACAAAAAAAAGTCAACAAAACACAGATTACTAAATGTATCCTGAAAATTATATTCCATGATTTTTATAAGCATAAATAATTTGCAGAGCTTATCAGTCATTTGTATAAATTAATTCTCCTCTTAAGATTTGCTCCTATGAGGTTATATTTTAGGATTCAGATGGCATTGTACTTATAAGCATTAGTGTGTAAAGTAGTTTGTCTATTTTTAGTAAGCACATAGAGTGGAGGGTCAGGATAGTCAATGTGCATCAAGACACTTGTGGGAACTCTCCTGCTTTCTCTTCTAAGGCCTACTTTGCTTTGAATAAATTATTTTATACTAATTTCTGTACTGCAGTCACTCTGTTCATGTCCTGGATGCTGTGGACATTGAACTATGGCTACAAAGCAGGAAAGCACTAGCAGAAGAAGGAGGTCCACCTGTTTGACAGCTAGACGGTTTAAACACCCCAGTTAACCAAACTAGTACAACCTTAACGTTAGTTGTCTTTCTCAGGGCTGCTCACTGTTCTGGGGGATTTACTTTCATACTTCAAGACAAGAAGGTTATCAGGCAGAAGGAACTTGTATTTTGCCCTCTTCTCTACTGAATTTAATTCACAGATTATTAAATATTATTTTGAGGAGTCACTACTTGCATACTTACTTACATATCACAGAAGTGTAAATCAGGGATAAGGACTGCTGATGAATAGAATAGAATAGAATAGAACAGAACAGAATAGAATAAGCCAGGTTGGAAGAGACCTCAAAAATCATCCAGTCCACCCAATCACCCAGCCCTATCCAATGGCACTAAGTGCTCCATCCAGTCTTTGCTTGAACACCTCCCGAGATGGTGACTCCACCACCTTCTTGGGCAGCCCATTCCAATGGCAAATCACTTTCTCTGTGAAGAACTTCTTCCTAATATCCAGCCTATACCTGCCATGGCACACCTTGAGACTGTGTCCCCTTGTTCTGTTTCTGGTTGCCTGGAAGAAGAGACCAACCTCCACCTGGCCACAACCTCCCTTCAGGTAGCTGTAGATAGAAATGAGGTCACCCCTGAGCCTCCAGGCTAAACAACCCCAGTTCCCTCAGCTTCTCCTCATAGGTCTTGTACTCCAGGCCACTCACCAGCTTCATCACCCTTCTCTGGAAACATTCCAGTACCTCAATATCTCTCTTGAATTGAAGGGCCCAGAACTGGACACGGTACTGAAGGTGTGGCCTGACCAGTGCTGAGTACAGGGGAAGGATAACCTCCCTGGTCCTATTCCTTATCCAGGCCAGGATGCCATTGGCTCTCCTGGCCACGGGGGCACACTGCTGGCTCATGTTCAGCCTACTATCTACCAGCACCCCCAGGTCCCTCTCTGCCTTGCTGCTTTCCAGCTACTCTGTCCTCAGCCTGTAGTTCTGCTTAAGGTTTTTGTGACCAAAGTGTAGGGTTCTACACTTAGCCTCATTAAATCTCATCCCATTGGTCTCTGCCCACACATCCAGCCTGTCAAACTCCCTCTGCAGAGCCCTCCTATCCTCTAACATATTGGCACCTGCTTCTAGCTTGGTGTCATCTGCAAACTTACTGATGATGGACTCAATCCCCTCATCGAGGTCGTCAATAAAGGTATTGAACAGGCACTGATTCCTGGAGCACACCACTAGTGACTGGTTGCCAACTGTATGTGGCATCATTCACCAACACTCTCTGTGCCTGGCCCTCTCTTGACCCATTTCAGAGTGGATCTGTCCAAGTGTGGTGGTTTAGCAGTTAGCTGCCCCTCCACACTTTGAAATAACCCAGGCTAGGACTCAGTTGGCTGGAAGTTAATAAATGAAGCTTTATATTTACAGCAATGCACAATATACAAGCAGATATTTACAAGGTATAACAGATATTTACAGATATTTACAGTAAAAAGATAATACAGAAACACCACACCCCTCCCAGAGATCAAAATCCCTAAGAGGGGTTTCTAACCACCCCTACCACTTTTCCCCTTTCACCAATCCTCTCTCACCATCTGTTTATGCATCAGATAGGCGAAGGTAGATCGGCCAGAGGGATTAGCAGCAGGAGAAGAAGTTAGTGTAATTATTTAGATTCAGATATGAAAGGAGAAAGCCATGCAGGAGCAGCCACAGCCCAGAGTGGTCTGAAACTGTCTGACTTATCTATATTTGGGTTACAATTCTTAAAACATTTTTTTTCTTTCAGTAAAGCTATGAGTGAAGTAGCATCATCTGTTTTCCTTTCTCAGCCTATAGTCTAATTTCTCATTCAAATCCTCCAGTTAGTTCAAACCAGCACACCAAGCCATGAGCTGCCAGCTTTGCCAGAAGCCTGTTGGGGCAGATGGTGCCAAAGGTCTTGCTGAAGTCCAGGTAGGCTACATCCACAGTCTTCCCTGCATTCACCAGGCAGGTAACCTGATTGTTAAAAGTGATCAGCTTGGTCAGGCAGGACCTGCACTTCCTAAACCCATGCGGGCTGGGCCTGATCCCTTGGCCATCCTGCCAGTGCCATGCAATTGCACTCAAGATTACCTATTCCATAACCTGGACTAGCACTGAGGCCAGGCTAACAGGTCTGTAATTTCCTGGTTCCTCCTTCCAGCCCTTCTTGTGGATGGGCATCACACTGGCCAGCTTCCAGTCTTCAGGGACCCCCCAGGCAGCCAGGACTATTGATAGATTATGATAGAGAGTGGCTTGGCCAACTTATCTGCCAGCTCTCTCAGCACCCTAGGATGGATCCCATCTGGTCCCATGGACTTGTGAGGATCCAAGTGCCTCAGCAGGTCCCTTACTGATTCCTCTTGGATTACAGAGGGACTGTACTGGTCCCTGGCCCCATCTGCCTGTTCGGGTGGCCACTTGTCATGAAGACAATCTGTCCCGCTATTGAAGATTGAGGTGAAGAAGGTGTTGAGTACCTCTGCCTTTTCTTCATCTTTTGTTACTATATTCCCCTCCACATCCAGTGAAGAGTGGAGGTTGTCCTTGCCCCTTCTTTTGCCATTAATATATTTATAGAAACATTTATTGTTCCACTTTACAGCAGTGGCCAGTCTAAATTCTGAGTGGGCTTTTGCCTCTCTAATTTTTTTCCTACAAGACCTAGCAATGTCTTTAAACTCTTCCTGAGATACCTCCCATTTTTTTCCAAAGATGATATGCTCTCTTTTTTTCTCCCTAATTCCTTTAGAAGCTCCTTGCTCATCTGGTCTGGTTCTCTCCCTCATCAGCTCACCTTCCAGCACATTGGGACAGCCCATTCCTGTGCCTTCAAGAGTTCTTTCTTGAAGTAGTCCCAGCCTTCCTGGACCCCTTTGATTTTAAGGGTTGTTTCCCAAGGAACTGTCCCAGTTAGTTCCTTAACTAAGCCAAAGTCTGCCCTTTGGAAGTCCAATGTGGAGATTCTATTGATGCTCCTCCTGGTTTCACCATATATTGGAAACTCTATTATTTCATGGTCACTGGACCCCAGGCAGCCTCTGACCACCACATCTCCCACCAGTCCTCTATTTGTGAACAGCAGGTTGAGCAGAGCTGCACCCCTGGTAGGCTCACGTAACAGCTGGGTTAAGAAGCTATCCTCCGTGCACTCTAGGAACTTTCTAGACTGCTTCTTCTCTGCAGTGTTAAATTGCCAGCAGGTGTCTGGCAAGTTGAAGTCACCCACAAGAATGAGGGCAAGTGATCTTGAGGCATCTTTCAGGTGCTTAAACAATAATAAATCAACCTCTTCTTCCTAGTTGGGTGGTGTATAACAGACTCCAACAAGGATGTCTGCCTTGTTGGCCTTCCCCCTAAGTCTTACCCACAGGGTCTCCCCTGATCATCCTTAATCTCTACTTCCATGACGTCCAGTTCCTCCCTGATATAGAGGGCCATTCCTTCCCTGTCCCTTTCTTTGTTGCCTATCTCTCCTGAAGAGTCTGTAACCATTGATTACAGCACTCCAGTTGTGTGAGTCATCCCATCACACTTCTGTGATGGCAACAACATCATCGGTCATCTCTTGCACCAAGGCTTCCAGCTCCTCTTGCTTATTAGCCATGCACTGTGCATTGGTGTACATACACTTCAGCTGGGCTGCTGATTTTATGCCTATTTCTGCCTTAACACACTCAGCCTTCTTTAGTTCATCTTTAGTACTGCTGTATTTAACCCCCTCCCCCTTCCAGCCAAGTTTAAAACCCTTTCAACAAGCCCTGACAGCTCGTGTGCCAGAATCTTTCTCCTCCTCTGAGACAGATGTATCCCCTGTGTTGCTAGCAGACCCAGTGCTGTATAAAGTTCCCTAAGATCAAAGAACCCAACATTTTGTTGTTGGCACCAGCCTCTGAGCCACTTGTTAATCAGACATGTTTTCCTATTTCTTTCAGCACTCCTACCTGAAATGAAATGTATTGATGAAAAAATTACCTGTGCTCCCAATCTCTCAACTAATTTTCCCAGTGACTTGACATCCCTTTTGACTGCTTTTAGACCTCTGGTATCTAGCTCATCAATTCCCACCTGCACAACCAATAAGGGATAGTAGTCAGAGGGCTGCACTATATTAGGCAGCATTTTGGCAACATCTGTGACCTGGGCTTCAGGGAGGCAGTAGATTTCCATGTGGGAGGGGCAGATTTAAAAATGCTTTAAAGCTACACCTTTCAGCAGAGGTAGCTTCAGCACTGCTCTCTGCTTGCTCCTTCCTCCTATCAAGAACACCATCCTCAGAAGAAAGATCATCTGTGTATCTATGTACCCTTATTTTTTTAACCTTTCTGCCAGCACTAGCAAGACCTGGCAGGGGTCAGCTCCATTTTATGCATCATATCATTGAATTTCGCTCTGAATTGAAATTTAACGTAATATTTTACAATTTCAAGAAATATGGAGATGATACAGCTAAATGTCACGAATCTACTACCAGTAATACTGACAGAAAGAAAGGGCTTTTGCTAGTGCTAGAAAAACACACTTTTGGTGAAAATATTCCTTTTCTTTACGCCAGCAGTCTGAGTGACAGAACATTACATATATAAACAGAGGAACTCTTGATTTTCTTTTTTTTTTTAATACATACCACACTCTCATTCTCTGCACTGATCTGTGGATTCATCTCTCACTGACCACACTAGAGGCCAGACAGTTTTTCACCACACAGATCTATTCCAGATTTCAGTTAATTGAGCAAAAGTAAACATCCTATATAGAAATAACAATGACTGGATCTTGGGAGCTATGGATCACTTTCGGTTTTCCTGTTGAAAGCACGTGACAAGACAGATACTTTTAGCAATGAATGCAACATTCAAACAGCAAAGTCCTGTGCCAGTAAATCAGATGAGAGACATGCAGCACTGAATCCTCTCATATGAGATATTTATATAAATGTTTTCAAGAGTTGTTATACAGAAAGGGAAAAGGTGCCCACACACATGTGCTCCAGAAACTGTAGTAGCCATCTGTTATCAAAATGGCTGTTACCACTGAAGATCTCAAAAGGCCTGCGCACATTCTTGCAGAAAGCTCATTTACAATACACAGCTGGGTTATAATCAGTCAAGGAATCACAGAAACATCCAGGTTGGAAAAGCCCCTCAGGGTCACCAAGTCCAACCCAGAACCCTAGTCTACAAGATTCACCTTAAAACATATCCCCAAGCACTATATCCAAACGACTCTTAAACACATCCAGGGTCAGTGACTCAACCATCTCCCTGGGCAGCACATTCCAGTGCCTGACCACTCTCTCCATGAAAAGCTTTTTCCTAATGTGCAATTTAGATCTACCCAATCTCAGTGTCAGGCCATTCCTTCTCTCTCAAATTACCTGAGAAGAGACCACCAGCAACCTCTACACTATGTCCCTTCAGGTAGTTGTCCCTCAGCCTCCTCTTTTTCATGATAACCATCCCCAGCTCCCTCAGTCACTCCTCATAAGACTTATTCTTCAGACCCTCCCCCAGCTTTGCTGCCCTCCTCTGAACCCACTCCAGCATCTCCACATCTCTCTTGTATTGCAGTGCTCAAAACTGAGCACAACACTCGAGGTGTGGCCTCACCAAAGCAGAGTACAAGAGGATATCACCTCCCTACTCCTTCTGGCCACATCATTTTTAATCCAAGCCAGGATGCCATTGGCCTTCTTGGCTGCCTGGGCAAACTTCTGGCTCAGCTTCAGCTGCCTGTCTATTACAACCCCCAGGTCCCTTTCTGCCAGGCAGCTCTCCAGCCATATTGCCCCAAGCCTGTAGTGTTGCTTGGAGTAGTTGTGACCCAAGTGCAGGACCTGGCATTTGGCCTTGTTGAAACTCACCCCATTCATGTTGGCCCATTGATCTAGCCTATCCAAGACCCTCTGAAGAGCCTCTCTACCCTAAACAATAAAGGTCTTTAGCAAACAGATGGGGGGAAGAAGTAATTTTTTCTTACAACTCCTATACAGACTACCAAAACAGTGACTCTGCACTCTTGAGCAAAGTATTTCTTGGTATAGCTACTGTTGGATTTTAAGAGGTATACAGAAAGCAGGCACTCTGGTTGTCATCCAGCCTGCTTCATTGATGACAGAACTGAAAAGTTCACTCTTGAGACTCCACTCATCATTAAAGCTGAGGTGGAGGGGAGAAGAGCAGCACAAGGGGCAGTCTGCCATGCCCAAGCCACTTCATGTGTATATGGCATGCATATATATCCTTCCTCACATTTAGCTTGAAAAATCATCAACCATTTCTTCTCTTTTTTTTTCACCAGTTCCTCCCACTGGGATGTAGGTAGTGCAGTAAGAGTTAACAGATGCAGCTGATTTTGTAGTGTTTATCCTTCGACAGAACTGTTGTTTTAAAAAAAAATCAAAACCACAACAATACATTTTTATGAAGGTGGATAAGTAGAATCAATGCTCTTGTTGTGTCAGCCTTGAGGGAGGTTCTTGAAAACACAAGAACATGCTATTAGAATTGTGGAGGGAGGGGGTTGGCTGCTTCTTTCATTCTCCTTTGAATTGTCACTATTCCATAACAGCTTTGATGCTCACCAGATGGAGTCCAATTTGTCTCATGTGCACACATTAGCAGAGGTAGACTTCAGCTTAGCCAATATTTTCCCTTTCAAAATATTGGCATTAACGCCTTAGTTTTAAGTAAATATAAGCATGAATGAAAAAAGAGAATTTTGATTTTTTACTGCAGCCATACAATACTTGCTACAGCTTTCTTATGTGCAAGCAAGCATGAAGAAATTTGTAATATTTAAAAATATATAGAAGTCTGTAACAGACATCAAAAAACTGTTGCAACAAGGCTGAAACAAATGATGGTTTTAGCAGGTGAATGACTAAATTCGTAATTATTCATAAACTGTGACTGCAATTAGCTACTGCTTCTGCTCAAATCTTAAATCTAAATTCAACTTTGCAAGTAAAAAAGGGGGAAAAAAAAGAGAATACATGAAAACTCATAATTCTTACACAATTTACTGGGATGCCTTTCCCATATATCTCTCAAAAATTAATATGTAGTCAAATATACTAAGTGCCTAACAATGATTTTGCAGAAAATAATGAATAATACTAAAATTTTGCTGGATGGATTGTGTGAGTTTCACTTGCATGTAAATACAACCTATGCTGTTTGTTACCATAATGCTTCTTACAATATTTTAAGTAAGGCTGGTGCAACTCCATGATTAATTTATTTTACTTGTCACAGTTACCACAGGATTTCAGCAAATCCCTGAATTTTGTGGTCAGGTCACTATTTGCTCATATGTATGCATATGTGTACATTTGACACATATCCCAGTGAGGGGGCTAGTTAGATGCTTAAGCAATGACATTAAGAGTCTTCACTTGTTTAAAGCTGCAGAAAAAAGAAAAAGTATCTGATTACACTGATGTTTACATGAAAATATCAGTTCTGACTACTTTGCTTAATAACAGAATCCATTTCAAGGCCTGGAAGGGACCTCAAAAGCTCAACTACTCCAATCCTCTTGCAAAACAGGATCATTTAGAGCAGATCACACACAAATGTGTCCAGGTAGGTCTTGAATATCTCCTCCTTAAATATCTCCTAACAGTATGATTTGAATGGTATTAAACTTTTCTAGACTTTCTGTTCAATAACTAGGCATTATCAACAATTGGAAAAGCTATAATAATAATAATAAATAATAATTGAGGATATTTTTTTCTTGGAAAACAATAATTCTAAGCTTCTGTTAGTGTCAATGACTATTTTAAAAACACATTGGTTTTGTCTTCAATTATATCGATCTTTCCATTGTAGGAATTCAACACAATCCCATTTATTTTCCATATTTGTATCAGTGCCTAAAAAATAAGGGAAATAACAAATTATGAAATCAGAATATCTCACTGACCACTTGCCAGCTCTTCAAATTCACTGACTTCAGAGAAGGAGGGTTTTCCTACGAATTTTCTGAGCATAAATATTGTTCACAGAAAAGAAAAGGAAGTAATAGAAGAAACTGCAAGTAATCCCATATATTAATGACACAGAACCTTGAATAAAGACATTGCTAGAGATTTTTTTTTTTAACCATATGAAATTCTGACTCTCATTGCTATTATTGTAACTTACTTGAAACAAAATATTCCTTTATGTAAAGATAGTGCTGAGGCAACCTGGTGCCATTACCTATTTTGCAGAATCATTTTGGTTGGAAGGGATTTCCAAAGGTCATCTAAATCCAACCCCAGCAGAGATTTCCATTTTAATTAAAGTTTATTCCTCTGGAATAAAAAGAAAAAAATATAGGGGAAAACAAACAAACAAATACAAAATACAAACATCTTACATTAAAAAGAAAAGTCATTGTTATAGGAGACTCCCTTTTGAAGGGAACAGAAGGCCCAAGATGCAGACCTGACCCACTCCAAAGGGAGGTCTGCTGTCTACTGAGGGCCCAGGTCAAGGATATGATAAGAAAGCTTCTGTCCCTGGTACGGGGCACAGATTACTACCCTTTGTTAATACTCCAGATAGGCAATGATGACACTGGACAAAGAAAATTGAAGGCTGTAAAGTGAGACTTCAGGGCCTTGGGTCAACCAGTTAAGGGAGTGGGAGCACAGGTAGTATTCTCTTCTATCCCCGCTGTTGAAGGGACTAACCCAGAAAGAATGAGGAGGACTCACCTGCTCAACTCTTGGCTTCGAGACTGGTGCCTCCAACAGGATTTTAGATTTTTTGACCATGAGTCCCCCCCCACAAAATGCCAGGTCTGCTGGCAGCAGATATGCTGCACCTCTCTGAAAGTGGGAGAAGGCTTATATCGCAGGGGTTGGCTGAGCTTATTAATCATGCTTTAAACTAGGTTGGAAGGAGGGGAAGGACAAAGTCAGGCTTACTGTAAGCAAGCCTGAGACAACTGTGGGGGGGTGTGTTAGCTCTACTTCTATCTCAGGGGAGGTAGGTAACAATGAGCTGTGTGTTGGAGAGGATGCAAGGGATGGCACACCAGGGTGGGAGGCCAATAAGAGCCTTCAACCTGTTTCCTTGCAGGATGCCGGTGACACACAAGAACTCTTAAAGTCTTACAGAGAGGTACCATGAGGATCAAGTAATAAGGAATCAGCACACGCAGAGCTTACTGCTAGGTTGGTGGCTGTGGAGGTGGCTGGGAATGGACAAGAGTGAAAGCCAATAGACCAACTACCTCCCTGAAATGCTTATATACCAATGCATGGAGCATGGGGAATAAGCAGGAGAAGCTGGAGATCTGCATTAGGCCATCACTGAAACAAGGTGGGACAGCATCCACAACTAGAATGTTGTAATGGATGGCTAGGTACTGTTCAAGAAGGGTAGATGAGCAAGATGTGGTGGGGAAGTTGCTCTCTATGTGCGAGAGCAACCGAAATGTGCTGAGTTCTATCCAAGAGAGGAGGCAGAACACACTGAAAGCTTGTGGGTAAGAATTAAGGGATGTGGAAAAGGAGATGAACTTGTAGGCACCTACTACAGACCACCAACACCAAGAAGAAGAGGCTGATGAGGCCTTCTACAGACAACTGGAGGTAGCCTCTAGAGCTAACTCCTTGGTACTCCTGGGTGACTTCAATCACTCTGATATTTGCTGGGAAGCTCACACTGCCAGGCACAGCCAGTCCAAAAGGCTCTTGCAGTATATCAATGGTAACTTCTTCATGCAGGTAGTGAAGGAACCAACAAGGAGAGGTGCACTGCTGGACTTTAACTCACAAAAGAGGGACTGGTTGTGGACATTAATGTTGGGAACAGCCTTGGGGAAAGTGATCATGACATGGTGGAGTTCAGTATTCTACAGGGTAGAATCAGACCAACAAGCAGAATTACAACCCTGGACTTCTGCAGATCTAACTTCATGTTCTTCGGAGACATGCACACAGAAATCCCAGGGGCTAAGGCTCTAGACGGTAAAGGAGCCCAAGAAAGTTGGTTAATTTCTAAAGACCACTTCCTCCAAGACCAAGCTAGGTGTGTTCCCTTGAGGAAAGACTCAGGTAGACTTGCTAGGAGACCTACATGGCTCAGCAAGGGGCTGCTGAAGGAAATCTCAGGGAAGAAAGAAACTTACAATTCATGGAAGAAGGGATTTGTCATTTGGGAGAACTATAGAGAAGTTGTCAGGGTATGTAGGAAGGCAACAAGGAAGACCAAAGCCTTCTTGAAACTGAATCTGGCAAAGGAAGTAAAAGAGAACAAGAAAGGCTTCTTCCAATACATCAGTAGGAAAAGGAAGTATAGGGAAGGTGTGGGGCTACTGCTGAATGAAGAGGCAGCCCTGAGATCTGAGGATGCAGAGAAGGCAGAGTTGCTGAATGCCTTCTTTGCTTTGGTCTTTACACCTAAGGCTGAACTCACCTGTGTACTCCAGACCCTGGATGAAGGAGAAGAAGCCTGGAGGAGGGAATACTCCCCACTGGTCAGTGCAGACTGGGTTAGGGATCAGTTACACAAATTAAACATTCATAAGTCCATGGGCCCTGATGAGATGCACCCAAGGGTGCTGAGAGAACTGCCTGATGTTATTGCTCCGCCACTCTCCATCATCATTTTTGCCAAATCGTGGCAGACAGGAGAGGTGCCTGAGGACTGGAGGAGAGGCAGTGTCACTCCATTTTTCAAAAATGGCAAGAAAGAGGTTCCAGGGAACTAGAGACAGGTCAGCCTCACCTCCATCCCTGGAAAAATGATGGAGCGGCTCCTTCTGGAGGGCATCTCAAGGCACTTGGAAGAGAAGCAGGTTATCAGGAGTAGTCACCATGGATTTAACAAGGGGAAGTCATGCTTGACTAACCTGATCACATTCATAAATGAATGGGTAGATGTGGGATGGCTGCAAAGCCATGGACATGTAATTGACTTGTTAAAAGATCCCCATTAGTGGGCTTCTCTTAGTGTGAGAAAAGCAGGTTTTGGGAGCACTGCTTCAGCAGCACCGACTGATAAGAGAGAGCTGGCTGAAGAAGAAATGAAAACATCTTGGGCAAAGCAGCAGATATACGTCAGAAGGAAAGGGCACATGGACAGATAAGAATTACCAACAAGAAATAAAATGGTGCGAACTGGGAGAGACTTGGGCTATATAACATGTGTTGATTTTACAATAAAGCTGAACAATACTCCAATCATACTGGTCAGTGTTATTGATTCCTAGCTCCTTCGTGTCAAATGGCACCTGAACAGGGACCCTCAGATTGCTGCATGCCCAAGATGGTGTGAAGAGGCATCAGAAAGAGGGGAGAAGGAAAGCCAGCCATACGGAGGTGCTGCCCCAGCACCATCTGAAGAATTACTGGGTACTCGGCAGTGGGAATCCTACTTTAGGCCAAGTAGGTGTCTGGGGAGGAGATGGGGAAGCACTTAGCAAAAGAAGAAGAAGCAGTACTGAAGTTCCTCCAACATATACTCTCTAAGAAAGGAATTTCTTATGAGATTCTAAGGGGACTGTTGGGGTGGGCTCGAGAAAGGAGTCTGACTCCCAGAGTGAATGAAGGTTTTGAGATTTCGACATGGGAGAAAATAGGGGACAATTATGGGATGATGTTTCAAAAGGCTTGAGGGAAGCCCCCAGATACAGCATACTTTGACAATTACTATTCGAGACAATGAAGAGCATGGAGGCGGAACAGCAGGTTGCTGCTTCTGCCGCTTTTGCAGCTCTACAAGCTGACTCTGAACCAAAAGAGGGACAGAAGAAAAAAGCAGTTATCCCTTCTGCCCCTCCATTAAGTGAATTGAAACTGTCTTCTACATCACAATATCTTTTCCAACTCCCGACTATACCTTTGCCTGCACGAGCTGCTCCACTTTCCCTACCAGCTTTTGCAGAGAGGACTGATAAAAAGCAGAATGGAGCAAAGCCAAATAAGAATAAGAAAGGAGAATATAAGAAAGAAAGTACTTTTGATTCTAATGCAAAAGATGGGAGTTCCCCTGCTCTCTCGAGTGCATTACCAAAACACTGATTGAATATTTAATAGTGAAACCCAAAGTAACCTCAAAGCCAGTTTGTGTGAGAAGACTTTGGTCTCGGAGTGGAGATGATTGGGGTCCTGCAATGAGAACACTGTGAGACACCGAGAAGTCAGCTGCAGAGGGCTCCAGCAGCAAAAATGAGGGACGATTGGAGCCAAAAAGCAATGTCTCAGTTCCAACTGCGTCTGTTCCCACCAGGAGACGATTTTTTGCCCTACGCCCACCTCCAAAGCGGGGTGGGGAAACATGGGGTCCAGGTGAAAGGGGGTATAGAATACAGATCAAGGTTTAACAGATTATGAGAAACATCGATCAGGAATAGCAAGTTCAGATCTGGTTAAAAAATGGAGGGGGGTGGTCAGGGATACTTTTATAGACAGAGATTTTGTGAATATTAATGGTAATCCAGATTTAGAACTAACTGTTGGAGGGTTGCCCTCCCTGTTCAGTTAATTTCTTTGCAGATTTTTATTTCACTGGTCTCTGCCGTGCAGCCGCTTCACATCCCCTTTCCTCCACTCCTCCCCTCTCCCTCCTCCCTATCCCTCCCCCTCCCCCGCATAGCAGTTGTTCAGAGCATGCAAGGCTTTGCTCCCCCTGCACAGCTGCAGTTTGGAGATGGCACAGCTTTTGCTTCCCTCACTTCCCTCCCTCCCTTTTCTTTCAAGAGTTGTCTTCTCTTAAAGTGACAGTGTTGAATTTGTATTTTATTGTTGAAGATAATTTTGGTGTTTTTGCAGATGCAAATTCTGATAATGTTTAGAGTTAGTTTTCAATTGTAATAAATCTTAGACTTTAAAAGCTAATGGATAAGACTGTTTTGATATGTAGCTGATATTAATAAGGGTATAGGAATAATAGAAGTAATAAATAGTAGGCAATTATAAGTCTTAAGTAATTAGAATAAAGTATGTTAAGTAGTTGATGATTGTAAGAGAATATGACAAGTGGTTAATGATTAGAACAGAATATTATAACGGTAATAAGTTTGCAGGAATTCTGGTAGAATAAGTTATTTGTAAGTCTATAGGTTAATAATTTTCTTTTTAGATTGACAGATCAAAAGTTTCTTTACCTTTTCTCTTTTTTTGTATGCCATGGCAAATTTCTAAAGAGCTCTAACTTTAACACAGTTTTTTAGTTTATAGAGTTTTTAGCATTATCATAGCTAAGGTTAAGAGTTTAGAACAGAGATATTATAGTATAGTATGGGGATTTTTCCTTCATATCAATAGTAGTATATTAAAATAAAGGATTATGTTAAGTTAAAAAAAAAATAATATAAAGGGGATTTGGGTACAATGTATCGGCAAAGTTAAATGTCAAAGATTTAAAGGTTGTCAGATTCAGTTTTCACACTCGCACTGAGATTTCTCTTGCAGCATGTTAGATTAGCTACCAGCTTGCTATAGCAGGTGCATAGAGAGAAGTGATGCTTCTAAGAGATGCCTTACTAACAAACAAATGCTATATACAAGGCTTAAACAGGATTATTGTTAGATGGCTAGTGATAGACATGCTTTATTGCAAAATAGAGCCACTATTGAATTTTTTATTGGTACAAGGTCATGGATGCCAGGAGTTTGTGGGTATGTGTTGTTTTAATCTGTCTGATCATTTTCAAAGTATTCAAAAACAGTTGCAGCAGATTAAAGACAACATGAATCATACACAGGTTAACACAGATCCTTTTTCAGATTGGCTTCAGAGCTTAGGCATCACAGGATGGCTAGAAAGTTTGGTTATGCAAGGAGTACAGGTAATGATGGTATTATTGGTAGGATGCTTATTGTTAACCTGTGCATGGCAATGTATGATGAGAGCTGCTCAAAAGATAACTAATCAAATGTGGATCATTCAAAAACAAATAGGGAGATTTGTGAGATGGCTGCAGAGCCATGGATATGTAATTGAACAATCCACTTGTTAAAAGATCCTCATTGGTGGGCCTCTCTTAGTGTGAGAAAAGCAGGTCTTGGGAGCACTGCTTCAGCAGCACTGACTGATAAGAGGGAGCTGGCTGAAGAAGAAATGAAAACATCTTGGGCAAAGCAGCAGATATACGTCAGAAGAAAAGGGCACATGGACAGATAAGAATTACCAACGAGAAATAGAATGGTGCAAACAGGGAGAGACTTAGGCTATATAACATGTGCTGATTTTACAATAAAGCTGAACAATACTCCAATCATATTGGTCAGCGGCAGATTCAGGGATACTAGTGGATGTGCTCTACCTTGACCTTAGCAAGGCCTTTGACACTGTCTCCCATGACATCCTAGTGAGCAAGCTCAGGAAGTGTGGGATGGAAGAGCAGACAGTGAGGTGAATAAGGAACTGGTTACAAGATAGAGTTTAGAGAGTGGTGATCAATGGTGTCAGGTCCAGCTAGAGAGCTGTAACCAGTGGAGTCCCCCAGGGATCAGTGCTGGGTCCAGTCCTGTTCAACATCTTCATCAATGACATTGATGAGGGGACAGACAGACAGACAGGGTATGCTCAGCAAGTTTGCTAATGACACCAAACTGGGAGGCTCTGCTGATACACCTGAAGGCTGTGTGGCCATCCAGAGAGATTTGGACAGATTGAGAACTCAGTATAGAGAAACCAAATGAGGTTCAACAAGGACAAGTGCAGAGTCCTGCACATGGAGATGAATAATAAACTCCACCAGTACAGTTTGGGAGGTGATCCCTGTGGAGAGGCACCTGGGAATCCTGGTGGATAACAAGTTATCCATGGGACAGCAATGTGCCCTTGTGGTCAAGAAGGCCAATGGGATCCTGGGGTGTATTAAGAAGAATGTGTCCAGCAGACCAAGGGAGGTTCTTGTGCCCTTCTACTCTGCCCCGGTGAGATGCCATCTTGAGTACTGCATACAGTTTTGGGCTCTACATTTAAGACAGATAGGGATTTGCTGGAGAAGGTCCAGCAGAGGACTACAGGAATTATTAGGGGACTGGAACACTGGCTTATTGGGAGAGGCTGAGGGACCTGGGGCTTTTTAGTCCAGAGAAGAGAAGACTGAGAGGGGATTTAATAAATGTTTATAAATATCTGAGGCTGGGTGTCAGGAGAGGGGGGACAGGCTCTGCTCACTTGCTCCCTGTAATGGGACAAGGAGTAATGGTTGTAAGCTGTAGCACAGGAGATTCCAGCTCAACACACCCTTTACTGTAAGGGTCACAGAGCACTGGAACAGGCTTCCCAGAGAGGTTCTCTGGAGACTTTCAAGGCTCATGTGGATGCATTCTTCTGTGACCTGAGCTAGCTTGTATGGTCCTGCTCTGGCAGCAGTGTTGGACTTGATCATTTTGGGTCCCTCACAACCCCTGACATCCTGTAATCCTGTGATCCTGTGTTTTGTGATATTGTCACCTCTACTCAGTGCAGATGCCAATGAAGAATACCAAGCCAGTGTTCTGATTTGACATTCTATGATCCTGTGATACCTAAGAATTTCCCCAAAATCTTTTGCCCCAACCAAATCAAAACCACCAAAACCCCAGTGCTCATTTTCTACACCCCACACACATATTTCTTCCCATTTTAGGCCCCAAATGGGCAAAAATTCACCATGGTTGCGGCCTCCATAGTTACCCAGATAAGGAACCCTCCAGAGAGCTGAAAGGAAAAGAGAGAAAAGAGAGAGCGATAACACTGTGGCTGTCTTATAAAGTGTCATCAGGATTATGGGATTGAATAGCAACATTATGATACCCAGGATTGACCAACCTATCCCCTTGGATGGATTTTGGTCTTTGTAATTTTGTAGGGACCGGGGCCCCCCTCAAACCACTATGGTTCCCAACCCAGATATAATCTTTCATCTAAATCTCTACAAGCCCTCTAGCTGAACAAAACTCCTCCTTTTGCACAGGGAAGAATGGGATGTTGTTGACAATTCAGGAATGATGGGTTGTCTGATCTTGGATAGTATTTTTTTCCTTTCTGGCCCTCAAAAAACACTGCAGTTACAGGAAAATCCTCTTTCACCTGCCTAGACAGAAAAATAGTCCATCTGGCAAACAGTTCATGTGCATCTTGGACACCTGCAAGCCCTTCAGATAATAACGTGCATAAGAAAAGAAAGAGGCTTCTGAAGTATTTATTGAACATGACTGATTAATTACACTCTTCACAGGCTTATTGATCTTCCAGACCTGGATGGGCTTTCACCAGGACAAAGACACCATATGCTTGACAAAAAGCTGAAACGGCTACCATATTTTATATTATTTAACTGATTTCACCAAAATAATTTCAACAGTATAGAAGACCATGGGCTTTCCATATTTCCTCTGAACATATTAGCAGTCTTGACCGAAACTTTCAAAATCCGTTTCAGACAAAAGACCAGCAAAGAACAGGGTAAGGGAAAATCAGTGAGTAAAGCGGCTCCAAGCTGAAATGCCTCTACACTAATGCAAGGAGCATGTGGAACAAACAGGAAGAATTGCAAATATGTGCAAGTCTACAGGGTTTTGATGTCATTGGCATCACTGAGACATGGTGGGATGGATTTCATGACTGGAGCATAAGGATAGATGGTTATAGACTTTTCAGGAGGGACAGGCAGGGGAGAAGGGGAGGAGGTGTTGCCCTCTACATCAATGATAAACTGGAATCCATGGAGCTCAACCTGGGGATGTGCAACACTAAAACAGGGGGCTTATGGGTAAAGGTTAAAGGGAAGGCACAGGAAGGGGACATCATAGTAGGAGTCTATTACAGACCTCCTGATCAAGAAAGCAAAGCAGATGAGGCCTTTCACAAACAAATAGGAGAAGCTTCACGGTCACAGGCCCTGGTACTCATGGGGGACTTTATCCACCCTGACATCTGTTGGAAGGACAACACAGCACAGCACCAGCAGTCTAAGAGGTTCCTGGAATGCACTGATGATAATTTCCTCCTCTAAGTGTTAGAGGAACCCACAAGAAAAGGTGCTATGCTGGACTTAGTCCTCACCAACAAGGAAGGGCTGGTGAGTGAAATGAAGCTAAAGGGTAGCCTTAGCTGCAGTAACCATGAAATGGTAGAATTTAAGATCCTCAAGACATCAAGGAGGGTGCACAGCAAACTAACTGCTCTGGACTTCAGAAGGGCAAACTTCAATCTCTTCAGGGACCAACCTGACAGGTGCCATGGGTAAAAAAATTCTGAAAGGAAGGGATGTCCAGGAAAGCTGGTCATTGCTCAAGGATCACCTAATCCAGGCCCAGGAGCAATGCATCCCAAAAAAGAGGAAGGCAGGTAAGAATGCCAGGAGGCCTGAATGGATGAATGGATAGCTCTTGGACACGCTTAGACACAAGGACACAGCCTACAAAGAGTGGAAGCAAGGACAGGTAACCTGGGACAAATACAAATAAGGACAGGATAGGAAAGCTAAAGCACAGCTTTAGCTGTGTAGAGTTGAATCTGGCTAGGGACATTAAGGGGAACAAGAAGAATTTCTTCAGGTATATCAGTGAGAAAAAGAGGACTAGGGAGAATGTGGGACCCTTCCAGAAGGGAAATGGAGAGCAGGTGACAGGGGATATGGATAAGGCTGAGGCATTCAATGACTTCTTTGCCTCAATCTTCAGCAGCAAGTGCTCCATGCCACAATGTCCAAATTCCAGAGGGCAAAAGTAAGGTCTGGGGGAGTAAAGACCTGCCCTCTGTAATTGAAGATCATGTTTGTGAGCACCTGAAGAACCCGAACATGCACAAGTCCATGGGGCCTGATGAGATCCACCCACGGGTCCTGAGGGAACTGGCAGATGATGTTGCTAGACCATTGTCCATCGTATTTGAAAGGTCATGGCAGACTGGTGAAGTTCCTGCTGACTGGAAAAGGGCAAACATAACACCCATCTTCAACAAGGGAAAAAAGGGTAAGGGTGACTCCAGTAACTACAGACCAGTCAGTCTCACCTCTGTGCCTGGCAAGATTACGGAGCAGATCCTCCTGAAGGCTCTGGTAAGGCAAATGGAAAACAAAGCAGAGGTGATTGGTGGTAACCAGCATGGCTTCACCAAGGACAAATCATGTCTGACAAATTTGTTGCCTTTTTATGATGAAGTCATATCAGAAGTGGACAAGGAAAGGGCAAATGATGTTTTCTACCTGGACCTCAGTAAGGTGTTTTACTCTGTCCCACATGACATCCTGGTCACCAAACTGGAAAAGCATGGTCTTGATGGGTGGACCACTGATTGGATAAGGAATTGGCTAGATGGTCGCACACAGAGGTGGTGATCAATGGTATAATGTCCCCCTGGAGACCAGTGCCAAGTCGCATCACTCAGGGGTCAGTGCTGGGGCCAGTGCTGTTTAGCATCTTTGTCAGCGATATGCACAAAGGAATCAGTGCACTCTCAGCAATTTTGCAGATGACACCAAGCTATGTGACCCAGCTGACTTGCTAGAGGACAAAGATCCATTCCAAGGGACCTGGACAGGCTGGAGAGGTGGGCTCAGGCCAAACTCATGAAATTCAACAAGGCCAAGTGTAAGGAACTGCACCTGGGTCGGCGCAATCCCAAGTGCAACTCCAGTCTGGGTGGCAAATGGCTGGAGAGCAGCTCTGAGGAAAAGGACCAGGGGGTCTGGGTTGATGAAAAGCTCTACATAATCTGGCAGTGTGTGCTCAGCCCAGACAGCAACCGTGTCCTGGGCTGCATTAAGAGCAGCATGGCCAGCAGGGCAAGGGAGGTGATTCTCCCCCTTTGCTCTCGTTAGATCCCACCTAGAGTACTGTGTACAGTTCTGGAGTCCCCAACACAAAAGGACATGGAACTGTTGGAGCAAGTCCAGAGGAGGTCCACAAAGATGCTCAGAGGAACCTGCAAGAATTGAGGCTCTTCAGCCTGAAGAAGTGAAGTCATTGAGAAAACTCTGAAATAGCCTTCCAGTATCTAAAGAGGGCTGACAGGAGGGCTGGGGAGGGACTATTTACAAGGTCTTGTAATGACAGGATGACAAGTAATGGGTTTATACTGGCAGAACACAGATTTAAACTAGATGTTAGGAAGTTCTTTCCAGGGAGGGTGGTGAAATACTGGAACAGGTTGCCCAGGGAGGTTGTAGATGCTCCCTCCCTGGAGATGTTCAAGGCCAGGTTGGATGAGTCCTTGAGCAGCCTGTTCTAGTGGTAGGTTTCTAGGGGGTTGGATCTGGATGATCTTTGAGGTCCATTCCAACCTAAACCATTCTATGATTCTAGAAAATGTAACTCAGATTAAGCAGCCTGGCTAAATTCTACCTTGCAGGCTTACAGAATCACAGAATGTCGGGGTCTGGAAGTGATCTCAAAAGCTCATACAGTTCACCCCCACCCTGCAGATCAGGATCACCTATACCAGATCACACAGGAACACATCCAGACAGGTTTTTAATATCTCCAGAGAGGGAGACTCCACAACTCCCCTGGGCAACCTCTTCCAGTGTTCTGTCACCCTCACAGGGAAAAAGATTCCTCTTCATGTTTAAATGAAATTTCCTGTGCCTCAGCTTCCACCTATTGCCCCTTGTCCTGTCATCAGGCATCACCAAGCAGAGCCTAGCTCCATCCACCTGGCACTCACCTTTACATATCTATAAACATTGCTGAGGTCATCTCTCAATCTCCTCTTCTTCAAGCAGCAGAGCCCCAGCTCCCTCAGGTCTCCTCATAAGAGAGATGTTCCTCAATACCTCAATAGTACCTTGGTGTTCCCTGAGTACCTGGATGTCTGGTGCCTTGGAAATATCTACAGCTGCCTCCCTCACTGATCTAATGAAGAATATTTGGACTTTGGCATCATTTTTTTCCCTGATCTACTTGTTAAGAACTCAAAAGAGATGATATGCTGCCATCAGCAATAAACATGCAGAATCAGATATAATAGTCTAAGTAGGAAGGTAAAGATCTTTTGATAGTTTGTCATATTCACAGAACTGTCACAGTTGGAAAAGACCTCAAAGATCATCCAGTTCCAACCCCCCTGCTGTGGGCAGGGACACCTCACACTATGTCAGGCTGCTCAGAGCTGCATCCAGACTGGTCTTATAAACTTCCAAGGATAAGGCTTCCACCACCTCCCTGGGCAACCTGTTCCAGCATCTCACCACCCTCAGGGTGAAGAATTTCTTCCTAACGTCAATTTATATTTTTGCTCCATTCTGCCCTGTCCTATCACTACTTAATGCCCTAAAAAAGCCCATCCCCAGCTTTTTTGTAGCCCACTTCAGATACTGGAAGGCCACAATAAGGTCTTCCAGAGGCTTCTCCTCTCCAGAGTGAATAGCCTGAACTTTCTTCATCTGTCTCCAAAGGAGAGGAGCTCCAGTTTTGTTACTGTCTCATAGCAATAGCTGCAAGGGGTGAACACCAATATCACCTGTTTAAAAGTAGAAATCTTGCTATTTATTTCCAAAAATTATCATTCACACTAACAAAACTTGGAAAGTTAAGCCCTGACTTTTGGTTTATTTAAAATATGTATTTGTTATCTTTGAGATTATTTGGAACAGAAAGGACAAATGAGATACACATTTTTTAAAAACACAATAATAATAAATCACAGATGAAGGACATCTGAGTATTTATTAATTCCCAAAGTACCTCATACTGGACTATGCTGGGTGGAGTGGCTGACACAGTGGAAGGTTGTCCTGCCAGACCTAGATGGGCTGGAGGGTTGTACAGGGAGAAACTGAATAAAGCTGAACAAGGGCAAGTGTAGAGTCTTGCACCTGGGAAAGAACAACCCCATTGACCTGCATAGTTTAGGGACTGACCATCTGGAGAGCAGTGAAGGGGAAAAGGATCTGGGGGACCTGGTGGATAGAAGGTTGACCATGAGCCAGCAGTGTGTTCTGGTGGTCAGGAGGGCCAGTGCCATTCTGGGGTAGATTAGAAGGGCTGTGGTTAGTAGGTCAAGGTTCTCCTGCCCCCTACTCTGCCCTGGTGAGGCCGCATATGGAATATTGTGTCCAGTTCTGGGCCCCCCAGCTCAAGAAGAACTTCATGGAACTGCTTGTAAAAGTCCAATGCAGAGACACAAAATTTATTAAGAGAGTGGAATATCTTCCTTAGGAGGAGAGCCTGAGGGAACTGGAGCCCTTGAGCTTGAAGAGCCTGAGGGGTGACTTCATTCATGTTTATAAAGATGTAAAGGTGAGTGCCAGTAGGATGGAGCCAGGCTCTGCTTGAAGATGACCAATGACAGCACAAGGGGCAATGGGTGGAAGCTGAGGTATAGGAGTGTGCAGTATGGGCAGGCAGCTGAATGAACTAAATTAACCAGACACCAAAGGCAGGCAAGGATGCAAAAGAGAAAGTGAGATAAGGAAGCTAGAGTTTGGGAAAAACAACTTTGAGAAAATTTGCTCTGAAAAATATATGTAAGGTAGACAGCTGTGCCGACCAATTAATATGCTTTTGATTTGCATGGACAGCATATTCAGTGCTCATGCAGAGCTCATGTTACCAATCAGAATTAAACATGTTGGTTTAGTCTGATAAGAAACACTATAAAAGAACTGTCCCTTTGGTAATAAAGTGTTCAACTTATGCATCATATTGGTGTACTGCATCATTCCGTCCCTGCAAGATTAAGATGAACCCATCATTCTGGTGAACCCGACAGTGATTCTGAAGCAGAAGGATCAGACACCATCTACTGGAGAAGGCAGGGGATCCCACCGGCTGTCAAGGAGATAAGCCGGGCTGCTTGAGAGAAGCAGGAGTGGATCCATGAAATAATATAGTGGAATGGGGATTGCTGCTTTATCAGTGGAAAAGGCTGCAGCAAAGACTTTTATGCAGCTGGCACAGAAAAGAGAAGTGCATTTGAAAGAAAGAGAGGTAAAGACTGTGGGGAACTTAAAAAGGGAAATCAAGAGAATCAAAAGAGAGACGTTTATGTGGTGATGTGGAGTCTTCTTAAGAAACAAAGGAAGAGAATTCCTGGGCAAGATCTTAAGATCGTCCTTAAGTGGTGCAAGTGAAGATTCTCTCCATTATTGCATCTACTGAGACTTTAAAAGCTCATCAAGGGGGCAAGAGACTGAGATTTCAGTGACTAAGTGTAGTGGGTTAGCAGTTACCTGCCCCCCGACCTTTTGTAAACCCAGGCTAGGACTCAAAAAAACACTGGAAGTTGATAAATGAATCTTTATATTTACAGCAATGCAAAATATACAAGCAAATATTTAAAAGATATAACAGATATTTGCAGATACATACAGTGAAAAGGTAATACAGACACCACACCCTTCCCGGAGACCAAAATCCCCAAGAGAGGGTAACCAAACCACCCCCCTACCACCTTTCCCTCCTTCCCCAGTCTTATCTCACCACCAGTTAATGCGGCAGATAAGCTGAAGATCGTTCAGAGGGATTAGTAATAGGAAGGAGTTAGTAGTTTTACTCTGAATTAGCTAAAAGACAGAGAGACAAAGAGAAGCAGCCAGCACCGAACAGACAGAAACAGTCTGTTCATCTGGTTGTTTTGAGAACAGTTCTTAAAACACCTTTTTTTTCTTTCCTCAGTAAAACTCGGTGAAGTGACACACTGTGTTTATCTGTCTCAGCCAATAGTCTAATTTCTCACTCAAATTCTCCAATTAGCTCAAACCAGCACACTAAGGAAGAAAATTGCATTATGAAGTTTCTCTCGCATATTGTCTCTAAGAAAGGGATTAAGTATGAGGTTAATATCCTCTCTACAGACTGGAGTCTATCTCAGACCCTACTATGAAGATATTAGAAGAAAGCATTGAAAAATGCAGAAAACAAACTGTAAGAACTTTGCTAAATCGTTTTGAATGTGATGCACAATTTGCATTTAAGAAGTGTGCTTCAAGACTTGTATTCCTAAAGTGATAATGGAGAGAAAGTGCTGTTGATGAAGTGATAGAAGGGAACACTGAATTACCATGCCCTGTGGCACCTAAAGCTGAAGTTGGCATCATGGACACGAGTCTGGGCAGGTCCTGGCTGGTACAGGACACAGTTGGAGATGGTCCCACAGCAAACGCTACTCAGAGCCTGCAGCGAGAGGAATATCAGCCATCTATGGATCAACTGCAATGGCCAAGGGGTGTACACACATGCGTCTGGGTTACAGGAGGTCCCTGGGGATGGCCCCAAGTCCAAGCAGCAGAACCTGTTCCTGCAACAGCGTTGCTCCAAGTCAGCAGGAGAAAACATCTGCCTGCTGCACGCCCCATCTCAGATTACATCACAGAACTTCTTACTATTAAAGACTCAAAAGCTCTGAGTTGAGTGGCTGTGGCTACCTGAGGGAGACACCTCCCTGTTCAGTTGGTTTCTTTGCAGATTCTTTTCTAAACACTTCTCTGACAAGTCACTGCTCCCGCTCCCCCTTCCCCACCATGCGGTTGCAGTTTCTCCTGGCAGAGCCCATGTCGCTTCTCTGCCCCCGCACAGCTGTAGTTTCGGAGATGGCACAGCTTTGCTTCTCCCGCTTCCCTCCCTCCCTTTTCTTGCAAGAGTTGTGTCTTCTCTTAAAGCAGCAGTGTTGAATTTGCATTTTACTGTTGAAGATTGTTTTGGTTTCTTTGCAGATGCAAATTCTGATAATGTTTAGAGTTAGTTTTCAATTGTAATAGATCTTAGACTTTAAAAGATAACAGATAAAACTGTTTTGATATGTAGGTAATATTAATTGGGGTATAGGAATAATAGAAGTAATAAATATTGGGTAATTATAGGTCTTAAATAATTAGAATAAGGTATGTTAAGTAGTTGATTATTGTAATAGAACATGATAAGTGGTTAATGATTAAAATGGAATATTATAGTGGTAATAAGTTTGCAGGAATTTTGGTAGAATAAGTTATTTGTAAATCTATAGAGTAATAATTTTCTTTTTAGATTGACAGATCTAAAGGTTTTTTTAGCTTTCCTTTTTTTATGTCTTGGCAAAATTCCAGAGACCTCTATGGAATGTAGCATCTTTTCTTTTTGCTTTTTTTTTTTTTTTTCAGATTTGGTTTTCTCTTTTAAGAGTTGACTCTGATTTAAATTTAACACAATTTTTAGTTTAGAGATTTTTAGCATTAGCATAGCTAAAGTTAAGAGTTTAGAACAGAGATATTATTGTATGTCTTTTGATTTATCTTTCATATCAATAGTAGAAGAGGGATTATGTAAAGCTTAAAATAATGAAGGAAAAAAGGGTTTTGGTACAACATATTGGCAAAGTTAAATGGCAAAGATTTAAAGGCTGTTGGATTCAGTTTTGACACTCACACTGAGATTTCAATTGCAGCATGTTAGATGAGCTACCTGCTTGCTATAGCAGATGCATAGAGAGAAGTGATGCTTCTAGGAGATGCCTTACTACAGGTTATTGCAATTAATAAAAAGTGCCATCACACTTATGTAGTTGAGTTACATTGCAATCATGAAAGTACAGGAAGAAATTTAAACAGACAGCAAACCTATCTACACAGCATGTAACAGATGATCGCTTTACAAGAGAAGTATTCCCTGTAATATTGCAGCATAGCAAATACACCTGCTTATGTTAACTTGATACCTTTGACTTTTAAAAATAAAAAAAGGGGAATTATGCAGATATATCACACGGAAAGGTTCAACCTAGAAAATATGAATAGATCTATTACTGTAGGGAAGGTATGTGTTTGTTTTACCTACAGGTCTTCAATGGCTACCAGCTTGTTGTGTTCAGCATGCTTTTGCAGTGCGCAGAAGTCTCACTCAGATGGCTATGCAGACACAATGGCAAGGATTTGAGATGTATCCTGGGATACAAGTGTTAAACTTATTGACATCAAACACATCTATGACTGTAACCCATAAGCATAAATGAATAAGGGGAAGTGTGCATGCATAGGATGTTACTTCATTATTCTGATACTATACTAGGAGTTACTTTTGCACAAGCTTTAGCCATGCTCAATGAATTGGGTTAGTGTACAAGCAAATGGTATTTCACAAGCTTTCAGCAGTCCTTTTGGGAGAGACAGGCAATGTTGCAAAACAGAACTGACATCGACTTTTGTCATCAGCTCAAGCATTGGATGCACTAGTTGGTAAAGATGGGAATAGTTGTTTTGTTGGTTGTCTGTATAGTGATGTTTAAAGTGCCGAGTTTGTTATCTTTTTGCAAAGGTCCCTGCAATAGATGATAAATGCTGCCTTTGTTGTAAAACGAAAAGGGAAAATCGTGGGAATCCAATGTAAGAGAGAAAAATAATGAGCATTTGACCTTCATTTGAGCTTCAGAATGCCTCCCACAAGAGAGTAAGAGATAGTGAAACATCTGGTTAGAGAATAGCAGGTTATCATGCATATTCATGAGTGGGGTTGTACTTGCCTGGGTTGTGTTAATGGATGAATATTTGTAGGCATGGTGCTCAGTACTCGATCTATATAAACACAGTAAAGGGCAATAAAGGGCTTCTACTAATTTAAAAAAAAAAGGAAAATAGGAATGGCTAGCCCAGAGGAGTGGTTACAGAAAGCTTTACATGTTTTTAATTTTTTTTTAATTGCTCATTATTAGATTAAAATCCTCTAATAATTCAACATTTTAGTGGGGACAAGGTTTAAACATCTATCCCCTCGCATATAAAAGGAGATCCTTGTAGTCTAGCACACCTCTCTTTGTTAACTTCAAATACATATACAATTTTGCAGCATCGCTTTCCACGTAGAGGTAAATGTAGCATACATGCATATACTTCTAATTGTGATGATAACTTGGAATTTTGGTCTTTTAGCCAAAGATTCCCTGTTGCTCTTTTTCTACCAAGAGCAGCAGCTGGAAGAGCGTTAGCACTCTTAGATAAGCTCGGCTGTTGGCTTGCTACAAGTAAGGCTTTAATAGGATTATTATTAGATGTTAATAGTGAAAGACATGCTACTTTGCAAATTAGGGCTGCTGTAGATTTTTTTGCTTTTAGCACAAGGACATGGATGTGAAGATTTGAAGTAATGTGTTGCTTTAACCTCTCGGACCATTCACACAGTATAAGCAAGCACTTAAAACAGCTCAGAAACAATATGAAACATATAGAAGTAAATTCAGATCCCTTTTCAGAATGGTTGAAAGGATGGGATTTCGAGCCTTGGTTTGTTAGCTGGATAAGGCCTATCTTGAGTATATTAATAATTATATTCTTGATTATACTTTTACTGCCATGTTTCTTAAGGTGTCTTCAGTCCATGATCGACAATGCCATCACTGTTGCATTTAAAAAGAAAGGGTGAGATGTGGGGGTGTGGGCAGGCAGTTTAATGACCTAAAGTAACTGGACACCAAAGGCAGGCAAGGATGCAAAAGAAAAAGTGAGATAAGGAAGCTAGAGTTTGGGAAAAACAACCTTGAGAGAATTTGCTCTGAAAAATATATGTAAGTGAGACAGCTATGCTTAGTTATGTCAACCAATTAGTATGCTTTTGATTTGTATGGACAGCACGTGCAGAGCTCATGCAGAGCTCATGTTACCAATCAGAATTAAAAATGTTGTTTTAGTCGGATAAGAAACACTACAAAAGAACTATCCTTTTGGTAATAAAGTGTTTAACTTATGCATCATATTGGTGTACTGCATCGTTCCGTCCCTGCATGATTAAGATGAACCCGGCATAGGAGGTTTCATGGAAATACAAGGAAAATATTTTCCCTGTGAGGTTGCCAGAACCCTGGAACAGGCTGCCCATGGAGGTTGTGTGACAGCGATGGAGAGATGAGACGCTACTTGATACAAGTAAAGTGTCCATTTATTGTGTGCAAAGCACCAGCTTATATATTCTAAAAATCAAAACTTTTACATCATGTCTAATAATAATTGGTTAGTGCAACTGTGTAGAACAAGCAATTGGTTAGTAACATGTTATCGGGATGCAATTTCTTATTCAGGCAAAGCTTACATTGCTTTTACTTGACACTGCTTAACTTCTAGACACTCGTTATTCGAACAAAAACATCTGCCAAATCTCTGCTCTTTACATCTTTTCAGACCTTCAGCAGTTATCTATCTGTGCCTACCAGTAACTTTACACTAGTTCAGTTGCATTCTGTACCCATGGCTTTCATCTCACTAAAGTCAAAACATTCTCCACGCACCAGTCTTTCAATACTCTGAGCAAAACCTTAAAAAGCATTTCCTACAGTTGTGGTGTCTCCCTCTGGTGATATTCAAGACCTGCCTGAATGTGTTCCTGTGTGATTTGGTATAGATGATCCTGCTCTGGCAGGAGGGTTGGACTGGATGAGCTTTTGAGGTCCCTTCCAACCTGTGATATTCTGTGACTCTGTGATTCTGTGCTTCTGTGACACTGGTGTACTGAAAGACTTATAATTTAGTATTTATAGACAACATTTGAAAACAGTTCCATTCTGCCAAACATTTATGTAAAGATCCATGTTGGAATGAAAATCTAGACAGGCAAGTACAACACAGGGAACAGAAAGGTTTTGTATTTTAGCACTAGGCAATAATTCAAGCTATTAAAAAAAAAAAATTGAAGTGACAAAACATGCTGAGATATCTATGAGGAGTACATAGTGCATGAAATTACTGAGCTAGGAAATGCATGAATTTTATCCTACTGGTTACCAAACTTTGTAGAGCTTTCCTAATGAAGAAACATATGAGTGGATGAAGAGAAATGAAAGAGGCAATAGTCTACATTTTCCCTAAATATAAAAAATTTATATTATATAAATGATTGGGGAAGGGACCTGTGGAGATCATCTAGTCCAACCTTCTGTCCAAAGCAGGGCCATTAGGTTGCTCATGACCATAGACAGACATGAATATCTCCACAGATGGTGACTCTAAAACAGCTCTGGGCAAGTGCTTGATCATCCTCACAGTATAAAATGCTACTTTATATTTAAATGAAATTAACAGATGCGTAAACTATGCAAGCTGTATTGGTTATTCATAGAATCATAGAATAAGCCAGGTTGGAAGAGACCTCCAAAATCATCCAGTCAAAACTATCACCCAGCCCTACCCAGTCAAATAGATCATGGCACTAAGTGCCCTATCCAGTCTTTTCTTGAACATCTCCAGGGATGGCGACTCCACCACCTCCCTGGGCAGCCCATTCCAATGGCACATCACTCTCTCTGTGAAGAACTTCCTCCTATCATCCAGCCTAGACCTCCTCTGGCACACCTTGAGACTGTGTCCCCTCATTCAGTTGCTGGTTGCCTGGGGGAAGAGACCAACCCCCACCTGGCCACAAGGTCACTTCAGGAAGTTGTAGACAGCTCACCCCTGAGCCTCCTCTTCTCCAGACTAAACAACCCAGCTCCCTCAGCCTCTCCTCACAGGTTTTGTGCTCTAGGCCCCTCACAAGCTTCATCGCCTTTCTCTGGACACATTCTCAACATCTCTCTTGAATTGAAGGGCCCAGAACTGGACACAGTACTCAAAGTGTGGCCTGACCCTGAGTACAGGGGAAGGATAACTTCCCTGGTCCTGCTGGCCACAATATTTCTGATGCAGGACAGGATGCCACTGGCCTTTTTGGCCACCTGAGCACACTGCTGGCTCATGTTCAGCTGTCGACCAGTACACCCAGGTCCCTCTCTGCCTGGTTGTTCTCCAGCCACTCTGTCCCCAGCCTGTAGTGATGTTTTGCGTTGTTGTGGCCGAAGTGTGGAACCCTACACTTAGCCTTGTTAAATCTCATCCCATTGGCCCCTGCCCACCCTTCCGGCCTGTCTAAGTGCCTATTCAGAGCCCTCCTACCCTCCAACACATTGAAATCTGCTCCCAACTTGGTGTCATCTGCAAACTTACTGATGATGGACTCAATCCCCTTGTCCAGGTCATCAATAAAAATATTGAACACAATCAGGCCCAGCACTGATCTCTGGGGCACACCACTAGTGACTGGTTCCCAACTGGATGTGGCACCATTCACCATCACTCTCTTGGCCTGGCCCTCCAGCCAGTTCTTGACCCATTTTAGAGTGAATCAGTCCAAGCCACGAGCTGCCAGCTTTGCCAGGAGCCTGTTGTGGCAGACAGTGTCAAAGGCTTTGCTGAAGTCCAGGTAGACTATATCCGCAGCCTTCCCTGCATTCACCAGACAGGAATCAGTCACATTAATATGAGCTTCTTTATTTCTATCATAAAAGAAGACTCAAGACAGAAAAATTGCAGACAAATATTGTACAAGACAATTGTACAAACTACAGTAGTCTTAAGACAGAAGTGGCCAATATATAGCCAACTGAATGCAGCCAATACCATTACAACAAAATAATATTTTGGATTTTGATAATACACATGAGAATAATGAATTTATGAATCAATTTTACGGTGTTTAATGGTCCAGGATATGCTCTTTAGCAGCAAATATCCAGCAGTTCCACACTGGCCATAATTCTCTCTTTGCCATGGGTAGATTTGATGCATGAGTACAGTGAAATTTCAAGGCTTCTGTAGTAGGTTAGAACTGTGTTGAGTTGGGGTTAATTCTTCTCTAATGGTGTGTTTTGGGGGAAGATTTGTCTATGGCGTCGGTCCTCCAAAAGTAACCATCAAGCGTAGAGAGCCCTGCTTCCAAGACCAGAACATCGCCCATCTGATGGGAAGTAGAGATTAATATCTCTCTCTGCTCTTGCTTCCGTGCGGTCTATTGCCCTTTGCTTTATTATTATTATTAAAATTGCTTGTATTCTATAAGCAGCCTTTGTTATATTTTTTTCCCTTCTCCCGTGCTCTTTTAAGAGGGGGAGTGATAGAGTAGCTCTGGAGGGGCGTGCAATATACTTGGAATCGACTGCCCCAGGGGT
>VWZI01011942.1:6402-36857 GCA_013396835.1 Psilopogon haemacephalus
AAAAAAAAAAAAAGATGATGCTTGTCTTAGTTTAAAGCTAATAGCCTGCTTCTAACTTATAAACACAGAACAGGAAAATTCCTGAGATGTTGATTGGAAAAAAAAAAGTGAAAGGTAACTAAAACAGGAGACTGGATACAAAAGAACAATAATAGAGAAGTCTATATTATTCCATTAGCTTGCAGATTAGGATAAAATGTGCTGCACGAACCATTCTCCCCATCCTTTTCTCTTTGCTCTGGCTGCGGCTAGCTGGTGCTTTTGCATCGTTTTTGCTGACCTTGACTGAGACTCTTGTTACAGCTAAGTAGACAGCAGCAGTGGGCCCTTTCTGATTTCTCTCCTTGTCTCTTATACAGGAGTAGGGAGAGCTATTTTACTTTTCCTTTTGCCCAAGGGGTTCTTTGTGTTGTTTCTGAATTGTAAATAAATATATATATTTTGTACATACACATTGTATTTTATGCCTCTAGATTTAAGTTTGCTTTTAAATTAATCTTTCTTTTGCTTCCAAACATTCTGAGCTAGTCTGGTGAATTATTTTGGGGGTAATTTCGACCCACCATGATGCTTCAATGCCTTCATATATGTACATAGCTGGTTGATTACCCCCATTTTTGTATAGGCTTGTTAGTTTCATATAAAACAAGAAGTTCATTATCTAAAAGGTTGAGGCTGCTTTTAAAAATCCACAAAGGACCCAGTGGAACTTGTTTCTTTATCCAGTGTGGTTGTCTTGCATTTAAACCTTTAAATATTTAAATATTGTGGTGGTTCAGCAGTTAGGCACCAAACCCCCCCCCCCACATACACACACATAGTTTGAAATAACCCAACCTAGGACTCAGTCGGCTGGAAGTTAAGAAATGAAGCTTTATATTTACAGCTTTGCAAAATATGCAGATATTTATAATGTGTAATAGACATTTACAGATACATACAGTGAAAAGGTAATACAGAAACACCACAACCCTCCCAGAGTCCAAAATCCCTAAGAGGGGTTTCTAGCCACCGCTACCACCTTCCCCCCTTCTCCAATCTTATCTCACCATCTGTTGATGCAGCAGATAGGCGAAGGTAGATCGGCCAGGGGGATTAGCAGCAGGAAAAGATGTTAGTGAAATTATTCAGATCCAACTACAAAAGGCAGGGAGAAAGAGGCATGCAAAAGCAGCCACAGCCCAGAGAGGTATGACTTATCTCTGTTTAGGTTACAGCTCTTAAACATTTTTTTTTTCTTTCTCAGTAGAGCTATAAGTGAAGTATCATCATCAGAGTTTCCTTTCTCAACCTGTAGTCTAATTTCTCATTCAAATCCTCCAATTAGTTCAAACCATCATGAATATATATTAAATTCAAATATACTTCTTTTCTAGAACATAAATTTCCTTAAAATCAGAGCTCTTCTACTACACTTTTTTTTTTTTTTTAAACAGTCAGTTTTCAACTTATCATTTACACCTCCATAACAATGCAAGTAAGTACCAGCATTCAGAATCACATCATAATCCCACAGCTGGGTTCTTCTGTAGCCACTTTTAATACACCTTACAATATAAATATATGTTAATTTCAGTTTCCTTCCAAATGTTTCTTCTTTCCCTTCTTTCTCATACAGAAGTCTACCCACATCAGCACTATGCACCTGACTCATCAGTGCCAAAATGTTACAGGATTATTTCCTGGATTATTCAGTATCTTCCATCCCCATAATAATAATATTGGAGTTTAAATATTGTTAATTTAGAAACTTATTTATCATGACTGAAAGAAGACATGCTTTATAGCCGTATCTGAAAAGTAGGGAATGATACAAACTGTTTCTTAACCTCTCAGTTCTTATTATTCTAATGGGTCTCTTCTTAGGGGGTGATACTTTTTATTAGGTTAAAGTGGTAAAATTCTACCACCTAAAACTTATTGATGATACATTTGTGGAATATCAGTATTTATGTCTTTGTAATTTTTGGACTTGAGCCATCTCAAGACTGGTTGACAAGGGCTTACATTTTAAAAACCTGGATCTAAAAGGAGCCTGTCCTCAAATCAGTTACATTTAAATCTCTGTGACTGAGCAGCAGGCTTTGATATATACTCACTTCTCAGCTTTACATTTCCTTTGGTATTTTCAAGGTCAGAGGGTAAAAGAAAAAGCACAGATCTGTATGTGATTCTGAGAACTGAACACCACATACTGTTTTTGAATAACAGATGATTTCCTTTGCAGGACATAACTGCTAAACTCTTCCCTTCCTCCTCAGCCCTCTGGCATTCCAGCTGAGATAATCAGGAGAAAAGGACTTGGCATCAAATGCAAATGTGAAACAGGATACTGTGAAGCTGCTTACCAAGCTGTTAGAAGCAGAGGAAAATGAAAAAAAAAATCTGTACCAGATAAAAAAATTAATCTTATCTGCAATGATATAAAGGAAGAAAAAGGCAGATGTGAAGATTATAATTTTGGTGATCTGGAAATCTGGCAGTGAGCTCAGAAATGGCAAATTAAATTAAGTACAAGAGAATAACTGCATCTTTAAAAACAGAGCAGGACAGAAACTCCAATAGAGAAAGCATCAGAATTTGGATATATTCACTCTGCAGGCAACTTTTCCTTTCTGCTGAGGTCTATCTTGCTTTAAATTATCCATTGTATCCATTCCTCACTTCTCTTAAAAGTCACCTGCAGCTCTGTAGAATTTGTAGTCTTGTGGAGATAATAGCATGGAAAAAAATGAGCAGTTTGGAAATTATGAAAGAAAAGGAAAAAGCTCCCCAAGTATAGGGTTGAATTGTTCAGTTATACAATATGTTAGTTAAAAGTGAGTTCAGATGAGAAATGCAGATGGTGGCCTACTGCTTCACACCGCAGAGTTTTGTCAGCTGAATGGTTTTTGAGTTGTTCTACTTTGGACTTACAACAATAACTACCAGTGAAACACAGGTGGTGTTCAGGAGTCAGGAGTGTAGTAGTCCACTTAGTGAAAGAAGCAATTGTATAGGTAAAATTATAAAAAAGAGACATCAATTAAAAGAAGAAAAAAAAGTCATCAGAAGCAGGAAAAGGAAAAGTAGTTCTATATGTATCTTTTTCCCTAGGTCATAGAAGACACGTACTTGGATACAAAGGTACAGAAAAAATCCTCAGTTGATCATGTCACACAAGATTTAAATTGTTTCCCAATTTTTTTTTCTGATTAATTTGGATTAGAATTTCAGTTTGGATATTCTGTCTTTAGAGAAATAGTTCAGCAACCCTGAGCCAGATTCTGTTGTGAATTTCTTAGCTGCATGTCCTGACAGAACTAGTTTCAAATGTATTAGAAATATATTAAATATCATAGGTTTTTTTTTTTAATGTCCACAATGTAGAATTTTTTTCTTTTTTAAAACAGTATATAGGGAATTAAAATCTGGATTTCACAAGAAACACCCCACATGTGAATAATGATGCAAATATGATCACTTCTTTTTAACCACAGATATTGTGCAGGAATGTGTCAGTTCACAGATTGTTTGTTTTTTAGCTAAAATAAGTTTTTACAAGATTTTTAGTTCTTTCATGAAGTGGTGTTTACAAATGCAGAAATTATTGTATTGCCAAATGTTATTTTTCAGAAGTAATGGGGAAAACCCTGGGGTCACAGCATCAGTTACAACATTGAGAATTTGAATTATAAATATATATGCCTATGTGTATATATATGTGAGTGTGTTGGGTTTTTTTCTTGGTCAGAGAACATTTTGTTCCTATTATACTAAGTCTCAGTATGTTTGTCTTGGAAGTGTGCTTTATTAATGTGACTGAAATTCAAAAGTGTTAAGAAAAATATCATATACCTCTAGACTTGTATTTTAATTTATAGTTTTGGTATAAACCACATCTATATTTTGATGGCATGAAGAAACAGATTTATAATTATGCATTTTTAGGTTATTTTTTACTAAAAATACAGGTAAATTGTATTTACTAAAAATACAGGTAAATTGTTAAATTTACATTCATATTATTAAAAATATGTTAGATGAAATCAAGATAAATACAGAGACAGACTGGGAGCAGACACTCTAAAAACCTTTTCTAACTTAGCCCTCTCAAATATGTTGGTGTAATCATTTATATTAATTTTCTGGAAATTTTAGAAGAATGACAGTGTATCCAAGTTAAACCTCTGTATTTCCAGAGAATTCTGTAAATTCTCGTATTTGATGACAAAATGTGATTTGTGAAGTTAGAATACTATGATACTCTAAACAGTTAAGAAAAAGGTGAAGACAAATAAAATATGCTCTGATATAAAAAGGCCTTTATCTGAGAATATCAGCACCAAGTGTTCTCACTTGCTCCCAACAAAGTGCCTGCTATTTTTCTTTAACAAAGTCATTGAATGGCATAAAGGTGCTCCATTCTACAGGAGAAGGATGAGCTACTGGGGAAATTACTATGGCAAATCTTAGTCTTGTGTGACCTCAGTTGGGTGGCTTCCTTGTAGTTCTCAGCCATTAAGGGATGACACAATATTTTTGCTTTAGGAAATATATATTCTTGATAACTTTTAGCATAATCCCAGAACTAGTCCCATCAAAGCAATTTATACTGATTACAGAAAATACAGATAAGAATTTTTGTCCTTGAGGTTATGAAATGCATGAAAGAGTAGAACAACTTTAGTTATCTAGATCTGAATTTCAGCATAATAACAATAAAACTTTTCTATCTCTACATGAATGTTTATAAGAAAATTGAAATATAATTAGATAAGAATGAGTAGTAATACAAGATCCAGAAGAATCTACATTTTGCATTTTGGTGTGCTATTGAGAAACAGATCATAGACCCTGAGATTCCATGTTACATCAGGGAAATTGTATCTTCCTTCTCAAATTTCACTGTTACCATAAGATTTACTTCTGAAATTGTTCTATACTCACATCAGTCAAAAAAACTTCCACTCCATTTTCAAAGAACTTTTGTCCGATTTGAGTTACCCTGAAAGTAAAGCTAGATGGAGCTAGAGCATATTAATATATTGCTGCAGATTTACTGCTGCTTTACTACTTGAACTACATCCACTTGGTCAAGCCAGTAATCAGTGGTATTACTAAAGTCTGGTTTGGGTTTGATTGCTGACCATAAAGAAGTAAGTATGAATGGAACATTTTCTAATTTCACTATCCTATTTTCATTTTGACTAGTGTAAATTTTCCATTTGCATAATGTTCAGTAAATATTTGCACAATGATAAACATCATTTTAATGGATTCTTAAATGTATATATATACATTTCTAGGTATACAGGAAGTATGTAACCATTGACACTTTTTAATTCAACATCATACTAAATTCCTATTACATTATAATCTTATTTTTATTATGTATAATGAGATCTTACAAAATATTGCAGTGTTTGCTACAACAGATGTTCTATTTTTTAACTTATTCTCAATATCACAGATTTTTACTTCAAGGGCTTGTTTGCTGCAGGATTCTATTCAGGTGTAGTGCTGGCTAGGGAGAAGGCATGAACATCAGAAAAGCGTAATATACTGCCTCTCACATGGCACAGAATACACATCACACAATGTTAATGGAAGCAGAGCATGCTAATGTACTTTTGAGTTTCCACTGTTGGGCCTCTCTCCTCATGTGTCAGTAATTACACCCCTTATTTATGGCATATATTCAGAATTACATGAGCTTTTTAAAGAAAATTTTGGCAGTTACATCCAAGGTATATTGAAATACACATGATTAGAGAAGCTTTTGTTAGCCTTCACACATAGCATATAAGAACAAGAAATAAATTTAAAAGAAAAGACTCTCTGTTGTTAACATCATCACAACATTGTATATCATCATATATTACTTTCCTACACCCTGATTAATTAAACTTGTGTAAAGCAACTATAAAAATCATGTCTCATAAGTTTTATCAAGGGCATGGAAAAAAAAAACATCTGTTCCTTTGCAAGGCTGTGGAAAACATCTGCAGAGATAAAACATCATGTTTTTCCTTGAAATATGGAGGTCTGGTTCTTCAAGAGCAGAACAGGATGGCACGGACTGCTTTTTACAGCCAGTTCTCATTACAATATTACATCTTAATAGAAATAATTTAATTATTCAATTCAAGCTGTCCTTGCCTTACTAAAAGGTTAATGCTCAATGTCATTAGCTGACAGATTTTATGAACACAGATGAATTTTTGTAATAGTTCAAACACCTTAGCAGAATATATACAGTTCAGAGAGACAGACAGTATAAAAATCCGGTAGATTTATAGAAGCACATCTAATTTTTCATAAGAAGAAGGAAAAAAACCCAACCATCACAAAAAAAATCCACCACAAATTCAAAAACCAACAACAAACAAAAAGACTGACCCTCCAAAACTTAACATAAAGTATTTATGGTTGTGGCATAAGGTTTAATCTTAGCACACATTATATCCATTAGCATCTTAAATCCAATATTCACGTACACTCAGGAAATGAATGAAACTATAGAAGACCTTTTTGTTACACAAAAATAGAAAGGCCATGAGGAGATAAAAAAAATGAAACTAGAATCTTGTGGTTTTGTAATTTAGTGGGTTACTTGACTGGTATATCTAATATAAGCACAACAATAAGAAAGTATAACAGAATTTTGTCAATGGAGGTGCCTTACTCCACAAAACTCACTAAAGCAGAAGAACAGGAATGGTATCAAGTATAGTGGATTGTCAAGAAAATGTTAGCTTGAGAATAGTCGTATCAGAGGTCCATTTCATTCACTATCCTCACCTACTTAGTAAGCAGATATTGCCTGTGTCCTTGGTTTTCCTCCTAATGATCATCAGCTCAAAGACATACTAAGACAAAGACAAATTATTCTTAATGGTGATTAATGCTTTCACCTCCAACACAATGTGTTTCGTACTTACTTTTTGAATCCATGTTATCCATATTTTTATCATTGCATTCCATACCTTATTTTTAATTTGTATTGTTTAATCCAAAATACTGTCCTGCTTTCTTTGAATTCAGCATTTTTTATTTGTGTGGGTTTTTGGATTTTTTTTCCCCTCTTGTGAAAAGAAGCCACTAATAACTTAATGGACTTAAAAATAAACCTCTCACCTCCCTTCCTTCCTTACAACCCCCTTCCCTTTCTTTTCCTCTGGTTGACAGGTCATCTCCTTAATTATTCCTACAGTGTAATTTGGTTTATTCTTTTCAATAGCAACTTTTTCAATAATTTCTTTAACTCTTTTAGTTCTATCTTTTGGAAGTGATACCTAAAACTGGTTATAGACTCTTCTGTGTGGGTTAATGACACTTTAAGCAGTCTTTATTTCCTTATTGATCTGTGAATAATTTTATCATCAACCCACCATCAAAATTGGCAATTTGACTGTTTTTTATGAAAAAAATTTACCTCATATATTTTAGTATCTTATTCTGTGAAGGCAACATATAGTTAAATAGGAGATAAAATATCTAAAGAAATCAAATATCTGAAGAAATCACTAGAAGCTTGCAACAAGATGGTACCTCAGCTGTTAATGTGGGACATGTAGAAGTGGATGTGCATGTTTGGTGTTTTGCCAAAGGCAGCTTGCCATAAAAGTAGTTGTGGTGGTTTAGCAGTTACCTGCTCCCCCACCCTTTGATGTAACCCAGGCTAGGACTCAGACGGCTGAAAGTTGGTAAATGAAACTTTATATTTACAGCAATGCTCAATATAGAAGCAGTTATTGACAATGTATAACAGGTATTTACAGATATATAGAGTGAAAAGGTAATACAGAAACACCACACCCCTCCCAGAGATCAAAATCCCTAAGAGGGATTTCTAGCCACCCCTACCACCTTTCTCCCCTTCCCCAATCTTAACTCACCATCTGTTGATGCAGCAGATAGGCAAAGGTAGATCGGCCAGGGGGGTTAGCAGTAGAAAAGAAGTTAGTGGAATTATTGAAAATCAGCTACAAAAGGCAGGGAAACAGAGCTATGCAAGAGGAGCAGCCACAGCCCAGGGAGACCTGAAATGGTCTGACTTTTCTATATTTGGGTTACAACTCTTAAAACATATTTTTTTCTTTCTTTCTCAGTAAAGCTGTGAGCAGAGTAACATAATCTGTTTTCATTTATCAGCCTATAGTCTAATTTCTTACTCAAATTCTCCAATTATTTCAAACCAGCATAGTAGTCATTCTGGCAGCAAACACCAAAAAATGTAAAATATGAAAGAATTCGTGATAGCTCTGTTAGTGAACACTGCTTTCCTTTCAACAGTGAATTGAGGATACCGAGTGCATGAGAACAAAAGATAGCTAACATCTGATTGATTTGGGAATATTTTTTTCTTCTTCTTAACCAGTGAAATATTTGAAACAGTAACAGAGATATAGACATCCTACATACTTATTCTACCAAAGGATATTAAAAATAAATTTTAAAACTAATTTAAAAGTTCATGTCTCTCAGGATCACAGAATACTAGTAGTTGGAAGGGACCTCTGCTAAAACATGTTCATCCATAATGGATTGGCTAGGACTCTACCCATGCAAGTTCTGAGTATCTCCAGAGAAGGAGACTTCACAATCTCTCTGGGTAGCCTGTTCCTTTGCTTTACCATCCCCACAGTAAAGAAATATTTTTTCTTATGTTCAGGTGGAACTTCACATATTCCAGTTTGTGCCTGTTGCCCATTGTCTTGTGACTGGGTATCACTGTGAAGACTTAACACTGATCTTTTAGATATTGATAAGCATTGATAAGATCCTCAGAATTTGCCAGAATTCATCACAAACAAAATTCATTGTTTATTTTCAGCATCTGTTATCTGAACCATGCTACTTCTAGGTTCTTTCCACAATCTGTGAAGATGCAAGAATAAAAGTTGATTCAGATATTTGATAAAACAATAGTTCCTTGTTTGTACTCTGCTTACACAATTATGAGTTCCTCTGGGGTCTATCTTAGGTCCTATTCTATTTAATATATTTTCCAGTGACCTAAAGGATGAGAAAGACACAAGCTACACTGTAACCAAGTTATGAACATCTCTAAACTTTGTGGTTTTACATGTGTATTTGTGTACTTGTGTAGTCAATATGCATAAAGGCACAGTTGCCATCCAGAGGAATGTAAAAACAAGACAGAGAAATGAGACAACTGGAACTACATGATAAGTAAATACAAAATCCTGAGCCTCCACATGCCAGCCTCATATTGGAACAGGTTAGTGACTGCCTCATTGGATTCTACTGGAAAGAGTTTTGTGGTCCTTTTGGGTATAATCATGCCCTGGTAGCAATGAATCCTAACAGCTTAGTGGACTGCATCAATATAAATGTAATCTGCAAATAGAAAGTAGTGATTATTCCCCTACTCAGAACTCATTAGCCTGAATTAAGAATACTTCACCCTGGGTTAGTCACAGAGTGCAAAAAGATATAGAATCATAGAATCATAGAATGGTCTAGGTTGGAAGAGACCTCAAAGATCATCCAGTTCCAACCCCCTGCCGCAGGCAGGGACACCTCCCACTAGATCAGGTTGCTCAAGACCTCATCCAGCCTGGCCATCAACACATCCAGGGAGGGAGCAGACACAACCTCCCTCGGCAACCTCACCACCCGCACTGTGAAGAACTTCTTCCTAACATCCCGTTCAAAACTCCCCTCTGCCAGTTTGAACCCATTCCCCCTTGTCCTGTCATTACAAGACCTTGTGAACAGTCCCTCCCCAGCCCTCCTGTAGGCTCCCCTGAGATACTGGTAGGCTGCTATAAGGTCTCTTCGAAGCCTTATCTTCTCCAGGATGAAAAGCACCAACTCTTTCATCCTGTCCTCATAGCAGAGGTGCTCCAGCCCTCTGATCATCTTTGTGGCCCTCCTCTGGACTCTCTCCAACAGTTCCATGTCCTTCCTGTGCTGGGGGCTCCAGAACTGCACACAGTACTCCAGGTGGGGTCTGATGAGAGCAGAATAAAGGGGGAGAATCACCTCCCTTGCCCTGATGGTAATGCCTCTCTTAATGCAGCCCAGGACATGCTTGGCTGTCTGAGCTGCGTGTGCACACTGTTGGCTCATGTTNGGCCCACCTCTCCAGCCTGTCCAGGGCCCTATGGATGGCATCCCTGCCCTCTAGCAAGTTGACTGTGCCACACAGCTTGGTGTCATCTGCAAATTTGCTGAGGGTGCACTCGATTCCTCTGTCCATGTCACTGACAAAGATGTTAAACAGCACTGGTCCCAGCACTGACCCCTGAGGGAAGCCACTTGTCACTGGTCTCCAGGTGGACATTGTGCCCTTGATCACCACTCTCTGTGTGCGACCATCCAGCCAATTCCTTATCCAGCGAGTTGTCCACCCATCAAGTCTGTGGTTTTCCAGCTTGGTGACCAGGATGTCATGTGGGGCAGAGTCAAATGCCTTACTCAGGTCCAGGTAGGTGACATCAGTTGCCCTTCCTTTGTCCACCACTTCTGTGACTTCATCATAGAAAGTCAACAAATTTGTTAGGCATGATTTGCCCTTGGTGAAGCCTTCAAATTAAAAAAGGAGTAATTTTTGTTTGATCATTTGCTATACACCAGTTTCTCTGAACAGTCATGCTGATTTAAACTTGTTGAACAAAAAACCTACGTGAGATTTAGAAATTTTTAAACTAAAGTATTTCCAGTACCTTAAGGAGAAGTATCATCACAGTATGATTCAGAATGATCTCATTCTATGGGGAAGAGAAAAAAAATAGTTTCTTCAGTAGCTAGTAAAATTAAACACTCCCAGCTGCAAGAATTCCCCTAGGAAAGAGATTATTCTTTCCACAGGGGCACAATCCAATTTTACAGTGATTAGAATTTCTATTAAAGATACAGGCTTCTACATTATAACTATCTGGCCAGTAGATTAACAGAGAGCTTGTATGGGAAGAAGGAATCATTTATGATTACCTAATATGGCTTTGTCAATGCAAAGCTCATGGTACTTCTTATAATACTTCTATCTTTTACTTCAGCTAAATCTGATTAGATATACATGTGTCTTTCAGAAGGAAGAAAGGACTTTCCATAAAGTCACCAAGTGCTGAAGAATTAACTATATTTAAAAATAATTTATTCCACTGGATATTTATTTTTACTAGTTATTCATAACCATTTACTAGTAGGGTTTTTTCATTAATATACTTTATCTATGTAAATTCCAAATTATTGTGCAGTTTCCTTCCCTATCTAGCCTACTGGTGGGGAGTTTTCTTTTCACAGAATATATTCCTTTTTTTCAATGGACCTGTGTTGGTTTGAGCTAATTGGAGAATTTGAGTGAGAAATTATACTACTGCCTGAGAGAGAGAGTTAAACATACCGTGTCACTTCACCCAGTTTCACTGAGACAGAGAAAAGAAGGTTGTTTTGGGAACATTTCCAGATAAGCCAGTGTGCTTGCAGAGTCAGTCGAGCTTGGGTCCTTTCTGGCTCCGGCAGCTTCTTTCTTTTGTCTCTCTGCCTTTGAACTAATTCAGAGTTTAAATCACTAAAACGACTAATTTTTTTTCTCCTATCATTAATCTCCCTGATCTTCAGCTTATCTGCAGCATCATCAAGTGGTGAGATAAAGCTGGGGGAAGGGGGGGAAGGGTGGTAGGGGGATTTGGATACTCTCTCTTGGGGATTTTGGTCTCCAGGAGGGGTGTGGTGTCTGTATTCCTTTTTTACTGTATATTTCTGTAAATATATGTTATATCTTGTAAATATTTGCTTGTATATTTGCATTGCTGTAAATATAAAGCTTCATTTATTAACTTCCAGTGTGTTTTTCTGATTTTTAGCCAGGGTTTCAAAAGGTGGGGGGAGGGGCAGGTCACTGCAAACCCACTACAGGACCTCTTGCCAAAATCAGACACTGAAGAACATTCCTTTACTTAGAAAAACAGTGATCCAGAAGAATCAAATACAGTGATAATTTTGGTACACAGCGGGAACTAGCAGACTGATTTAGTTGCCTTAAAAGAAGTCATCTGATGCCATTTGAGATGCCTTAGAGTATCTATTCTGACCTCCAGCTGTCACTCCAGAAGAGCTCAAGTCATATGTTATATCATATCTGCCAGTTCCACATAGATATGCTAGGACATCTAAAAATGACACTAAGCATCTAACTGTGAGCAACTTAAATGCAGAAAGAAAACTGTTCAGCTCATCCTAAAATAGACATCAACATTTGGTCAAATAAGCATCTTTCCAGACACCACTGGGAGATATTCAGTTATGTGAACATAGATGTCTAAACCTATTTGAGAATCTCCAGTGTATCTCAGACATCTGCGAGGACTGACAGATAAGGCACTAGACTTGCTAAAGATCTGAATATCTCTGGAGTAGGAGTGGAAGGCCATGCAAGGTACTTTAGGGCCTCTGAAAGAGCGGTAGTAGTAACCTCTAGAAGATTATTTAAGTAGTGAAAATTTCAATCTCCCAGTGACAAGACTCTTATTCTCCACTGACTTCAGCAAAACACAACAGTGACTCATATAGATATCTGAATTGCAAAGCTTATGAACTCTCTCTGGGTTTTCTTAGAGTTCAGTAGGGAAGTAATATGTACATCTATCTCTTTCTCAGTCAACAAAATATCTTTAGCAATATGACAGGATAGAAATCTATAGCCACAAAATAGTGCTATAGATGTCACAAGATAGAAGATTATAAGCTGGAGCAGACACAGTAATCCACCTAAAAGTTTGTCTTGCATTAGTGTGGAAACTATGGTACTTTTTCTCAGTGGACCAAATAACAGCCTTAGGATAAGACTTTCAAAGGACAAATTCTGAACAGCAAATATTTAATAACTAAACAGTAAAATAGTGAGTGGATAATGATTTAGTTTCTAGTAATACACACACATGTTCTGTAAAGAGGCCTTACTTGCTCTGATTTTGGTTTAGTCCAGTTGTGACCAACACTATGTCCTAGGGGAAGCACAGCACTCACATTAGCTGAGTGCACTCTCTTTCAGAGCCCTGAAGGCACTAGCAGTTTTACTGGCACTGAACTCTTTCTGGAACCTCTTCCTTCCCTGCCAATAGCCTAGGATCCCATTACAGACCCCAAAGACCTTCAGCCCCTACCCCAGTGATGTTACAGTAAGGGTAGTCTCCAGCACCTGCAGCCCTACCCTGCTTGGCCCACATTCCAAGCCCAGCCCTGGGATGTCCGTCACTCCCCAGAAGCTTCCAATGCTGGGGACAGGTTTGCATCAGCTGTCCTGCTCCTGGCTGGGGTGGGAGGTGTGGAACAGGGCCTTGATGCCAGGTCCTGCCCTGATGGACACCAGTGGGGCCTCCAGATCTTCTGGCCCCCGGTTGACAAATTGCTACTGGCCTTTAAAGCAATCTGATGTTGCACAAGCTGTGTCTGGCATCCTGAGTCTTAGGCACAGGAATTCCACCTTGAGATCATGCTTCAAATTGAATGGTCATCATCAACTACCAATGACCTAATTTAGGCCAATCTCTTTCATTTTCCACATTTTTAATGACATCTAGTAGCTACTACCTGCATTTATATCAGGTTCTGGCTTCCTGCCTCCAATATCTTAAAAGCATACAAAGTTTTTATTTCCTCTGTTTCTTTTCCATGTACACCCACACCATTAAAGGAGGGTACACATAGTCCAGAGATCATCAGTCAGCCTTCCTTTCACCTGTGTTTCTCTTATTTTCCAAAAACATACCAGAATTGTCCAGTAAGTTAAGTGGTGGGTTGATGTAGCCAAGATCACACTTAACTGCATGGTGTTATTTGCTGTGTGACAAAGGTAACAGCATGAAAGCTGAAAGCAACAGTAGAGAGCAGCTTTACTGTTCTGCTATTTGTTTATGCAGTTTTTGCATGGTTTGAAAAATTTGATAAATTACACAGGCAATTTACAAAACACTTGTAACAAGTATTTTACAGGCAGTCCAGATATGCCATGTTTTAATATTGTATGCTGAATAGATACTGTGCTCAAATATGCAGTCTGCACACGAATAAATACATTATGCACTACACAGAAATTACCAATCACTTCTCTTTGTTCAAGTAACCATATTTTTTTCCATTTGAAAATATTTTTATTACAAAGATAACTATTAACAATAAAAATAACATATCTGCTATATTGGTCTAGAACTGCATGTCTGGCACATCTCCAAATCTATCCTCTACTTCAGAGAGAAACGTAAATTTCTTTTATGAAGTTCTGCAGTAGTTAGCTTCAGTTTCATTAGTAGATTGCTGGTTTTCATTTTGTATTCCAATTTGTTTACTGATAAACTTAGCCACTGTGATGGTTTGGGAGTTACCTTCTCCCCTACACATTTGAATTCACCCAGACTAGACTCAGATGGTGGGAAGTTAAGGAATGAAGCTTTATATTCACATCTTAGCACAATGTACAAGCAGATATTTACAATATATTACAAATATTTACAGCTATATAAAGAAATATACAAGTTAAAGGTAATACAGAAACACAATACCCCTCCCATAAATCAGAGTCCCCAAGAGGGGTTCCCAGCTACACTTCCACCTTCTCCCTAGACTCCAATCTTATCCCGCAATCTGCCTTACATGTAAGGTGGATTAGAAGGACTGGCAAGGGGGGTTGGAAGCAGTATTGATTAGTTGGGTTACACAGATCCAGCTAAAAGCCAGGGAGAGAGAGAGAGAGACCAACAGACACAGCTCAGACATACAGTGACACTGTCTTATTTATGTTTGTGTCCTTGCTTTTATACATCTCAGTAAGCCTATGAGTGAAGTAGACATCATCATTGGTTTTTTTTCAAAACCATATAATTTTTTTTTCTCATTAAAATATTCCAATTAGCTTCAAGGCAGCACAGCCACTTAAGTTGAACATAATACAAATCTTTGCTTTAAATTGTGATCACGAGCACCACAAATCAATTCAACTTTGTCAAATAAATATAATGCTAGTAATAAACAAGTGAACACGAACATACCATACTTCCTTTCATGACCCTGCTGCAACTGTTTCTATAATAAAAAAAATAATTTAAAAATGCCATAAAACAACAAAATGCCAGGAAATCATGTCCAGTAATCTTCAAATTGCTCTCCATTTTACTATTTTCTTCTTTTGCTCTTATTAAAAGCTGATATGCATTGTAGTTGCACCTCAGATCTCAGAAAACAACATGAAGGCCAAGAAGTGATTAATTCTGTTTTAAAAATAAAGAAGTGTAGACACAGAACAGCGAAGTAATTTCCTTTGCATCCCTCACAGCACTGTTGACAGAGCTACATGTTATCATTTGATGTGTCCCTGAAAGTCTCTAAAATGAGGAAGAATTACAAATATGGGCAAGTCTACAGGGTTATGACGTCATTTGCATCACTGAAACATATTGGGATGTATCTCATGACTGGAGCAAAGGGATAGATAGATATAGACTCTTCAGGAGGGATAGGCAGGGGAGAAGAGGAGCAGATGTTGTACTCTACAGCAATGATAAACTGGAATCCCTGGAGCTCAACCTGGGGATGTCCAACAGCTAAACAGAGAGCATATCGGTAAAGGTTAAAGGGAAGGCACGGGAAGGGGACATCATAGTAGGAATCTGCTACAGATCTCCTAATAAGGAAGGCAAGACAGATGAGGCCCTTTACAGATAAATAGGAGAAGCTTCACACTCACAGGCCTTAGTCTTCATCAGGGACTTCAGCTACCCTAATATCTGTTGGAAGTACAACTCAGCAGAGCACCAGCAATCTAAGAGGACCCTGGAACACCTTGATGATAATTTCCTCCTTCAAGTGGTAGAGGAACCCACAAGAAAAGGTGCTGTGCTGGACCTAGTCCTCACCAACAAGGAAGGCCTGGTGAGCGAAGTAAAGCTGAAGGGTAGCCTAGGATGCAGTGACCATAAAAGAGTAGAGTTTAAGATCCTCAAGGCATCAAGGAGAGTGCACGGTAAACTCACTGCTCTGGACCTCAGAAGAGCAGACTTCAATCTCTTCAGGAATCTTCTCAGCAGGGTGCCATGGGAAAAAAAATCTGGAAGGAAAGGGGGCCCAGGAAAGCTGGTCATTGCTCAAGGGTCACCTCCTCCAGGCCCAGGAGCAGTTCATCTCAAAAAAAAGAGGAAGGCAGGTAAGAATGCAAGGAGGCCTTCATGGATGGAGAGCTCCTGGGCATGCTTAAACACAGGATGAAAGCCTACAGAGAGTGGAAGAAAGGACAGGTAACCTGGGACCAATAAAAAGACAATGTTCATGCAACCAGAGATCAGATTAGGAAAGCTAAAGCACAGTTAGAGTTGAATATGGCTAGAGACATTAAGTGGAACAAGAAGAATTTCTTCAGGTACATCAGTGAGAAAAGGAGGACTAGGGAGAATGTGGGACCCCTTCAGAAGAGAAATGGAGAGCTGGTGACAAGGGACATGGATAAGGCTGAGGTGCTCAATGACTTCTTTGCTTCAGTCTTCAGCAGCAAGGGCTTGAACCAAAATGTCCAAATTCCAGTGGGCAAAGGTAAGGACTGATGGGGGAGTGAAGATCTGCCCACTGTAATTGAAGATCATGTTCGAGAGCACCTAAGGAACCTGAACGTGCACAAGTCCATGGGGCCTGATGAGATCTACCCACGAGTTCTGAGGGAATTGGCAGATGAAGTTGCTAAACCACTGTCCATCATATGTGAAAGGTCATGGCAGAGTGGTGAAGTTCCTGCTGACTGGAAAAGGCAAATACCACACCCATCTTCAAGAAGGGAATAAAGGATGACCCTGGGAACTACAGAGCAGTCAGCTTCACCTCTGTGCCTGGCAAGATCATGGTGCAGATCCTCCTCAAGGCTCTGCTAAGGCAGATGGAAAACAAAGCAGAGGTGACTGGTGGTAACCAGCATGGCTTCACCAAGAGCAAATCATGCCTAACAAATTTGGTGGCTTTCTATGATAAAGTCACAGAAGTGGTGGACAAGGGAAGGGCAACTGTTGTCACCTTCCTGGACCTGAGTAAGGCATTTGACTCTGCCCCACATGACATCCTGGTCACCAAGCTGGAAAACCACAGTCTTGATGGGTGGACAACTTGCTGGATGANCCAGGCCAACCTCATGGCATTCAACAAGGCCAAGTGTAAGGTCCTGCACCTGGGTCAGTGCAATCCCAAGCACAAATCCAGGCTGGGTGGTGAGTGGCTGGTGAACAGCCCTGAGGAAAAGGATCTGGGAGTCTGGGTTTATCAAAACTCAACATGTGCTGACAGCGTACATATGCGGCCCAGACAGCCAACCATGTCCTGGGCTACATCAAGAGAAGCGTGGCCAGCAGGGAGGTGATTCTCCCCCTTTACTCTGCTCTTGTCAGACCCCACCTGGAGTACTCTGTGCAGTTCTGGAGCCTCCAACACAAGAAGGACATGGAACTTTTGGAGAGAAGGGTTTGAGAAGACCTTATAGTAGCCTTCCAGTATCTGAAAGGGGCCTATAGGAAGTCTGTGGAGGGACTACTTACAAGGTCTTGTAATGATAGGATGAGGGGTAATGGGTTTAAACTGGCAGAGGGGAGATTTAAACTAAATGTTAGGAGGAAGTTCTTTACAGTGAGGGTGGTGAGGCACTGGAACAGGTTGCCCAGGGAGGTTGTGTCTGCTCCCTCCCTGGAGGCGTTCAATGCCAAGTTGGATGAGGCCTTGAGTGACCTGTTCTAGTTGGAGGTGCTCCTGCCTACAGCAGGGGGTTGGAGCTGGATGATCTTTGAGGTCCTTTCCAACCTAAACCATTCTATAATTCTATGATTCTAGATATTTAAATTATCTGGAATTTTTTCCACAGCTGGTTACAGACAGGGTCAAAGTTATAAAACTGATGTTTGCAGAGACCTATTTTTAGGGCAAAGGTAAATACCTCTTTCAGTACTTTCTAACTAACATACAAATATGTATATGCACACATTTATACATGCTCCACTTTTAAAATATTTCATCAGAAAGGCTTCTTCCTGTCATTCTTATTTGATGTAATCATGCTGAATTTATTATGTAGTCCATGAGGGATTTTCAGATGATAATGTCTCTAGGTATTTTCAACTCTATGGTAAAAATTCTCACAGTTTTTTTTCTTGCAGGCAGAACAGGTTATCAGCCTGAAAAAAAAAACTAAATCCAAACCAAACAATAATAATAATAAATAAAAAACACCTCCAGAATCAGCTGAAATTTGACAGGTTTGACTCAAGGACAAATGGAAAAGAGAGTGAGGAGGAGAATCATGAAAAAGTTAATATGAATCATTTGAAAACTGTTACAACTGAAATCTGAAGAATTCTTAAAGCAATGGAGCTATAAGCAATCCTATGTTTCTCCACAAAAAGAAATGTTTTCAACCTCTGAGCAAAATTATGATACGATCCCACATAATTCCATAAGAAACCTTCCCTGGGAAAATAATTAAAATTAATCATGTTGAATATTTTTGCATCTCAAAAGAGATTTGATTTTATAGACATTGTATAAAGTATATAAAATGGCATACCCATCCTGTTGTGTTGGTTTGAGCTAATTGGAGAATTTGAGTGAGAAATTGAACTATTGCCTGAGAAAGAGTTAAACATACAGTGTCACTTCACCCAGTTTCACTGAGACAGAGAAAAGAAGGTTGTTTTGGGAAATATTCCCAAAACATCCAGATAGCCAGTGTGCTTGCGGGGACAGTCTGGCTTGGGTCCTTGCTGGCTCCAGCAGCTTCTTTCTTTTGTCTCTCTGCCTTTGAACTAATTCAGAGTAAAATCACTAAAACCATTCATTCTTTCCTGCCACTAATTTTTCTGACTGATCTTCAGCTTATCTGCAGCATCATCAAGTGGTGAGATAAAGCTGGGGGAAAAGGGAAAGGTGGTAGGGGGTTTTGGTTTCCCTCTCTTGGGGATTTTGGTCTCCAGGAGGGGTGTGGTGTCTGTATTCCCTTTTTACTGTATATTTCTGTAAATATCTGTTATATCTTGTAAATATTTGCATTGCTGTAAATATAAAGCTTCATTTATTAACTTCCAGTGTGTTTTTTCTGAGTTTTAGCTGGGGTTTTAAAAGGTGGGGAGGCAGGTCACTGCAAACCCACTACACCTGTCAGCACTGTGTTGATGTTTTATTCAAATCCTGCATTTTTATCTCTCTTCAGTATTTCTATAGCAGAGTGTCTGTAGAATCTCTCATTCAAGCATAATTTATTACTCATTGCACATTCTGTGGTATAATTTTTTCTATTTATGAAACCAAAGGTAATATTTAAGATTTGCATAATTTTTATTCCAATGTGTATAATTAGAACATACTTGGCTGTTGCCCAGTTGTATTATAGACCCAAGAATTACCGTTTTGTGTATATAGAGACCTCTGATTTCCTACTTTGTTGAACAAGAGTAACTACTAAGCAACAAGCTGCAAGCAACCATTGCAGTGTCCCCAGCACATGACCTGAAACAAAGGAGTGAGCTGACTGAAGAAGGCTGAAAAAAAAATTAAAGCTAAGGTATAGGCAAAATGCTAGGAAGTAGATGTTGCAATGAAGTCAGCATTGGTCTCTTCTCCCTAGTATTAAGTATTAGAACAAGAGGAAATGGGCTTCAGTTGCAGTGCCATGGGAGGTTTAGACTGGATATTAGGAAAATAATTATTTTCTGATGGAGTGGTCAGGCACTGAAATAGACTGCCCAGAGACGTGCTGGAGTCACCATCCCAGAAGCTGTTAAAACAATGTTTAGATATGACACTTTGGGAAACAGTTTAATGGCCATGGTGGCCATGACTCAATGATCTTAGATGTTTTATCCTACAGAAATGAATCATATAATCATAGAATATCTCAAATTGGAGAAGACCTAGTAAGATCATAAAGGTAATCTCTATGCTCCTCTCAGGAGTGCCTAAAACTAAACAATATGACTAAGAACATAATCTCTTTGAACTCTGGAAGGCCTGTTCCAGTAACAAAACACACTTTCAGTGAAGAACCTATTCTTAATATCCAGTCTGAACTTCCCTTGACTCAGCTTCATTCTCTTTTTCATGTTCTATTACTGGTCACTACAGTGAGCTCACCATCTTCTCTTCTGCTTCCCCTTCTTGAGGATGCTGTAGACTAAAATGGGGTCAACCCTCAATCTTTACTTCTCCAAGACAAATAAAGCAATGGACCTCACCCACTCCTCATGCCTCATAAATCTTGCCTTCAAGGCATTTCACCATCTAGATTGTATTCCTCTAAGAGTTTGATGTCTTTATATTGATGTATCCAAAACTGCATTTGATACTTGAGGTGGGACAACATCAATACAATGCACAGTGGAACAATCACCTCCCTCAGCTGTCTGTCTCTGCTACGTGCTTGATGCAATCTGAGGACACAAATGGCCTTTTTTGATGCCAGATCACACTATTAAATTATATTCAACTTGCTATCAACTCAAATCCCCATATCTCTTTCTGTGGGGCACCTCTCCAGTCTTGTGTCCCCACTTTGTGTGTGCTAATAGGATTATCCAGTGTCAGATGCAGAACCTGGCACTTACTCTTGTTAAATTTCATGTAGCTGATGACTGCCCAGATTTTTAAGTCTACCCAGACCTCTCAATCCTCGAGGAAGTCCACAGCACCACCTAGTTTCATTTCATCAGCAAACTTACTTAATGTCCACTCAATTCCTTCATCCAGATAATTTATAAAATATTGAAGAATCTAAAAACATCATAGAAACAATCAAGTCCTTAGTTTTATTTTCATTCCACAACATATTATTGTGTTGTTTTTCCCCTCATTTTTATAGAATGCTTTGTGGTCTGCATGAAACACCTTAATATTTCTTATTATTTTCACATTATTTGTCAGATATAGAAATAAAGCATTTTGGTATGTTTATCCATCTTACTTTTTCAATTTCAGGAAAGTGCACTTCTAATAAAATGCAGTGACAAAATTTATCCATTTCATGCTGACAGAGCTAAATCATAAGGACTTTATTTTCAGTTAAATTATTGAAAAAATAAGTATGATTTTTTTTCCCTCTTTTATTGCAGGGAAGATGAGAGCCACATGAAAGACTTTTAAGCTTTTTACACCAGTTGATAGGATGCAGATGGCCTGTGACAACCATATAAATTGAGCTTGGTAGCTAATTGTCAAAATCAGCAGTGTTGCTGATAATTACCATAATACATAAGCTCTAATCTCCATTTATGTGAAGTTTTGTACATGCATCATGTTAAATTTTAAAAGTGAGAGGTCCTGTTTCATTAGCTGTATTTTCCCTGAACTGAAAGATATATTCCAAAGTCCACAGAAAGTAAAACATATTTTAAGAGAAATGCGATATGAAATTAATTGAAATAATCATATTTGTTGCAAAGATTTTTAATTAAAAAGTGAAAAATACTTTAAAAAATACACTTCCAGTTCTTTGACACTAATTTTCTTAATATTGCCAACAGTTAGGTATTGTCTTAGGTTTATTTGTGAAATTATAGCAATAGACCTGCAGACATGAAGGATAATGACTTGTTGAGAAAGGTATTTTCTTGCTAGGTGTGATCCCTTTTATTTATTTATTTTGTTTCCTTGTTTATATTTACAGTTGTCATAACCTGCACTGATTTCTCAAAGTATTTTTAAGTTTTTAATTCCATTGCATTCCATACTTGAATTCAATAATCCTGTTTTTTTTCATAGAAAATATGATTATCATAGCAAGGCATCTGCTGTCTGCAGTTAACTTATAGTAATTTAGGGCCATGAGCCTTGGGGATGATTGGGGGACTCCCTTATGAAGAGAGACTGAGAAACCTAGGGCTATTTCACCTCAACATGAGGAGAAACTTCTTTACAGTGAGGGTGATAGAGCACTGGAACAGGCTGTCTAGAGAGATTGTGAAGTCTCCGTTTCTTGTGTCCAGTTCTGGGCCCCTCAATTTAAGAAAGATGCTGAGGTGCTTGAATGTGTCCAGAGAAAGGCAAGAAGGCTGGTAAGGAGGTTGAAGTACAAGCCCTACAAGGAGCAGCTGAGGTAGCTGGAGTTGTTTGGCTTGGAGAAGAGGAGGCTCAGGGGAGACCTTATCACTTTATAGAACTACCTGAAAGGAAGTTTTAGCAAAGCAGTGGTTGGTCTCTATTCCCAGGCATCCAGTGACAGAATAAGAAGACAGTCTCAAACTGTGTTAGGGCAGGTTTAGACTGCACACTAGGAAGAAGTTCTTCACAGAAAGAGTGATTGGGTATTGAAATAGGCTGCTCAGGGTGGAGCCACTGTTCCCAGAGGTGTTTAAAAGGAGGCTGGATATGAGGCACTTAATGCCATGGTTTACATAATTAGAAGGCTTAGGTGATAGGTTGGACTCGATAATCCCAAAGGTCTTTTCCATCCTGGTTAATTCTGTGAACCCACCTGGATGTGTTCCTGCATGAACTACTCTAGGTGATCCTGCCTTGGCAGGACAGTTGGACTTGATGATCTCTGGAGGTCCCTTCTAATCTCTAAAGTTCTGTGATTCTATGATTTCTGACTTTTAAGTCACTGTTCATCCCCTTATGATAATTTTAAGAGAGGAAATTGCACTACACATACTTCTTATTATGTCAGTATTGGGATGGTATATTCGTCATGACAATTAAGGGAAGCACCATCATTGATTTCACCTCAAACACTAAATCCACCAAAAGTCACTTTTAGGCTAACTATTTTACTGCGCACACTAGCAACTAAGAAATACTCAGTAAGACTGCAACATTGTTTGCGTATGTTGTATGAGTTACAAATATGGGAAGTTAATATTCTCATCCTTATAAATTGTAAAACATGCTTCCTTCAGAATTTGTCAGCTGCTCTGGTCCCTCTAAGTTTGACATGCTAGATGGCATATGCTCCTTACTTTTGTTCCTCACTTCACTCCCAGAGGATGCAAACAGTCTGACATAGCTTGTACAATGTACAAGTAACTGTAGAGAGCATACAAGTCAGGATCATTTGCTAACCAAGGGATAAAAAAATAAAATAAACTACACATTTGTACCAAATGTTGACAATAAGCATATCTCTGTCAACGTGAGCTTTATATTAGGAAGAAAAAAGAAGCTAATTTCTCAAGCATATACAATGAACGGAAGGTGGCACTTCCTTTCAGGAGTAAGGTTACAAGATGCAGCCTTGAAACTAGACAGGCCAGTCTGTAACTAAAAAAACAAAAAAAGATATTACACTGACAGCTAAATATGATACAAGAGATATTACAGTAAAAACATGTCAGGAAATATACTTCAAAACAGTGGAATAAAATATTTTAATAGCAAACTGAAGCAATTAATAAACTAACAACAACAACAAATTGAGAAAACATCCAATTTCAGAAAAAAAACAGATGCATTATTGTAAGGAATATGAAGTTAAACACAGAACAATGAATATGTAAGTCACAATATCTGACATGGATTTTAAACTGGAAAGACTTGCCATTAGTAGATTGGATGAACAGTGCTTTCACTATTTCATAAGCAAGTAAAAACTGAATATTTGGTGGATTCCTATTGTTCTGAAACAATAAGTGATGAGCAGCTTCCTCTATCTAGAGTATGGGAAAAAAAAATTAAAAATTAACTATCTTCACAGAAAGGTAGACACTGGAACAGCTGTTTCTTCAAGCAGATAGAAAAGAGAATCATAGATATGGACTTACAAAACTTACTGGAATGGTCTTAAAGCAAAGAAACAGGGTAAAAAGTCTTGAAAAATCAAGACAGAGAGAATTAATAGTTATAGCACTTACTTAATGCATTATATTTTTGAAGACCAGACTAGTACAAATCCTCCCTATTAAGGCTAATCCCACTGTTCGTAATGGAGAAATAGGGCTGTAGAAACAATGTATGGCTTTCCTAAATTAGCATAGCAACTTGGAAACAGATCTGCAATCATATCTTCCAGGTTCAGTAAATAGTGTTTTTCTCCAATCTCTTTCATAAAATGGACTTGGCATCTAACATCAAGGTACAAAATTTGGCATGCTGTTTTTCTCCCAGTGTGATACGTACTCAGGCGATGATCTCACCAGATCTAACATCCTAAGCACTTTTAAGTTTTTAAGTTAAGTGGTAGAAATAAAAACATTACCCTAAATGTTTATTTCTCTCCCTTCACAGAATCTCATAACCTTAGAGGTTGGAAGGCACCTCCAGAGATCACAGAGTCAAACTTCCCTGCTAAGACAGGATCACCTAGGGTAGTTCGCACAGGAATGCATCCAGGGAGGTTTTGAAAGTCTTCAGAGAAGGGGACTCCACAACCTCTCTGGGCAGCCTGTTCCATTTCACATGAAATGTCATCATGCTGAATCATATATGTTATTCTTTTTACAGGATGTTGAACTGTTTTACAGACTGTCCCAAGGCACAATTTTAGTATTCTGTTTTGAGGAAAGAGCTTTTAACTGAAAAGTGGAGAAATTTTTCACATAACTTTTTTGGTATAAGACTGAAGAGCTACTTTTAAAGAAATATTGTTACTGGAAAGATAATACCCTTCAGTCTGTTATTATCTAGATTTCTAAGCACAGAGATTTTAGATTCATCAACTTAAGGAGAAATAACGGATGAGGGGCATAGTGAAATGTTTCCACACCACTTAGTAAACATGCAAAGGAGAAAAATTCAAGCAGGTAAGACAAGAAACAGAAAAAATAATCACAAATGCATTAAGCACCGTTATTCCATTTTAATGTGTTTATGTTACTGCCAGTACACTTAAAAGGAAGGAATAGTTAGTCCCTGTGGAACAGAAAGAAAGAGTCATTACCAACTGGATACCAGGAAGAGACAATTTGAAAAATTACATCAATTCATTGGGGAGAAAAAGAAAAAAAAAAAAAAAAAGTCTTGCACTAAATCTGTGGGTTTTTTACTATGAAGGAGAATTAATAATTTCAATTTACAGCCTCAGCTTTTGAAGTATTTCATATAGCTCACTTGAAATTCAGAACTATTATGTCAAGATTAAAATGATAATTTTCTGGAAAATATTCTCCAATATTTTAATAAGGTATTTTCATTAAGTATTTGATGCCACTGATAGAACACATTACATTATCAGATAAAAATTCAGTAAAAGGCAATAAGAATGATTCTCCATTGACAATCATAGCCATCTGATCCTGGAACTGTGAAAAATAATAGAAACATTGACAGGGAAAAGGATAAATAGGTGAGACTTTTATTCTATTATATAAGTATGTATTTTATATGTATATAATAATACAATATAGAATATAATATGTATTTCTATTATATTAAAAGAGCAATTGACAAAGAGTTGAGTCACTGATTCATATTTTCCCTCATAAATTTGTTTTTAAAACTTCAATCACTTGTCCCTTCTCACTTGTCCCTTCTGAATAGCCTGTAGCCATCAATAACCACACTCCAGTTGTAGGATTCATCCCACCAAATTTCAGTGATAGCCATCCCATCAGGTCATCATTTACTGTATGCACAGTAGCTTCCAAACCGTGTTTGCTGCCCATGCTTCTTGCATTCATGTAGAGGCACTTCAGCTGGTCTGTTGGCTGCATCAGTTTCTTAACACAACTCCCCTTGATTCCCTTGAAGTGCTTCAAGGGAGTTTCATTGCTGTCTTCTACTGCCCCAGGAGCCCTCAGTGAGTTAACCCTCTGTTTGTCACAGGCAAGCCTGATTTCTTCCCTGTCCCCCTTCACACCTAGTTTAAAGCCTGACCAATGAATCCCACTATTTCCTGGGCAAAGACTCTCCTTCCCCTTTGATAAAGGTGGCACCCATCTGATGCCAGCATGCCTGGTGCCATGTAGGCTAACCCCTTGTGAAAGAACCCAAAATTATGATGCTGACACCAGCCACAAAGCCACGTATTAGTGGAATGTGTTTGCCTGTTCCTTCCAGTGTCTCTGCTTACCACTGGAAGGAGGAAGGAAAAGATAGCCTGCAATCAGGATTCCTTCTCTAACCATCTTTTTTTAATTGTCCCTGGGCTATGTACTACAGCTTCTTCACCATCCATTATGGGTAATCATCTGAGGGCCTGTTGTGCATTGGTGTTGGGCCTCAATGAATTGGAATATATCAAACTCAGAATTTGAAAGCAAAATTAATATTATATTTACAAGGGTGGACTAAATATAAAATTATAGGAGGCAATAAGCATACACAGGTTATATTTACATACATTCACAATTTAGCAATGATACGAGGACCCTCTTGTACAATTAATCCAGCTTTTTCCCTCCCTGGGCAGTCCAGGGGGACTGCTGGCAACCTTTCCCTTCCCTTTTCCTTTCCCAATACCTTAAGAGACACAATGTATGAGTCAGTTGAGCCAGCAGAAGGTCATCAGGAAGATAAGGGAGCCATGTTTGCAAGCAGAGCCACAGAGAGAGAAGTAGCAAAGAAAAGGACCAAAGCAAGTCTGTTCTACCAAGTATAAACTATTCAGCAAACAAACAGAATGATATAAACTCATCAGTTATTATTACTGCATCCTGTCCCTAGTTTTATTTATCTTTTACTCAGAGTCCCTGAAAAATTCCTATTCTTGTTTGCAATTAGGAACTAGGCTAAAATGTTAGTTCTAAACTATCACAGGACCTCAACAGGCTTGAGAGTTTCCTAGTGATATCTCTAATCCAGGTTTCTGGGAGGTAATTGACCCCTCCATGAGAAGGGTCTGTCAGGCATATCTGGCCCTCTGATCCTTTCAGAAGAGTCACCTGCAACTATTACTCTTACTGTCTTACAACCTCATCTTTCAGCAATGTGTTGGACCAGATGATCTTCATGAGATCCTTAGCAAACCAAATTGTTTCTACATTTATTCTATGATTTAATTCTTGCAACTTTCCAGCACTAAAATATTGAATTAATTTTAGTGAATTCTTAAATTACAAGAAGAATGAAAAAAACAAAAGTTCTTTTAAGGGGGAGAAGTGATACTTGAAATTCTGATACTAACATGAGTCATTTACTGATGAAAGATAACAGCCTTATTGCCCCAGCAGTGCTAGTGGTTGAACGGATCTGTGTCTGCAATCTGAGCCCCTAGAGCTGTTCTGTCTCTGCAGCAGATTAGAAGGCCATTACAGTACAGTGTCACTGTCCCCTGAAGAGCAGAAACTGAGACGCAGGTGTCACCTCCTCCTTTCCTGAGCCTACATCTCTCACAAGAGAGGAGAAGGGTGGGTGGAGATGCATTCAAAGCAGGTAATTTAAATGCCCCAAGAGTGCAGGGATCTTTGGTCCAATAAAGTCAGCAAAGGGGGGTGTTGAGTCACCTGGGTGTTTCACTGAAGTTTTGTCCAGCTGGGTGCTGGAAATCTCTCAAGGAGTGATGGTGACTACTCAGAGGAGGAATATTGTATTCCCAGCATCCACCAAAATGGATAATGTTATTCAGGCCAGAGGGGCAATGATGACTATGGCTGCATGCAGTGTGAACAGGTCAATGTCCTGCTCAGCCAGGTGGCACAGCTCCAAGATAAATTGATGGAGCTCAGGGAAGAGGTGAGCAGGTTAACAAACATCAGAGAGAGTGAGAGGGAAATTATTATTTCCACAAACTGTTTTTTTACAAAAAGAGAGCAGGAAATAACTCGTAGCAGAGCAGAGGATTCCATATCCTCTCATCAGCATGGGCCACTGTCTTCCTGTAACCCACAGGAGCAGAGTCAATAGAAAGAGGTCTCTGCCTGAAAAAAGAAATGGAGCAAGTGTGTTTCTTTAAGAAGAACACTGCCTGCAGTGGCCTTGCAGAACAGGTATGAGACTCTGCAGAATGAACTGGTTGTAAGCAAAGAAGAGGGAAGGCCTGAAGTGCCACCAAGGCCAACTTGGCTAAGGCCAGCCATCAAAATTGACCCTGAAAATGCCCAGGTCAATGTAGTAGGAGACTTTCCTGCTGAGGGGAATGGAATGCCCAATATGCAGAGTGAACCCACTCCATAGGGAGGTCTGCTGTCTCCCTGGTGCCCAGGTAAAGGATGTCATAGGAAAATTTCCCATGCTTGTAAGAGATTTCAGGACCTTGGAGCAAGCAGTAAAGGGATCAGGACCTCAAGTTTTGTTCTCCTCCAACCCCCTGACAGCAATGATAGATGAGGGAATACATAGGAAGAACTAACAGGTCAATTAATGGCACCTGGATTGGTGCTGTCAACAGGGCTTTGGGTTTTGCAATCACAGCTCAGTATACAGGGCTCCAGAGTTATGATCAACTAATGAGTTGCACTTGTCTCAGAAGGGGATGAGGAATCTGAGGCAGGAGTTGGCAGAGTCTATTGATAAGGCTTTAAACTAGATTTGAAGGGGAAAAGGGTTAACAATCTCACATCTGCCTGTGACTGTGTGGGACACAGTTGCCCTGAGGCCAGCCAGAGACAATGCACCAAGACGCCCCGAGGGAATCAAGGGGGATTTGTACAAGAGGATGAAGAGGCCAGCCCTGTTGAAGTGCCTCTACATGAATGCACTCAGCTTGGACAATGAACAAGATGAATTAAAGGCTGCTGTGCTGCTGGAAAGCCACGACATAGCGGCTGTTACTGAAACTTGGTGGGATGATTCCCATCACTGGAATATAGAGTGGTACAAGCTCTTTAGGAAGGACAGACAGGGGAGGAGGGAAGGAAGTATTACACTCTACATCAGTAACCAGCTGGAGCCCCATCCATTCCAGCTAGGGAAAGATAATTACCTGGTTGAGAGCAAAGAAAGGGAAGAGACTGAGATTAAAGGGAAGACAGGGGAAAGTGATTGTCAAAGTCCAGAGGACAGAGATTAACAATATCTGTGTCTGGAAAAGCAAGATTTGTTCTTATATATTTCCGTGTTGTGAAGTTGAGGTACAAGCAAGACCATATATCACCAGCAAACTATTTATTAAAGGATAAAGTTGAACAAAAGAGAGGAAGAGAAGGACAGGGAGAGGGAGAGGAAACAACAGAGAAAAGAGAGGAGAGGAAAAGAGCAGGGATTATACTACCATCAGCCAGAGAAAGGCACGGGAGGGGAGAGATGGGGTTTCCAGTGTCCAAGTTCCTCTCATTGTGTGTGGCCCAGGGATGTTTTCCCAGTGAGTTCTTCTTCACGAGTACTTCCTAAGCAGGCATACAGTTTTTAGTCACAGACTTAGATTGGTGTCCAGGTGTAGCTGGCCAGGAAATCTTCCTGCATATTCTTATGCATTTGCAGAAGTCCAGTGGTGCTGGGGATGACCTCCACAGCCCTCCTGTGCCATTTACCTGTCCATACACTGAATGCACATAGAATCATAGAATGGTTTAGGTTGGAAAGGACCTAAAAGATCATCCAGTTCCAAACCCCTGTCATAGGCAGGCACACCTCCCACTAGAACAGCTCACTCAAAGCCTCATACAACCTGGCCTTGAACACCTCCAAGGAGGCAAAAGTCACAACCTCCCTGGGCAACCTGTTCCAGTGTCTCAGCACCCTCACTGTAAAGAACTTCCTCCAAACATTTAGTTTAAATCTCGCTCATCCAGTTTAAACCCATTATGCCTCATCCTGTCATTACAAGACCATGTAAGTAGTCCCTCCAGAGACTTCCTGTACTGGAAGGCTACTATAAGGTCTTCTCAAAGGCTTCTCTTCTCCAGGCTGAAGAGCCCCAGCTCTCTCAGCCCATCCTCATAGCAGAGGTGCTCCAGCCCTCTGATCATCTTTGTGACCCTCCTCTGGACTCTCTCCAACAGTTTCATGTCCTTCTTGTGCTGGGGGCTCCAGAACTGCACACAGTACTCCAGGTGGAGTCTGACGAGAGCAGAGTAAAGGGGGAGAATCACCTCCCTTGCCCTGATGGCCATGCTTCTCTTCATATAGCAGGACATGGTTGACTGCATGTGCACACTGCTGGCTCATGTTGAGCTTCTCATCAATACAGACCCCCAAATCCTTTTCCTCAGGGCTGCTCATGAACCACTTCCCACCCAGCCTGGATTTGTGCTTGGGATTACAGCGCCCCAGGTGCAGGACCTTACACTTGGCCTTGCTGAATTTCATGAGAATTGGCCTGGCCCCACCTCTCCAGCCTGTCCAGGTCCCTTTTGATGGCACCCCTGCTCTCTAGCAAGCTGACAGTGCCACACAGCTTGGTGTCATCTGCAAACTTTCTGAGAGTGCACTTGATTCTTCTGTCCATGTCACTGACAAAGCTGTTAAACGGGATTCTTTGATAATAATATGACCTTTACAACACCAGGGTTGATGACACCTAACAGGAGACACCTGTCTCAAAGAGAGAGGAGGGTCCTTGCAGAAGAGATAGCAGGGCTGGTTGACAGGGTTTTAAACAGGTTATGAAGGGGGAGGGGGACAAAGTAACCACACCATCATGTGGTAAGATGTGGTGGGACAGATCAGTGTGGGAGCAACGG
>VWZI01011943.1:2293-15014 GCA_013396835.1 Psilopogon haemacephalus
AGCACAGGAGGTTGCAGCTCAAGACAAGAGGCAACTTCTGTGGCTGTGTGGGTCCCAGAGCAGTGGCACAGGCTGCCCAGAGAGGTTGTGGAGTCTCCTTGTGTGGAGCCTTTGCAGCCTCTGTCTGGATGTGTTGCTGTGTGCCCTGAGCTAGCTTGGATGGTCCTGCTTTGGCAGGGGGCTTGGACTGGATGAGCTCTTTTGGTTCCTTCCAACCCCTGGCATCCTGTGATGCTGTGAGCTCTTTTGGTCCCTTCCCACCCCTGCCATCCTCTGCTGCTCTGATTTCTTCGGGTCCCTCCCAGCCCCTGCCATCCTCTGCTGCTCTGATCTCTTTGGTTCCTCCCAGCCCCTGCCATCCTGTGAGCCTGTCAGTTGTGCTGCTCAGGTACCTCAGCTCTCCCTCCCTGCCCCTGCCCCTCAGCCCTCCAGTTCAGCTGCCATTCCGAGGCACTCTCCAGGCATTAGCAGCTGTGGAAATGTTCATCTTCTTCATTCTCCCTGTACATTTCTTCAAGGGGAGAGCAGAATGGGCTTATCTGCAGGCTAACAGAAGGATAATTGGCAGCTGCTGTAATTAAAAATGATTAAGGGAGATGGTTACCCTGCCTCAAAGCAAATGATAGCAGAGCACGGTGGAACAGTCACAGAAGAATGAAGCCCTGCTGCTTGACCTGTCAGTTAAATGGCATCTTTCAAAGGGGTCCCTGCCCCTGTGGCAGAGGTGGAAGTGTGAACGTTGCTCTGCACACAGCCATCTGTAGCCAGGCCAGAAACCAGGGCATTGCCCCTGACCATAAACGGGAACATTTCTTCCTCAGGGAGGAGCAGAGGAGCAGGGTCCCTGAGAGCTGCTGTGCATACAGATCCCAGCATCCCAGCCAGCAGATGGACAGCTGAAAGGGACTGGAGAGCCCCAGGCTAATCACCCCGGGGGTACCCCGAGGCAGCAGTGTCAGCTCTCTCTTTAGATGAGAGAGAAAGATGAGGACCTCCACAGGGACAATTCATCTCTTCTCTCTGCTGCTGATTTCAGGATGACATCAGTCACCTTCAGGAGCCATCCAGAAGAACTCCATCAGCTGCACCAGGAGCTGACTTGGGTGGTTAAAGTCAGGTGAGGTGAACTGTTCCCTCTCAGGGGTATTTCACTGAGCCTCACTTAGCAAACGTTGGGACAAGCCCCAGCTTGCAGAGGGCAGGCTGGGAACAGGGACTTGGTTGGGGCAATCCATGAGGTAGGAACTATGAATGATGTAGTTAATCCAGAGAGCAAGTGAGCAGAGCCTGTCTACCCCCTCCTGACCCTCAGAGAGTTACAAACATTGATCCAATCCCCTCTCAGCCTTCTCTTCTGCACACTAAGCAGCCCCAGGTCCCTCAGCCTCTCCTCCCCAGGCACTGCTGCAGTCCCCTCAGCATCCTCACAGCCCTCCCCTGGGCTGGAGCCTTGTCCTCAGTGGCCTCAGGGACCCTCTCCAGCAGGTCCTTGTCCCTCCTGAACTAGTAGAGGCATTTGGAAAAGTGGTAAGGGATGGGTTGGGCTGGATGAGCTTTGGAGGTCCCTTCCACCCCCTGATTATGATTCTATGACTCTATGACTTGGTGATCCTGAGGGTCATTTCCAACCTGGATGTTTCTGTGAGTCTGTGATGTTGGTAGTGTCCTCTGTGTGCTTTCTCCAGTGACTCTCCTCACCTCCCATTTATAGTGCACCTCACACACTTCTCATCTGACTCATTTGTGCTTAGTGAATTGGTACCTGGAAGCAGCAATCTCTCTCTCCTTTACCTCCAAAGGACAGGCAAAAGAAGCAGAAGCAAGAACAGCAACAGCAATTCCTTCACAGAGCCACAGAGTGTCAGGGGCTGGAAGAGACCTCCAGAGCTCATCCAGTCCCAGCCCCCTGCCAGAGCAGCATCACCTACAGCAGATCACACAGGAACACATCCAGGCAGCTCTGCAATAGCTCCAGGGAGGGAGACTCCACAACCCCCCTGGGCAGCCTGGGACAGGCTTCTGACACCCTCACAGGGGAAAAAATCTTCCTCATAGGGTCACAGAACCACAGAGTGTCAGGGGCTGGGAGGGACCTCCAAAGCTCCTCCAGTCCAAGCCCCCTGCCAGAGCAGCATCACCTCCAGCAGATCACACAGGAACACATCCAGGCAGCTCTTGAGTGTCTCCTTTACGTGTCTAAGTTCAGCTTTGAGAGTAGAATGTTCTGTTCCCACTCCTGTGCCCCAGTTTGTCCCACTGCTCCCTGCCCATCGACCCCAGTGAGCCACCTGGGCTGGCTTTCCAGCCCTGCCACCAAGGCAGCCCCCTGGCTGCAGCTGCTGCTGGCCCATTGGTGCATGCCATGCAGTGCCTCTGCACAGCCCCGTGCCTGCTCCCTGGGCTGGCCTCCTCCCCCAGGCCTCTCTTCCAGGGACTGTCAAAGGAGGAGGGAATGATGCAAAGAGGCTTTTGGAGAGAGCCCCAGGTGCAGCGGCAGATGCTAGGCCAGCTGCAGCTCCTGCCCTCTCCCCCTCTCCATCTGGAGCATGCCTATTTTTAGCAGGCCACACTTCCCCCTTCTCCCTTCCATCCTACCAGGGTGTCACCACACAACTCCACTTGCACAAGCAGCCTCAGCTCGCAGGTCAGACCCTGGCTCAGGCTGGGGACACCACAGATTGTCACAGGCAGCGACCATTTCATCTGCTAGGGGTCCCCAAGAGACACCCAGACCCAGGTGGAAGCTGATTGCTGCCTGTACTTCTCTACCCTCTCTTGCTGCACAGCACTCACAGATCAGTGCTCTTACACACACACACAGAACCACAGCATCAGTCGGGGCTGGAAGGGAGCACAAGGATCAGCCAGTCCCAGCCCCCCTGCCATGCCCAGGGACACCCTACCCTAGAGCAGGCTGCCCACAGCCTCTGCCAGCCTGGCCAAAAACACCTCCAGGGATCTGGCCCCAAACACCTCCCCTGCTAACCCCTGCCAGGTTCTCACCACTCTCATGCTCAACAACTTCTTCTTAACCTCCAGCCTCAATCTCCCCATTTCTACATTGGTTCCATTCCCCCCAGTCCTGTCACTCCCTCAAACCCTCAAAAGTCCCTCCCCAGCTTTTCTGTAGCCCCCTTCAGATCCTGGAAGTCCACCAGAAGGTCCCCTGGGAGCCTCCTCTTCTGCAGCCTGCACAGCCCCAACTCTTTCAGGCTGTGCTCACAGCAGAGCTGCTGCAGCCCTCTGAGCATCCTCGGGGCCCTTCTCTGCACACCTCCAGCATCTCCACATCCCTCTTGTCCCAGGGGCTCCAGCACTGGATGCACTACTCCTCTCAGCAGAGCACAGCAGAGGGGCACAATCCCCTCCCTGGCCCTGCTGCCCACACTGCTCCTGCTGCAGCCCAGCCTCTGCTTGCCTTTCTGCCCTGCAAGTGCACACTGCTGCCTCAGCTTCAGCTTCTCCCCCACCAGCAGCACCCCCAAGTCCCTGTCCTCAGGGCTGCTCTCCAGCCACTCCCTGCCCAGCCTGCATTGGTGCCTGATATTGCCTCCACCCAGCTGCAGCACCATGCCCATGCACCAGGGCAGCTCTCCTGCCTGCACAGCTGTGCCCCCAGCACTGTATGGCTCTTGCTCTGCCTTCCCTCTGCTCTCCAAGAGGTTTCTTTGCAGAGCTCTTTGCTCCAATGCCCTGGGAATTAGCAAAGCTTTGCCAGGGAGAGCTGCAGGGCTGGGGCGAGAGTGCATGAGTCAGAGCAGTCAGGACTAAACCACAGCCTAATTCCAGCAAGAGGAGCTGGGGAATGGCTTCACCTTCAGGCTGTGCAGGGGTGAGAAAGGCATTCCCTGATGAATGCCCCTCCAATGATCTCATATTTATGAAGATGGATGGCTGGAGAGTGATTTACTGCTCCCAGCACCCAAATGTATAAACATTGATGCAGTTTTCATTGGGGGCTTGTCTTTACCCCACTCAGGGCTTTCAAACATCCCATTCCTCTGAGCTGTTCCATTCTCATTCAAGGGGCTGGGATAAAGGCAGCACTTATCCTTTTAGCTGCTGAGCAGCAAACACAGTCCTGGATTTACACCTTGAAACTGCTGAAGGAGCCTTGGTAGCCACAGAAAAACAGGATGGAACAGGTTGGAAGAGACCTGTGGGACCATTGAGTCCAACCTAGCACCTAACAGTAGGGGGATTGGCAGCTCCTGCAGTCCAGTGTCCTCCTAACCTCTAGATGAGATGTAAAATCATAGAATCACAGAATGGGTTAGGTTGGAAGGGAGCTCAAAGCTCAGCCAGTTCCAACCCCCCTGTGCCATAGGCAGGGACACCTCCCACTGGAACAGGTCACTCAAGACCTCATCCAACCTGGTCCTGAACACCTCCAGGGAGGTTGTGCAGCCAGGGAGGTTGTGATCTTGGATCATATCCTGTGTTTCTGTGCTCCACAACCTCCCTGGGCAACCTGTGCCAGTGTCCTCTGGGAGCCTTCTCCTCTCCAGCCTGCACAGCCCCAACTCTTTCAGGCTGTGCTCACAGCAGAGCTGCTGCAGCCCTCTGAGCATCCTCGGGGCCCTTCTCTGCACACCTCCAGCATCTCCACATCCCTCTTGTCCCAGGGGCTCCAGCACTGGATGCAGTATCCCAGGTGGGCTCTCAGAAGTGGGGAGCAGAGGGGCAGGATCCCTTCCCTGCTGCCCACAGTGCTCCTGCTGCAGCCCAGACTCTGGTTACTCTTTGGGCTTGTAGACCCCTGAAGATACTGCAAGGCCACAAGAAGGTCCCCTGGGGGCCTTCTTCTCTCCAGCCTGAACTGCCTCAGCCTGTCCTCACAGCAGAGGTGCTGCAGCCCTCAGAGCATCCTCATGGCCCTGTGTTGAACAAGGACATCTCACCTCTCTGTCTCATGCTAGACTCTTGGGAAGAAAGCATGAGAAGGAGGAACTTTCCACCCACAGAAACTTTGTAGGGCAGAATTGAGACTCAGAGCAGCTTCTCCCTAAATTAGATCCTGGGAGTCTGCCTGTTCCTTGCACGCTGAGCTCAGCAGCTCCTTGCTGACTGCATTGAGGGGAGCTGAGAGTGGAAGAGCAGAAGGAGCAAGGAAGAATAAAGACCAACGCCTGAGCCTCAGTGGCTTCCTGGGGCCCGTGGCCCTAAACTGCATGGTGAGCTGGAGCTGAGCCCCACCTCAAACTGCAGCATTTGTCTTGCCTGGTTCCAGGGAGCCTGCAATGAAGAAGCCAAAACTCCTCCTGTGTCCCTCTGCGGGTGAGAGCTGCACGTGGCAGGAGGTAAACTCTGCAGGCAGATGGAGCTTTGCACCCCAGGTCCTCAGCTCAGGATTGCTCAATTACACACATCAGCATCCCGCTAACTTCTAGGGGGAAAAAAAACAAACCCCAAAACAACAAAGCCCAGCAAGAAAAAAAAAAAACCCAACCAAACAAAAAAATTGCACTTTGGATCCACTTTTCATCTCTTGCCACCTTCATCCCAATAGATGAGGCTAATTTACCATCATCTTACCACTCAGGGGCCAGCTGCTTTTCATTTCATCCCAGACATTGAGCAGGAGAGAAAAAAAAAAAAAAAGCCAAATTAGACACAGTTGGGGAAGTAATTCTTGGTTAATTGTGGAGCAGCCAGGAAGGTAGGGGGAACAAGGGGGGCAAAAAGCTGTCAGTGAGCTCAGCTTGGCTTTGAGAGAGGCAAAGCTACAGCCTGGGTGAAACTTGTGCCTCACAACAGGCTAAGGATGGGGAGAAACATCCTAGACTTGGAGCCACAGCAGCTTTAGGTTTGAGTGGAGAGGGTTGGCAGAAGGACCTGGGCAGGTGAGAGGCTGCTAGAGGGCAGAGAGGCTTTGCAGCAGGACAGTGACAGGTGAGAGGCTGCTAGAGGGCAGAGAGGATTTGCAGCAGGACAGTGACAGGTGAGAGGCTGCTAGAGGGCAGAGAGGATTTGCAGCAGGACAGTGACAGGTGAGAGGCTGCTAGAGGGCAGAGAGGCTTTGCAGCAGGACAGTGACAGGTGAGAGGCTGCTAGAGGGCAGAGAGGCTTTGCAGCAGGACAGTGACAGGTGAGAGGCTGCTAGAGGGCAGAGAGGCTTTGCAGCAGGACAGTGACAGGTGAGAGGCTGCTAGAGGGCAGAGAGGCTTTGCAGCAGGACAGTGACAGGTGAGAGGCTGCTAGAGGGCAGAGAGGCTTTGCAGCAGGACATGGACAGTGAGAGGCTGCTAGAGGGCAGAGAGGCTTTGCAGCAGGACATGGACAGTGAGAGGCTGCTAGAGGGCAGAGAGGATTTGCAGCAGGACATGGACAGTGAGAGGCTGCTAGAGGGCAGAGAGGCTTTGCAGCAGGACATGGACAGTGAGAGGCTGCTAGAGGGCAGAGAGGCTTTGCAGCAGGACATGGACAGGTGAGAGGCAAGGGTCAAGGCTAACTATGTAAGGAAGAACTTCTTGAGTGTAAGGGTGAGAGAGCCCTGGCACAGGCTGCCCAGAGAGGTTGTGGAGTCTTCTTGTGTGGAGCCTTTGCAGCCTCTGTCTGGATGTGTTGCTGTGTGCCCTGAGCTAGCTTGCATGGTCCTGCTCTGGCAGGGGGGTTGGCCTGGATGAGCTCTTTGGGTCCCTTCCCACCATTTACATCCTCTGAGCCTGTGATCCCTTTGGGTCCCTTCCATCCCCTGCCATCTTTTGAGCCTGTGACCCCTCTGGCTCCCTTCCAATCCCTGACATCCTCTGATCTTTTTGGGTCTCTTCCAGCCCCTGCCATCCTGTGATTCCTGTCTGGATGTGTTCCTGTGTGAGCTGTGCTGGATTCTCTGCTTCTGCTCTGGCAGGGAGCTGTGGGAGGTGGTTGGACTGGAAGACCTCCAGAGGTCCCTTCCAAGCCCTGACCTGCTGCAATCCGGTGAGAAATGGATTAAATACTTCAGGCACCAGCAGGTGTTTTGCAAATCAACTCCAGCAGATGGCACAAGGAAAACAAATTTCAGTCGAGCTGAGCATTAAAAACCTCTCCTTGGTCTCCACACTGCGTGAGAGAGCAGAGAGAAAGGCAAAGGAGCACTCCAGGCACAGGATGCTTTGCCCAGGCAGCAGAGAATTCCTCCTGTCCAAAGCAGAGGCTCCAAACCACTCATTCACCAGTGGGAGGAGAGGAAATTAGTCAGGAACTTGTTTAATTTTGGGGTGGCTTTGAGAAAGCCTTTCAGGCAGCCTGCTGGTGATGGCAGTGTGCACCCTGAGCTGGGCTGCATGGGGAGAAAGTTTGTGTTTCCCCAGCCACAAGTGAAGGCAACCACCTAGGAGCTGAAATATGAACACTGCCTGACACAGGAAAATGTGTCAAAATGCAGATGGGAATTGTTAGAATGATAGAATCAGGCAGGGTTGGAAAGGGCCACAAGGATCAGCCAGTCCCAAGCCCCCCTCCATGCCCAGGGACACCCTACCCTAGAGCAGGCTGCCCACAGCCTCTGCCAGCCTGGCCAAAAACACCTCCAGGGATCTGGCCCCAAACACCTCTGCCCTCCTTCTCTGCATGAAGCCAGCTGAGCTTTGCCCTTAGATCTCATTTGAAGCAGAACCTGTTCCTAACATCCTTTGTACAGATTGTCTCTGAACACTTACAACTACTGAACACTCTGCTCTGCCCTGCTCAGAGCTCACCTTGAGCACTGCCTTCAGTTTGGGGCTCCCCAGTGTCAGAGGGACAGGGAGCTGCTGGAGAGGGTCCAGGGGAGGGCTGTGAGGATGCTGAGGGGACTGCAGCAGTGGCTGGGGAGGAGAGGCTGAGGGACCTGGGGCTGCTTAGTGTGCAGAAGAGAAGGCTGAGAGGGGATTGGATCAATGTTTGTAAGTGTGTGAGGGCTGGGGGTGAGGAGGGGGGGGACAGGCTCTGCTCACTGCTCCCTGCCATAGGCCAAGGAGCAATGGATGGAAGCTGCAGCACAGGAGGTTGCAGCTCAACAGCAGAGGCAACTTCTGTTGCTGTGTGGGTCCCAGAGCAGTGGCACAGGCTGCCCAGAGAGGTTGTGGAGTCTCCTTGTGTGGAGCCTTTGCAGCCTCTGTCTGGATGTGTTGCTGTGTGTCCTGAGCTAGCTTGGATGGTCCTGCTGTAGGGGGGTTGGGCTGGAGGAGCTCCTTGGGTCCCTTCCAACCCCTGACACCTGTGATGCTGTGAGCTCTTTGGCTCCCTCTCAGCCCCTGCCATCCTGTGCTGCTGTGAGCTCTTTGGGTCCCTTCCCACCCCTGCCATCCTGTGCTGCTGTGAGCTCTTTGCCTCTCTCCCAGCCCCTGCCATCCTGTGAGCTTGTCACTTGTCAGTTGTGCTGCTCAGGTATCTCAGCTCTCCCTCCCTGCCCCTCAGCCTTCCTGTTCAGCTGCCATTCCAAGGCACTCTCCAGGCTCTAGCAGCTGCCATCCTCTGAGCCTAGCACCCCACACCTGCCCAGGAAGCTTTAACATCACAGGTTCTAGTTCTCTGCTGCACTCAGACTCACTGACATTTGGTCCTATTATGCAAAGGAGATCAGAACCCTCCCAGGCTCTGTCTGTATCAGGACCATTTCCATTCATTTATTTCTTTCACTCCCTTGCTTCGGGCTTACAGTTCTCTGCCCTGGGGAGTGGTGTAAATGTTACAGGTGCCCTTATCTGCTGATAAGAGCACCAATAGAAGAATTTTTTGTGTAGAGCCCAGCCTTCAGCAGCCAAAAAAAAAAAACCAACCCAAATCCTAGACTGTTCTACTTCTCTTACATAGAAATCACAGAAGGTCAAGGGCTGGAAGGGACCTCCAAAGCTCATCCAGCTCAACCCCTCCCTGCCAGAGCAGCATCACCTATGGCAGAGCACACAGGAACACATCCAGGTGGGTCTGGAATATCTCCAGAGAGGAAGACTCCACCACCCCCCTGGTGAGGGGACACCAGCTCTTGATGGCACAGGGAGGGAGAGGGAGAAGGACTGGAAATAGTTGGCAAATAACGAGCAGAATCATTGAAACTCCAGTGAGAAGTGGACAGACAGACAGGAAGAGCCTCCCCTAAAGAGTTCTCTGGGGTGGGGGGGGTTGTGTTGCTTAGCCCTCTGCATCCTGGAGAGGAGAAGGCTGCCAGGAGAGCTTGGAGTGGCCTTGCAGGATGTGCAGGAGGCTGCAGGAGGGCTGGGGAGGGACTATTGACAAGGGCTGGGGATCAGAGGAGGAGGAGGAGGAGGAGGAATGGGTTTGAAGTGTGAGAGGGGAGCTTGAAAGTGGATGTGAGGAGGAAGTTGTTTGGGGTGAGGGGAGTGAGACCCTGGCACAGGTTGAGGGTGGTGAGACACTGGCACAGGTTGCCCAGGGAGGTTGTGGAGCACAGAAGCACAGAATGGGATCTTGGATCCCATTCTGTGCTTCTGTGCTCCACAACCTCCCTGGAGGAGTTCAGGACCAGGCTGGATGAGTCCTTGAGTGACCTGTTCCAGTGGGAGGTGTCCCTGCCTATGGCACAGGGGGGTTGGAACTGGCTGAGCTTTGAGCTCCCTTCCAACCTAACCCATTCTGTGCTTCTATGATTAACCAGTTTGGGGTTTGCACCACTCTCAGCATCCTCAGGGGTTTTGGGGCTTGTTTCCTTATTTTTTTTTCCCTTTTTCACGTTTCTGAGTTGCAACCTTAAACCACAGTTCTGGGGACAGGAGGAGCTGATGCAGTTCCTGTCATCTGCTGCCTGTGAGTCACTTCAGCAGCTCTGACAGAGTGCAACCCCCAGAATAAATTGAGGACACCAACTGCACGCAGGAGAAAGCCTTTTTCTGAACAGTGCTACACACCCAGAGCTATTTAGGGAGGGGAACTTAAAATTACCCGGCAGAAACCTCCATTTATCTGCTCCTGCTTTTAACCACGGATGGTCCAGAGTCTCCACTTCTTCTTCAAAGGGTTCTTCACCCCCCTCAGCCACACTGCATTTCCCGAGCTGAGGACTTTCATTTCCAGCTATGAGGAATGCACTGGAGATGACAGCACAGCCCTGGCTTGGGGTGGAAGAAAAGGAGGATCTGAGTGGGATGGCAGCTGCATCAGGTCTGCAGCTCTCTGGCTCTAGCCCACAGGCTGCCTGTCCAGCCAGGGATGTGCAGTGAGAATGTCACAGGCTACTTAGGAAACACTAAACCTTATGGCAGGGCAGCCTCTTGAAGCCACTATGGACTCTCCTGAACCCACTGTGGAGATTGTTCACTGCTCTCACAGCATCTCAGGATGTCAGGGGTAGGAAGAGACCCAAAGAACTCATTGAGTCCAAACCTGGGTTGGGAGGGACCCAAAGAGCTCATCCAGTCCAACCTCCCTGCCAGAGCAGGAGCATCCAAGCTAGCTCAGAGCACACAGCAACACATCCAGACAGAGGCTGCAAAGGCTCCACACAAGGAGACTCCACAACCTCTCTGGGCAGCCTGNTCAGCCTTCTCTTCTGCACACTAAGCAGCCCCAGGTCCCTCAGCCTCTCCTCCCCAGCCACTGCTGCAGTCCCCTCAGCATCCTCACAGCCCTCCCCTGGACCCTCTCCAGCAGCTCCCTGTCCCTCTGACACTGGGGAGCCCCAAACTGAAGGCAGTGCTCAAGGTGAGCTCTGAGCAGGGAAGAGCAGAGAGGATTTGTGAAGTCTCCTTGTGTGGAGCCTTTGCAGCCTCTGTCTGGATGTGTTGCTGTGTGCCCTGAGCTAGCTTGGATGCTCCTGCTGTGGTACCCAGGGCCAGAAGGAGGGGACAGAGGCTGAAGCTGTGTCAGGGCAGGTTGAGGCTGGATGTGAGGAGGAAGTTGTTGGCAGAGAGAGTGATTGGCATTGGGATGGGCTGCAGGGGAGGTGGTGGAGTCCCCATCCCTGGAGGTGGTCCAGAGGAGGCTGCAGGAGGCACTTGGTGCCATGGGTTAGTTCATTGGAAGATGTTAGAGGGTAGGGTTGGACTGGATCTCAGAGGTCTCTCCCAACCTTCTTCACTCTGTGATTCTGTGATTTTATGATTCTGTGATTCCGTATTTCTGTGATTTTGTGATTCCGTGATTCTATGATTTTATTATTCTGTGGTTATTAGATTCCTTGATTCTATGATATTTTGATTCTGTCATTCTCTTATTCTATGAGTCTGTGATTCTATTTTCCTGTGATTCTATGCTTCTATGGTTCTATAATTCTGTGATCCTCTGTTTCTATGATTCTGTAATTCTGTGATTTTATATTTCTGTGATCCTATGACTCTATGAGTCTATGATTCTGAGTCTGATTCTCTGATTCTGTGCTTCTATGATTTTATAATTCTGTGATTGTCTGTCTCTATGAGTCTGTGATCCTGTAATTCTGTGATTCTGTGATTTCATATTTCTGTGATTCCGTGAATTTATAATTCTGTGATTCTCTGTTTCTATGATTCTGTGATTCTATGATTTTATATTTCTGTAATTCTATGATTTTATATTTCTGTAATTCTATGATTTTATATTTCTGTGATTCTGTGAATCTATAGTTCTATCATTCTGTGATTCTATGATTTTATAATTCTGTGTTTCTATGATTTCATGTTTCTGTGATTCTATGATTTTATGTTTCTGTGATTCTATGATTTTATGTTTCTGTGATTCTATTATTTTATAATTCTGTGATTCTATGATTTTATATTTCTGTGATTCTATGATTTTATGTTTCTGTGATTCTCTGTCTCTATGATTCTGTGATTCTATGATTTCATATTTCTGTGATTCTGTGAGTCTATCATTCTGTGATTCTGCCATTCTGTGATTCTCTCCTTCTGCCCTTCTGACCTGGCAGTAGCTCAGCACAGAGGCAGAGCTCTCAGATCTGCCCTCCTGCTCCCACCCTCCCTCTGCCCCTGCACTCAGCATTAGGCACTCACTAAGCAGGCCAAGGCAGCTCCACTCTTTCCCTCTCCTTAACAGATGCTTGTAGACCATGTCCTGCTTTGTCAGTTACATAATTATTTCTGGAGGTGTTTTGTGTGCATTACCCTGAGCCTGCCAAGCCCTTGCAGGATCTGCTGGGGGAGGGAGAAGCCAAAAAAAAAAATAAAAAAGAGCCTTGTCTGAATTTATTTATTACAGTTCATTTCCAGAGTATGATAGCAGAGAGGTGATGGGAAGGGGACACTTCTCCAATTACCCTGAGAGCATTTTTGTTAAGGGCAACCAAGCAAAGTGAAGGGATAAAAACAAACCCGGGGTGATGGCTGCTTGATGATGTTCTGCTTCTGCTAGCAGGGGAGGTGAGGAGGTGGCAGGAATTAAGCTAGAAAAGTAGGAAGGGAAGCAGCTGAGAAGTGAAGCCAGGCTGCAAGTGCTGGGGCTGAGCTGGCAGCCTCTGCTGGCTGAGAAATGAAAGGGCTGTGGGCATCTCCCAGAGCTTGGTGATAGAAAACATGGAGGCTTGATGGGATGGGCTCCAGCAAGGCCAAATAGCAGCTCCTGCACTTGGGCCACAACAACCCCAAGCAGTGCTGCAGGCTTGGGGCAGTGTGGCTGAGAGCTGCTGGCAGAAAGGGACCTGGGGGTGGGAATGAACACAAGCTGAGTGTGAGCCAGCAGAGTGCCCAGGGAGTGTGAGCCAGCAGAGTGCCCAGTGTAAGCCAGCAGAGTGCCCAGGGAGTGTGAGCCAGCAGAGTGCCCAGTGTGAGCCAGCAGTGTGCCCAGGGAGCTGAGTGTGAGCCAGCAG
>VWZI01011943.1:15451-17951 GCA_013396835.1 Psilopogon haemacephalus
AGTGTGAGCCAGCAGTGTGCCCAGGTGCCCAAGCAGGCCAATGCCATCCTGGCTGGGGTCAGCAATGCTGTGTCCAGCAGCAGCAGGGAGGTTTTGTCCCCTTGGACTGGGCTCTGCTGAGGCCACACCTCGAGTGCTGTGTTCAGTTTTGGGCAGCTCCACACAAGAGAGATGTGGAGGTGCTGGAGCAGGTCCAGAGGAGGGCAGAGAAACTGGGAAAGGGCCTGGAGAATAAATCTGCTGAGTGACTGAGGGAGCTGGGGATGGGTAGTGTGAGGAAGAGGAGGCTGAGGGCAGAGCTCATTGCTGTCTGAAGGGACATTGTGGAGAGGCTGCTCACAGGGAACTGGAGACAGAACAAGGGGGAGTGGTCACAAGCTGAGGCTGGTTCAGTTCCTCTTATTTTGACTTCCATACATTGCTTAGCTCCTCTTATCCTGACTTCCACAGATTGGTTCAGTTCCTCTTATCCTGACTTCCACACATTCCTGTTTTCCTCACTTCCCTACACTGGTTTGAAACAAGCCAATGTGTGATTATTCCAAACAGATGAGTGCAACCCAGATGAATTTAACCCCTGCCCTTCAGCCAGAACAAGCATTTGCAGAGAGGAGCCAGAGCTGTGGTGCAACATCCATTTCATTCACATTAATTTGCTAAACACCTTTTCTTCCTGCTGCTGTTGTTGTTGCCTTGAGGGGTTTTTGTAGGGGTGGGAGTGTTCATTTTCCCTTTCCTGGAGCAAAGGAAGCCTGCCCCATTTATTTTGGCTGTTGGAGACCACATTTAGGCCACAGCTCAGCCCTGAAACTGAACCTGAGGCTGGGCTGCAGCAGGAGCAGTGTGGGCAGCAGGGCCAGGGAGGTGATTGTGCCCCTCTGCTGTGCTCTGCTGAGAGCCCACCTGGAGTAGTGCATCCAGTGCTGGAGCCCCTGGGACAAGAGGGATGTGGAGATGCTGGAGGTGTGCAGAGAAGGGCCCCGAGGATGCTCAGAGGGCTGCAGCAGCTCTGCTGTGAGCACAGCCTGAAAGAGTTGGGGCTGTGCAGGCTGCAGAAGAGGAGGCTCCCAGGGGACCTTCTGGTGGCCTTCCAGGATCTGAAGGGGGCTACAGAAAAGCTGGGGAGGGACTTTTGAGGGTGTGAGGGAGTGAGAGGACTGGGGGGAATGGAACCAAGGTAGAAATGGGGAGATTGAGGCTGGAGGTGAGGAGGAAGTTGCTGAGCATGAGAGTGGTGAGAGGCTGGAATGGGTTGCCCCTGCAGGGAGGTGTTTGGGGCCAGATCCCTGGAGGTGTTTTTGGCCAGGCTGGCAGAGGCTGTGGGCAGCCTGCTCTAGGGTAGGGTGTCCCTGGGCATGGCAGGGGGGTTGGGACTGGCTGATCCTTGTGGTCCCTTCCAACCCTGATTGATTCTAGGATTCTGTGATTCTGTGATTCTATGATTCTATGGGTCTATGAAACTATGATTCTATGAGTCTATGATTCTGAGTCTATGATTCTATGATTCTATGGGTCTATCATTCTATGAGTGAGTCTATGATTCTATGGCTCTATGATTCTATGGCTCTATGAGTCTATGGGTCTATGAGTCTATGATTCCAATGTGTCAGCAGCTAAGCAGTATGGATGATTATGGCCAAATGCCCAAGTCTGCCTCCCAGGCCTCTTTAGTCTGTTTATTATCCACAAGACTTGACAAGAGAGAAGCAGATCTAAGTGCTGGGAAATTGTTGGCCTGCAGGGATTTAAGCTCTGTTCAAACCTCAGCCAGGGGGGTGAGAGCTAAACCACCTCCAGGCTTGCTCATCTCTGCCTGCTTGATGCTGCACACAAAGCAGTGCAAAATCTGCAGGTCCAGAGACACAAAAGCAGACCGGGAGAGAGTCAAACCCTCTGATAGAGCATGCAGCTGGAAGGCAGTTTGCCTCTTTAACCACTCTTCATGTTTTTTAATTTTGATCTTTCCTGGTTAAAAACACTGCAGGAATCAAACCTTCCAGGACCAGGAGCTCAGACTTCCCCACTGTTCCAGCCACATTTCCATTCATTCCCGAGCCGCCTGCCTTTTATGTGCTGAAACAAAAGTGCCCCTTCCCTGCAGCTCAGCTTGCATTTTTCTGTCTCGCTGCATTCTGTCATCCTTTGGCTTCTCTCACTCAGGAAGTGGAGCAAGGGGAAGCAGCCGCCACGGCACAGAAAAGCTGCAGAAAGAAGCACACACGATTGTGAGGGATCCAGAGATGGAATCACCTGCAGCAGCTGGAAACAAGAGACCATTTGTACAGCCTCTTGCCTGCCTATACCTAGATCATCCATAGCTATAGCTATGTCTGTGTCTCTATCTTTCTCTCTATCTCTGCCTCTCTATCTCTTTCTCTCTCTCTCTCTCCTCTGTCTCTATCTATCTCTATCTCATCCCTCTATCTATCCCTATCCATATCCCTATCCCTATCTCCATCTCCATATCTCTATCATGTCTATCTCTCTATCTCTATCTCTA
>VWZI01011943.1:22951-25562 GCA_013396835.1 Psilopogon haemacephalus
CGAGCTCTGCCCGTTCCACCCAGCGACCCAGGCCAAGGCCGGGTGGAGAACATTAAGGGCAGCTTTTATCCCCCTGAAACCAAATCCAAGCTGCACAGGGCGAGGCTGATGCCGGCGGGCAGGGCTCTTTTGTGCATCCTCAATGCTCTTTTAAAGCAGTGCTTTGGCTGAGAAAAAAAGCACCCGAGGGTGATCAGCGCCTCCAGGAGCTCCTGCAATAAAGAGCTTCTGATGTACAAGACAACAACGAGAAAGACAGAGGAAGGGCCAAGGAGAGCTTCACAGCGATGAGCTGCTCAGTGATCAGAAGGCTTTCGGCGCAGGGGTTCCCTTTCTCACCTTCCTTTGCCGTGGTAGGAAGTGTGACGCTTGATGAATTAAGTAAAACCCCTTAGAATGTGGGAAATGCTTTGCATTCCTTCCTTGTCTGCTCTGCTGCTGCAGCGCTTGCTGGGCTTCTGCTGGTGCTTGATGTGCTCCCTCGGTGCCCATCGCTGCTCCTGCTCCCACCGCAGAGGCTTCCTAGGAGCCAGAAAGGGAGATTCCCACTTTGCATGTGCCTGCTGCTCTCAGGAGGATGCTCTCAGGAGGGTGCTCTCCTTTGGGATTGTAGAATCACACAATCAGTCAGGTTGGGATCATAGCATCACAGAATCACATAATCAGGCAGGTTGGAAGAGAGCTCCAAGCTCCTCCAGCCCAACCTATCCCCCAGCCCTAGCCCATGGCCCTCAGTGCCCATCCAGGCTGTGCTTGAACACCTCCAGGGATGGGGACTCCACCACCTCCCCTGCAGCCCATCCCAATGCCAATCACTCTCTCTGCCAACAACTTCCTCCTCACATCCAGCCTCAACCTGCCCTGACACAGCTTCAGCCTCTGTCCCCTCCTTCTGGCCCTGGCTGCCTGGCAGCAGAGCCCAAGCCCAGCTGGCCACAACCTCCCTGCAGACAGCTGCAGAGAGCAATGAGCTCTGCCCTGAGGCTCCTCTTCTGCAGGCTGCACACCCCCAGCTCCCTCAGCCTCTCCTCTTGGGGCTGTGCTCCAGGCCCCTCCCCAGCCTTGCTGCCCTTCTCTCAACACCTTCCAGCACCTCAACCTTCATCTCTCTGCAATGGAGGCAACCAGAGCTGGACACAGCACTCAAGGTGTGTGCTGAGCAGTGCTGAGCACAGGGGCACAAGCACTGCCCTGCTCCTGCTGCCCACACTCTTCCTGATCTAGATCAGCTCCTTACCTGATACCCTAAAGAGTTCCTCCCCAGCTTTCTGGTAGTCCCCTGCAGATACTGAGAGGCCACAAGAAGGTCACCCGAGAGCCTCTACTCTCCAGACTGTACTGCTCTGACTGCCTCAGTCTGTGCTCACAGCAGAGGTGCTGTAGCCCTCTGAGCATCCTCCTGGCCCTTCTCTGGACACCTTCCAGCACCTTCAGATAATTTTTGTCCTAGAGCCTCCAGATTTTGGATGCACATTTTTAGCCTACCTTAAAAATGCCATCTTTTTATTTTTTCTGCTTCAAATCGTGGGAAGTATGAAGAAAACAAAGGAAATACAGGGTGGGGGTGAAAAAAAGAAGGATGAAGATAAAGCCACTTCATCACCTAAATAAGGTGTCAGGGCTCTGAGCCCACAGGCTGTGGGGGATGCTAACAGCCCTGGCACTGCTGCCAGCAGCAGGCAGACTTCTTACAAACATGATCTTGTAGCTGTTTCATTAACCTCCCACTCCCACGCAGCAAATAGAAACTGAAAGGTCATGTTTAATGTGCTCACTGCTTTCAGAGCCTGGAGCACAGCCCCAAGAGGAGAGGCTGAGGGAGCTGGGGGTGTGCAGGAGAGGAGGCTCAGGGCAGAGCTCATTGCTCTCTGCAGCTCCCTGCAGGGAGGTTGTGGCCAGCTGGGCTTGGGCTCTGCTGCCAGGCAGGCAGGGCCAGAAGGAGGGGACAGAGGCTGAAGCTGTGGCAGGGCAGGTTGAGGCTGGATGTGAGGAGGAAGTTGTTGGCAGAGAGAGTGATTGGCATTGGGATGGGCTGCAGGGGAGGTGGTGGAGTCCCCATCCCTGGAGGTGTTTCAAGCACAGCCTGGATGGGCACTGAGTGCCATGGGCTAGGGCTGGGGGATAGGTTGGGCTGGGTGAGCTTGGAGCTCTCTTCCAACCTGCCTGATTCTATTCTATCATATCCTGTTCCATTCCATTCCATTCCATTCCATTCTATTCTATTCTATTCTATTCTATTCTATTCTATTCTATTCTATTCTATTCTATTCTATTCTATTCTATTCTATTCTATTCTATTCTANCTCTTCCAACCTGGCTGGTTCATTTCTATTCTGTTCCATTCTATTCTATTCTGTTCTATTCTATTCTATCATATTCCATTTCTATTCTGTTCTATTCCATTCTATTCATTCCCAACCTGAAGCTTATTCCTACTGTAAGTCCCTTTATCATGTTTCTCCTTTAATCTCCTATCCTTTATTTTCTACTGCAATATTTCATTTTATTTTTTAAAGTATTTGCCTCTTTCCCCTTGCTTTTATTTTTTTAATTTTAATGGGATGATTTCCTGTTCATTCTCAGGTTCTTTCAGGCAATTATGTATATATAT
>VWZI01011945.1:0-67859 GCA_013396835.1 Psilopogon haemacephalus
TAAGAGTAACACCTAGCTGGAGTCAGCTCTTAGCAGTGCAGTGGTCACATATGACTAAGTAAATTTTTGTGATTTATCTATGTTGGTGGGGTTAATCTGAAAGCAGGCAGAGAGTGTAACTTTCCTGTCACTTTTAATGACTGTGCTAAATGAAAAGGAAAGCTGGGTTTTACCTTTGAATTTACTGGTCTTGTTCATAAACCCATGCCTCAGAGGCTTATGTTAAAATTGTCTGCTAAACAAGCAGGCTGTGGCACAGGAATCTAAGGCAGGTTATTGTAGCTTCAGGATGGTGTTCTGAGCATTTTGCAGGGATGCAGGACTGCACTCTGCAGCTTTTTCCACTGCAAGGTAGTTTGGCTTTTGCGAGGCAGATGATGAAGTTAACCTTTTCTGTTCACAGAGAGGGGGAGGAAAATAACCTTTTCAAAAGCTCTGTTTATCAGGATAAACATAACTTTTTACATTGTAAACATGGGCAACATGACTAGCTTTTGAGTGGCTGTGTTTTTCCTTGTACCAAAGTACCCTAGGTCCTGTCATCCATCTCCACCATGAGAAAGCTGCTGTCTAAAAATGCCCACAGTGTACAACAGGGTGAGGAGGACTCCTATGTAGAAATGCTGTAAGATGGAATTCTACAGTTGTTTAAGCCTGTGTTTTAGTGTAGCTCACTGTAGATGTGCAGGGCTACACAGAGTAAACGTTAATGTTTTTATAAGCCTTTGAAGATCTGAAACAAACTTGATTTAATTTTGAAATTTGCATTCAGTTGTTTGATGCCTCACTGCTGAGTATTCTTCAGAAGTGTTGGTGGCATGTCAAATGACTGTTTGCTTTGGTCATGGGTTATTTTGCAGTTTTTGATCAAAAATCCATTTCCATGTTCTTCTCCACCACTTCTTTTCATTTGGTCATTTTTTAAATTCCCGTTCTTTTATTTTAATTTTCTCCTGTGTATCTTATTCTCAGAAATGTGAAATATTTAAGCCCACTACAGAGTTTAAAAAGGAAAAAAATATTGAAAATAACTAAGGATTTTTTTTTCCATGCATAGAAATGTTAATTAGGGGTTAGCTAGTGCCAAAGCAGAGTCTCCAGCCTCAGTTGATGGTATCCTGAGAGTTAGTTAATGTTGCACTGTACAAATCATAGAATCATAGAATTGTTTAGGTTGGAAGGAACATAAAGATCATCCAGTTCCAACCCCCTACCGTAGGCAAGGACACCTCCCACTAGAACAGGTTGTTTGAGGCTTCAGCCAGCCTGGCCTTGAACACCTCCAGGGAGGGAGCATCCACAACCTCCCTGGGCAACCTGTGCCAGTGTCTCACCACCCTCACTGTGAAGAACTTCCTCCTAACATCTCATTTAAATCTCCCCTCTGCCAGTTTAAACCCATTAACCCTCATCCTGTCATTACAAGACCTTGTGAATAGTCCCTCCCCAGCTTTCCTTTAGGCCCCCTTCAGATACTGGAAGGTTACTCTAAGTTCTCCTCAAAGTCTTCTCTTCTCCAGGCTGAAGAGCCCCAACTCTCTCAGCCTGTCCATATAGCAGAGGTGCTCCAGCCCTCTGAGCATCTTTGTGGCCCTTCTCTGGACTCACTCCAACAGTTCCATGTCCTTCTTGTGGGGTCTGATGAGAGCAGAGTAGAGGGGGAGAGTCACCTCCCTTTCTCTGCTGGCTTTGCTTTTCTTAATGCAGCCCAGGACACGGTTGGCTGTCTGGGCCGCACGCACACACTGCTGGCTCATGTTGAGCTGTGCTCTGCAGCTGTTGATAAACTAGATTTTCCTTGAAAAAAAAAAACCAAACCAAATTAAAAATTAAAAAAAAAAACAAAACAACGAACAAACCCAAACCAAATAAAAAACCAAAAAACCCTAAAAACAAAAACCACACAACAACAAAAAAAAAATCCCAAGTGACTAAAACTGCCCCACACTATGATTTGGCTGTTTTTTGAGTATGCATACCCAAATGCCCAGGAAAAGGTTTACTGCCCAGGCCACCATCTGAGTTAGCAGGGCTGCGGTGTAGGAGAGGAATGCAGCTCCATGTCAGGCTCTACGTGCTGTGCTGGTTCTTTGCATTCCACTGGAGACAGCGCCTGGGATTTTCTCTTGAGAAGAAAACCAGAAGACACCTGTTGGTGCTGGCAGCTGGTGCCTCAACGGCAAATGGACAGATGGATGAGGGCTCCTGCATTCCTGCCCGTGAAGTCCTGCTTGGGGAATAAATAAAAGTTTGCCTTGCAGAAAAATGAGTGATGTTTCACGGTGTGACTAAATGGATTAGACATGCTGTGGATGTGTTATCTAGGAATTTCCAAGGAAGCCGATGGCCACATCCCAGAAGTTCTGGTTTTGATGATTTTTTTTTTTATTTTTTTTTTCCCCCCTCTCCCCTTTTAAATTGGCTCCCCAAGGAACTACGTTGAAATGGTGCATTTATAATTGGCAGAAGCTTTCTTCTTTGGTGGGGCTGAAGTATAAGGGAATAATGAAAGAGCTCTTAGGGAGTTGCAGGTGCATACAGGGTTTTGCTCTAAAGATCATAGAATGGTTTAGGTTGGAAGAGACCTCAAAGATCATCCAGTTCCAACCCCCCTGTGCCATAGGCAGGGACACCTCCCACTGGATCAGGTCGCTCAAGACCTCATCCAGCCTGGCCTTGAAGACCTCCAGGAAGGGAGCAGCCACAACCTCCTTGGGCAATCCCTTCCAGTGTCTCCCCTCTGCCAGTTTAAACCCATTACCCCTTGTCCTGTCTTTACAAGACCTTGTGAACAGTCCCTCCCCAGCCCTCCTGTAGGCCCCCCTCAGATACTGGTAGGCTGCTATAAGGTCTCCTCGAAGCCTTCTCTTCTCCAGGCTGAAAAGCCTCAACTCTCTCAGCCTGTCCTCATAGCAGAGGTGCTCCAGCCCTCTGATCATCTTTGTGGCCCTCCTCTGGACTCTCTCCAACAGTTCCATGTCCTTCCTGTGCTGGGGGCTCACAAGATCATAAAGTGCAGATATGTTCTCAGGCGTGAAGACAAGTTACCAAAAAAAAAAAAAGAGTTAATTTATATGTTTAGTCTTTCAGGATAATATTTCAGGCTGGATGAAACAATTTTAAAGTCTCATGGATTAGACCAGAATAAACATCTCTAAATAGCACACTCTCCTGTGAGCCACTGAGTTCAGCAACCAGGCACACTTAGGAAGGGGTGCAGAGTTTCAAGTGTTTTAACCAGATTTTGTTGCTTCGTGGTTGAAGAAGAGCTGGGGTACCACAGTAAACCCCTGAAGAAGTTACTAGCATGTAATAACAAATAGACTGGGTGTTATTACAGAACTGTTTGAACAGGTTGATCTATGCAAGACGCTTTGTTCCGCAGTCTGCCTGGATGGCTGGGTGCTTTCTCCTGCATGAGGATCATGATGTGCCAGTAATTGCAGTTAAATGAACATGGCTGGCTCTCAGGCAAATGAAACCTAATTTGTCACAGCTGTCAGAATGATCATGTCATGTTTGTTGCCTTCAGGAGCGGTTTGAGGCTGCAAATCCTGTTAAAGTCCCAGCTTTTCCTTGTTAAATATTGCACAGCATGTTTGCTGACCCCAGTGTTTACCTTGGTGGATTTTTTTAAAGACAAACACACCAGTTTTTGTCTCTTACATAAGCTGGGGTTGAACTTCTGTGAACCTTAGTCATGTGTGCTAGAGTTTGTTCATTTGGTGGGCTTCAAGGTCTTGAGCGTAGCACTAATTGGAGAGCTTGCATAGAACAGCAGAGAGATTTAGTTGCTCGTGGATCTGTGTGGTCAGGATTTTGGAAATCATGCTTCAAATTGAGTTTTAGAGAGCAACCCTCCCGGGCTGGATTGAACATGTAGTTACACTTCACATCAGCAGCAGCAGACAAAAGCAGCGCAAGCAGCTTCAAATTTTGTGTTCATGCCAGCAGGAAATACAATAGAATGGATGTAAGATTCTATTTGTAATACCACCAAAAAACCCAAAAACATCAACAAACCCTCAATAAGTTACAGGCCTCTTGAAATCCTCCTTAGTCATAATTTCAGTATTTATTTGCTTTTGTTTGTAGATTAACAGATTGGGTCTAAATTGGATAGAGCGAGTCATGCTCTGCAAAACAAACAAATGCTAATGTTTGGATGTCAAGCCTGAGGGAGCAGAGCTTTCCTGCTCTATTGTTATTAAAAAAAAAAAAAAAAAAAAAAAAAAAAAAAAAAAAAAAANAGGATCCCTGGACTACCTGTAAGGCTTATTTCTCCTGATCCTGAAACCAATTTCTGTTCTTGTAATGGATTTGCCTTCTTCTAGCTTTTCTGCCTGCTCTCCCCATCCCTACTGCTACCCTAGCAGAAGTGCCACATCTGCACAAGACTTTGCCTGCATTACTGGGGGCCCTCAATGCCACTCTGTGCCTCGCTGTGTATATAATACACTTGGAAGTGTAGGGGTGGAAGGTTCAGGAAAAAGAGTAAATGAGGGAGTATGGATCAGAACTGGTAAAAATGATCACACAGGCCTGCCTTGTTTATTAAATTTGGACATGTCTAGCTGACAGAACATCAGCAGAAGGTGAACAGCCTGCTCTTCAAAGTCTTATTTCCATATCTTTTATCTCCAGTTGCTCTTGCATGATATGGACTGGCATGCAACTATCACTTCTATGGCAAGAAATGCCAATCTCTGATGCTCAGTGTATTTCAAATGACATTTCAATCTCCCATAGCAGCCACATGACTCTTTAATAGTTCATAACAGAAACCAAAGAAGTTATACATCTGCTTTGTAGAGTGTGGGGAAATAGCATTGATGATAAACATGATGAGCTTTGGCTTAATGATTCATTGAAGCTCATTTATTCATTTTATTGTAGTTTTTTAGTCTCTTGCTATGCAGCTGACTGGTTCCCCCAGAGAAAAGAAGACTATCTCAGAGATAAAAATCTCTGTTAATGATTTTAAATAGCTATTTAGCTCTACAGAATATGAACCTTTTTCTTTTCCTTTTGCCCTGGGCACTCAATGATGAGATTAGATAGGATAATCAATAATCCTGAATGCACAGCAGAGTTACTCTCAGTAGTGAGCCCTGGTGCTCTCAGGCCACACAGGGCTGTTGCAAGGCCTCGTCACCTTCCAGCCTCTTGCTCTCAAGCCTGTCTTCCTGCTCAGCATCTGGAGGCTTCCAGCTGGAATGGTACTTGAAAGACCTGCAGCCTGCTCTGCCTGCCCCCAACTGCTCACATGTGCTGGTTGCCTTATGTCTCTTATATAACAAGAGAACTAAGGGCAGAGTTGTGTCTTTGCTGGTTGGGAGCATCGTGGTGCTCTGTTCAGGTTTTTTTTGTCCTTGGCAAATGAGGGTGGAATGAGGTTTGTATGAATAGAGGGACCTATTGTGAAATACAAGATACTGTAGGCAAACATGCTGAGGGACATGCAGTGAATGTGAGCAGATCCCTGGGCATCAGCCAAGACTTTCCTTGCCTCCTGTAGTTTGTGTCTGAACTGTCCTTGGAAGGACCCTTTTCATCACAGAAAAAACATGTGGACCTCAGAACTAATGTCATGTTTGTTTCCCCAGTGATCCCAGATCAAGTCCCATTAATGTGATGCAGGAACAACAAATACAAGGTGTGTCTGGATGGAAAGGATAGTTGCTGTTTCACTAGCTTTTGTTTTATGCACATTAGTGATATATTATGAAATGATTGATTTATGAGATGAAGTGGTGGTTTTATGAGATGAGTGGTGGAATGGGACTTCCTAGAAGGTCAACAGTACTGAATATGCCTAACACTAGAAGGCTTGTAAGTGTTCTGTGATGTAACTTGCAATGTTAAATCTTCTGTAGCCTCCAGGAGAGATGGTGAATGTGACACAGAGGAGTCTGGTCATGATGGCAGATGTGTAGTCATTTTGTGTGCAGAACAGGAGGAAAAAACAGATCTACCATTGGTGGCTTTGCACTCTGAAGACACTTTCTTCCCCACTCACTTTCTCCCGTTGCTCTTTGTGGTTTGATTTGGCCGTTTACCACTGGTAGCAATAGGTTTGTGCTTCATGGTCTCATCTCTGTGGGGTCCTTTGCTAGCCCTTCTGTGACCTGAGCTTTGTTTTTAAACAAGTCTGTCTGTATCGATATCTCTTCCATATATTTTTGCCTTTGTGTAGCGATTTCTCTGCTTAATTTCAATGCCATCCAAGATGGACATGGTCATCCTGGGCTTTGCACAAATAATAGTCAGAGTTGCCCACATTGGATTTTTCTGGAAGTGGCTGTAGAGGGTAATGGGGTTGAATCTAGCTTGTGCAACAGGAACTCTCCCATCTGCTCTGCTCTGGGGTGCAATTGCACAGTAACAAGTCTGATCTAGCTAGTGGTGTGTTACTTAAGGCACTTGCTGACTCATTAGCAGAAAGGGAATAGTGGGGAAACACCCTGCCTGCCAACAGCTTGTGTACTGTTACAGTCATTGTAGAGGCATAGCATTGCTGCCTGTCAGGGTTGCCCACTACCTGTGGGATTTTTTTGAAACACACACCCACCCCAAAGCTTTTAAATGGGAAGGAGGAAGAGTTGCAAAGCTGATTAAGGCTGCTCAAGCTGGTCTGTGGGGAATAGTCGAATTTTCAGATTCCAGATCCTCCTCATTTCATCCTTCCCTGCCTTTCTGTCTATGAGCTTCATAGGAGTTTGGATGAGCCCCCCAGACCTTGACCTTATGTTGACACAGACTAAATTATTCTTCTCCATTGCTTCTCTATTGCCTCTCCTGCTAATTACTGCTCTGCAAATCTACCCTCTGGTCTGATTTCTAAATTCATCCAGGAGACTGAGCAGCTCTGAGGATCTGCTGTAAACATGACTTATCCGGCAGGCAGTAAAGCTGCTCTCGAGCTCTCCAAGGAGAATTAAGCCTTCATGTCTGTTGGGCAGCTGGTTTTATCAGTCTGTGTTGCAGATTGAAACAAGTTTCGATGTCTCTTTTATCAAATCAGGAAGAAAAAAAAAAAAAAATACAATGTTCTCCTTACCAGGTCCCCAGCTGCATGTTAATAGAGAACTAATTGACCAAATGTCAGTCACTTGTGCCTCTTGAAGGAAAGGACCATCTCCCATGTGCTGAGCATACAAGAGCACAATCCATGTCTCTTCTCAGACTGACAGTGGTTTTTATGTGCTATCCACCAGAGGCAGGAGCTGCTCAAGTTACAGCCTTGTGAGCCCAGATGCTGCACCAGGGAGGTATCTGCTCCCACGCTCCTGGGATGTGGGATGTGATGTGGAGATTGCATTACCTTTAAAAAGGGAAGGTTTGTGGCTGCTCCTAGTCCAGCCGTTAAACATACGCTTTAGTCTGACTTTACCCTTTCCATAAAGCTCTACTTCTGATGTCTCTGACATCCCTGTATCAGCAGAATGCTCCTTAAGTCACTAGTTTAAGTTTGAAGGCATTAATACCGTATCAGAACTGACTGGTGTCTGTTGGGGAGATGAGATCTTGTAGGTAGAAATGCTGCTCACCTCTACAAAAGCCAGAGGTCTTTGTGCATTTTGGTTGCTTGTGGTGAGTCACTGGATTTTTCTTGTAGGAGTATGGAGTGGTAGAAGCATTGAAAGTGTCTGTAGAAGACCTGGAAACAGAAGGGGATCATGGTGCTTACATGCTGTACCTTTACCCTTGTCATACAAACACGAGTGCAAAATTATAATGGCAGGGAAGAGTCTTGGTTTAAGGCTTTCTTAGAAAGAAACAAGACTTTGGGTTTAAGAGGAAACCAAACAGATTGCAATTGTCTTGCTGTCTAGTCACAAGGCTGAGACATGACTTTACTCTTTGCCCACTTTGTTTTTTTCCATCTTTTTGCTTCTTCCTGCATGAGATGAATTTGTCTCGAATCACTTACTACTACTACCAGGCCATAGTTAGGGTTATGTGGGTTTTTGTTTTTTTTTTTTCCCCTCTGTAAAACTAAACGTCTCCTGTTCATATAGGTGCAGATGTCATTGACATCCTACTGTAACTAGTCCTGAAGCCCTTTGGCAATACAGTGTGGCAAATTCCCATTAGGGCTTCCTAGTGTCACTGTAGTATTAGATGCATAAAGCACTAACCCTGCTTTAACACTTCTGCAAGTAGCAGTACAATGCCTAATGAAAATGCAGGGGTTTTCTGGGATGGAGCTATGTGCATACATGCTGGAGCTTATGATACAAATATTTTCCTTGCAAACCCTTGACTGATGTGCTGATGAGACTCTTGATGAGTCTAATCCAGGATTAAAAACCATATCTTACTAAATGTGGCCTTACAAACACAACCACAGTAGGTACAAGGTAAAAACACCCCTTCTCCATAGTGCAGAACACTTGGTTTAAGAAGTAGAAGAATATTTAATAAAAGGCTTTGATTGAACTGCCTGCAGTAGAACAAAAATGTTCCGTTGCTGTCTTTGAAATCTTGTAATTTGTTTGTGGGTGGGCCACAGCAGTAAAGTTTAAACCCAGGATTTCTGGATCAAAACCCATGAGCAGATGCTGTCTGAGGTAAAGCACTTATCAGTTAGCTTGCAGCCAATAAAAGATTCCTAAGCTTTATGAAATGCTCAGTAAAGGGAGACCCAAGGTAATTTTAAAGCTAAAACTTTAAAAAGTAGATGTTTAAAACTGAACCTGTGTGTACCACAGTGCAGACTTAGAACAGATGTTGTGTGTAGTTTGATTCTCAGTGAGTGTATTTGGCCATGGGTTGACAGAAACTACATTTACCCTTCCCACTAATATATGTTTGTGTGTTGGTAACCCTCTGGACTGTGAATATAAATGGGGGGGTTGGTGTGCATGAGTGCAACTAAGGTTCATCATGCATATTCCTGGGTTTGGAGAACTAAAGTGCTGAGGGAAAGTGAAACAATTGTGGAGTTCCAGAGGTCAGCAGAGTACATGCATACTCTGGGAGTTCGCTGCTGCTCTTGCTGAGTCAGCTGTGGGGAGGAGCGAAATAATGTTCTTGCTTTTCAGAACTGCTTATCGAGCTGTTGGAGAAAAAGAAACTGCTCTGGAGGGAGGAGGGAGAGCCTTGGTTGTCAAGAACACAGGTCAAGTTTGCACATACTTTCCTATGTAACTTCTTACATCCAGGTGTGGTTGAATGATGATGATGTTGTGGATTGCCCGTGCAGTACACTAGAAACTTCATTCAGCTGCTTCAACAATTTCCTGATACCCTAACACCAGATAAGAAATGGATCAAGCAGAAAGTGAAGGTATTCACACAGCATCACACTGAAGCCATTTCTGGATGTGACAGCCCCTTAAATTGTGTGTGCAGCAGCTACAACAGAAAATGGAGAATAGTGTGTCCCTTTTGACTGTAGGATTGTGAATAGCCTGAGCAAGTGAAATGTGTACATCCTGAGATCATGAGCAGGAGAGGTTAGGCTTGTGGTTGTAGCTCACTTAATGTTTGCAGCTTGTATCCAGTCATAAGCTCCAGACCTGCTCCCAGAGCTCTTCTTTGCAGTGCCTCCTGCGGAAGCATCAGCCCCATTTCTTGGAGCATCTGGGATTTCTACAAGACCTTTCCTTCAATCCAGCACTGACCTGAGCTGACCCTGCTCAGCTTGTGAGGCAAAACAAAATTGTACCTAGGGGACTATGGCTCTAGTAAGCAGATCCCAGACAAAATTGAAGGCTGTTAAAGTGTCTAATTGAATTATGGCACTACAGGGGCACAGTGACTCACAGTGAAGCTAATCACCTGTGGCTTTATCTTGACTGTAAAGAATAGATTGCTAGTTAAACATTTAAAGGTCATAGTCATAGAAATTGTAATAGCATTGCCTTTTCCCCTTATTCTGAGTGTTAAATCTGAAGCTACTAGGGGAAATTGAGAAGGTGCTCTTTGGAGATCTGTATTCTGAAGATATGGCACAGCACACTGACCTTTCAGGCTCTCACTGTGGGCCTTGATGTGCTTATGAGAGAAGCCGTGCCGAAAAATGTTGCATTGGCTTTTCACAAATGTCCTCAAAACCACCAAAGCCACCAATATGGCATTGGTATTCTGTGGAGAATTAAATTATCCTGAAATGTGATTCAATGCTATTTGGAAAATTCATTCTTGTTCATCACAGGGAATTCCAAGAGTAAAACTGGAGCTCAGGTCCCTATTCCCACATCCAGGGAATGTCAATATTTTCAGTGCTTTACTGTTCACTGGGTCAAGAGCATCTTATAGGAGACAGGGTTTTCCTGGTTCTGCCTAAAGAGAGTGCAGATGTCTGTAATTTCACTGTGTTGGCTGAGAAAAGAACAGACTGTTCCTTTCTGAAGTTAATCTATCCATGTGGGTGAGCAGGGGAACTGTGTCACTTGGACAGGACTATCATTCTTGTCCCTGTGGTTGTCCCTGTGGTTACTGAAGCAATTGTTAGGAAGGTTTTGTAGAGAGAGGCCTTGGCTCTGTGCCTCTCCCATGCACTGCTGTGAAAGAGCCTTCCAGGTTGATGAAGGTGATACACTTTTCTTACCAAAATGCTGGACTTGGTTTAGATAGCTCTTGGTGATTCATGCTCCTTATATCGCATTCAGTTCACAGCCATGAGTCACCAGGACAGGTGGTGTCTGTCTTGGCTGCTTTCCTGAAGGAGCATTCTGATGCTGATGGAGGAAAACTTGCAGATGAGATAACAGAAAGCCTCGCTAAAGCATCTGAACCTCTAGCTCACTTAAAAAGTCAGTGCTGAGCAGTGAATATCAGCAGCAGTGCATTACCACTCCAATTCAAATATAGCTTTTAAAGGAAGTTTGTAATATTTTCTGCATATAGATGCTTTATGGCAGGAAGCATATCCTGCTGTAAATGAATTAGCCAGTTTGAGAGGCTGGGCTAAAGACTTAAGCCTGGATGCTTTTCCTTTCGGAAGTGTTGTCTGTAATAAATCTGCAGACCGTGGCACGTTTGGAGCTCAACTGTTTCCTTACTTTTGGAGTGGGTCAGAGTGAGCACAGTGCCGGAACAACACATTTGCTATCAACAGCTAAGTTCTTGTACCTTAGTGGTCAACATGCTTGTAAAGCTGAGTAACACTATCTAGAGGAGAGAACTGAGCTTCAGACAGCTGTTAAGTGATCTAGGGGAGGATGGACCTTGATCTGATGTCTGATTAGGTGTTGGGAGATGCTCTGTGTTGATTGCTGTCTTTATGCCTATCTTTTTGGTGGGTGTTCTCCTCTCTACTGGTTCTTTTTATTTTTAGGAGGGATCCTTGGATGTGCTGGTGGCCTTTTAAAGGGCTAGAGAAGTGCTACCAGGAGATGTTGATGCTGGTCACATAGGGACAGAGGGGCTAAAACTTCCAAAGGAGTAGAGTGGATAACAGCATCCAGCTGCCAATCCCAGACACCAGTATTTGTGCCTGGATTTGCACTATGCCTGAGGCTGTCCTTGGTCTGCCGTGCTCTAAATGTACCACGTCACTCCAGCTGGAGAGCTCAAGGAAACTGGCTGAGATCCTGAGCTCATCAAACACTTGTGTGCTGCTGGCTGAAGAAAGAAAAGCCATGAGGGCTTGTGGTCTGCCTAGGTTTCTGACTGACCTTTAACCACGCTAACAGATGGCAGAATAAATTGAGAGGGGGTGTATTTTTAAATTAGGAAATTACATGGAACTTCTACTTTTGGTCTCTGCCCTCATCAGAATTATTTTTTTTTTTTTCTTGGAGTGCATCTCGTCAGAGAGATGCCCAAGTTAAGTGCTCATTGTGCCTCAGGTGGTTGCAGTCCTCCTCAGTCTGAGTTCTTAAGGTCAAAGATAGGTCACTGTTTCACGCTGTTATATGGCAGCATCAAGGTTATTTGAAATGTGTGCAGTGCAACTCTTAGAGAAACCTTAAAGTACAGGTGCCTTTTCAGTAGCCAGCATCTGTTTTCAGAGGAGGAGCAGCCTCTCTGTGTGATGCCAACAGGCTGCTCTGGCAGGGGGCAGGCTGAAGTAAGTTGGTGCCCTCTTGGCATATACTTTCGGCTAAAAAGATCTATTCACTGTTGTTTTTCAAGCTTATTTCTCCTAATTTTCCTTTTTGCAATAGGCAGTCAAATTTGAAAGGAAGGTGTGTCACACTGCCCACTGTATGTACTTTTGGCCTAAAGCAAGACATCTCACATTTGGTTCTTGATAGAAAAAATGTCACTCAGGGATCCTTTTCCTCTTTCTGCCAGTTGTGATTCCTAACTTGCAAGAGCTGCTTCGAGCAAAAGAGAGGAGTCATTAGATGGGTAACTGCTGATGTCATTTTTTAGGTGTTTTAAAATAGTATTGGGTATAATTTTGGTTTTGTAGCACATAACTCTTCATGTTTCTCCATGGAGCTCAGTATGATTTTTTAATTATTTCAGGCCCTAGCTTTGCCCCTAGCTCAGCTGCATTTCAGTAAACCTAGTGTAAAGCTTTGTCACTTTGAGCTTGAGTGTGAATCTGTTTTGTTTAATCAATGTTTACAATTCATCAGTCTCCACAGCATTTTATTTTAGCACTTTCCACATTTGCTGCTGCAGAGTTTTGCTACATCTCCTGGGTAGGAAAACAACGCACAGCATAGAATTGCTGGTTTATCCTGGGTTGTTCTTGTTTCATTATAGCCTGCCCTGCAAGGCATACCTTTCATGGCCTTTTGATCCTGTAGGGAGTGGGAAATTAATGAGACTATCTACTTTCTTTGGGCGGATATATATAATTTTTTTTCTTAACTGGAGGAGTACTGCTCACATTAAGTCCCAATTATACCATACTTATTCCTGTACCAAAACCCAGTTCTTTGGGTGTGCTGTCTTTTTAATTGAATCATTTATTTTACCTAATTTAAACAAGCTATTACAAAAATCTGGGCTAGAGCCTATCGCCAGTGTTTGTATCCAGAAAGGCTTGCAGCTGGACAGACGAAACGTGGCAGTGATGTCTGTTGAAGGCCTGCCCTTGAGTTCGTGCAGGATGAGTGACAGCAGTGGAACAACAATGCAGAGATAATCAGCGGCCGTGCGAGTGCTGCATTGCAGCTCCTGTCAGCTTGCATCACGGGTAGGCACTCTGGCAGCTGAGGAGCTCCTGGGGAGCCCGAGGAGAGTGCAGATTCAGTACCACATAACAGCAGCCCTCACAGATTCAGTACCACGTAACGGCAGCCCTCACAGTCTGTTTGCTGCGCCTCTTGCTGCGCACCCTGTGCTTCCTGCAAAGGGTGGCCTTAGCAGCAACTCTCTGTTCCCCTTACTGCCGTGTGAAGAGCTGGGAGTGCTTATCCTTTTACAGGGTTTTGGTTGGAGGGCTTTTCAGCCTTGTTTTTTAATGTATCTTTTGAGAGGCTTACGCGTGTCATATTGCGATTACGGCTTTTACACCGTTTGAACCTGTCTGCTGTAATTAGCAGCTGCCATGGCCATGTTTCTTAGATAGATTGGGAAAAGCACAAGCCAGCCTCAGTTCTCAGCACAGGGTGCATTTTCTTTCCTTGGCAAATGGTTTGTATCAATTTTTCCATAGATGGACTGGCTTGGCAACCTGCAGATGTTGCAAGCGTTGGGTACTGATGCTTGAAATAGAAGTGGGCTCTGGAGAGGATGTGGGATGGGGAGAAATAAATCAGAAGCCATGGTTGCATTGGAAGTCTATTAGGACTGATGGTACGCCACTTACCGGAGCGTAACTGCAGAAGTTGGCCACGTTAAAAATGAGCACATTAAATGCACATTTAAAAATTAAATCTTGCTTGTATCACACTGTTAAGGTTCATTTTCACTCTGGCACGTGTGGTGACAAAACTAGTTAGCAGCCCAAGTGTTTGTTTAACGTAGTTAAATTGGTTGGCAGGTATTTGTACAAGCGGAAGAAAAAGACTGATTCTTTCTGGAACGAGCTGTGCCTGGTCTGTAGGTCATGTGAAAAGTGTGTGTGCCTGTGTTTTTCTTTTCAATTGCAACCTTAATTTTGCAAAAGTTTTGCCCTGCGTTGACCCTGCAATGCCCAGGAGAACAAGTAACAGCACTGTGTTACCGAACTCCTGTGTGTTAGCTGCTCCTCGAGAACCCTCTGCAGATGCGCTTTGCGCTGGGGAAAACAATCTGAGGCACCTTTGCCACCTTCTTTCAGGAAGCTCCTCTTAAAACCATAAATTACTTCTCAGTGCAGGCGTTAAATATAGGCACACAAATACTGTTGAGCAGCTCACGTGGGAGTTGTTCATTGATGGGTGCACAGTGAGAAAATGCTTTGCCCTGTGCAGTGTTTGGCTGTCATGATCTTCACTCAGTTGTGTGGCTACCTGGGCTTTGTGCTGTCTGAAGACTTGCAGTAGGGTATGCACCACTGTCTCAAAAATCACAGCATGTGAATCGGTGCCTTAAAACATTACTAGCTGTCAGGAGAGGCTGGGCAGTTCAGTAACTCTCTCTCCTGTGCACATATTCAGAGCAGCTGAATCCTTACTCTGCAAACTGCATTTTTCACTATCATGCAATATTTCTACCTTTCAGCCTAGCACAGAGCTGAGCACTCTGGTGAGAAGCAGATGAGTCAAGCTTAAGCTTTGAGATTTGGGATGAGAGCCCAAGTCTTAAAGCTTCCAAAACCCAGAGGCTGTCACTTCAGTTAGCACAATAAATCTCATCATCTCTGTTGGCCCTCTGTGTTGCAAACTGGTTTTGAGACCAGTTGACTGTTGAGTTATCCAAGGCTTTTCTTCCGCAGCATGTCCAGCAGGGTGTTACAAACGTGGGTTTCCTCAAAATCTTGTGTAGCTCTGTGCAAGTATGTGTGCAATTTCTGAGCATGCTGTCCCTCAAATTTGCTGTCTTTGAGAGAAGAGCTGGGTGAATTGATGGTTCCTGCTTCACATGGCTGAGCAGGATGGAAAGAAGAGAAACCTTTTGTGTTAGAAAAAAGAAAAAAAATCACTCTGAAATGTGGGAATATGGGTTACATTGTACTAAATCAAGGTGGTCTCTAGGGGGGAGTAGGTAATAAATTCTAAATAGGAAGTGACCCTTTCTGAACATTTTCCTCTGAACATGTCATCTATATGCTAGTCCTGAGCATCACAGTGTTTAAAGCCTAGGTCAGAAATCCCCCATCCAACGTGGACACTTTCCTTTGTCTTTAATAGACAGATTAATAGCAATAGGTCACAGCCAACTGTGTATTACAGGTGCAGGTTGATGAGGTCTGTTAGAAGAATAAGGGAGCATCAGAGCGTGTGAGGAGCTGTGAGGTTTAGATGGATTCCCTGCATTACCAGAGATGTCAAATGACCAGATGAATGTTTCTGTACTAAAATCAGCTTAACTGGAAAGTACTGCGGATGCATTTTTTTTCAGAAGCCCTAAGAAATGCAGCAAAAGTAAATGTACACACATGGATATGTTAGTACTTGGGCTGGCTGCTTTTTGTAGGTGACCTTTAATTGATTTTTTTTTTTTTTTGTCATTCTGAAAATAGCCCAGATGTCATTTTTTTCCCCAGATTGGGTTGTGACAGTGCTGTTTTCTGTGCATAAGGTGGATGTTTGAATTCCTTTGCTGTTGAAGCTTTTACTTGGGTAAAACAAATAAACACTTTCTGTGCATATTTGCTGTGCTGTGTTAACAAAGCAGTGTCGGGGGAGCACATCCTCCCAAGAGATGCTTGGAAAACCATGAATTTGAACTGCTAGGCAAACGGACTCTGGATTTTAGATAAGGAAAACAATTTTCTGAGTGGTGCTAGCCATGTACTTGAAGAGGAGCCCAGGAATTTCTACTCCTAGAGACATTCAAAGCTGGACTTGACAGACTTTCAGAAACTTCATCAAAGTTGTCCCCTTTTTTTAGTGGGGGGAGCAGACCGTGCAGCCTCCTGAGGTCCCCCCGGCATGAGTTTTTTTCTGTCTCTGTTTTGCATGAGCTGCTGTAAGCAAGGACATTACATCAGTGGTTGGAGGAGGAGCAGTACAGGCATGTGGACCTTCCTACAGTGGAAAGAGAGGCATCCTCGGAGAAGGGCATTAACATGGTTTTGTGTGCTGCTGCTATGAAAGTCTTAGCAGCGCTGTGTATGTGGATAGCAGCCTTATCTAAAACTGCCCAGGTGCAGCTGGCTTTATGATTGAGGACTAGCAAGATGAACAGCACTTGGCTAGAGTAGTAATAGTACTCTAAAGGTTTGTCCAGCACCGAGTCTAAGTGCAAATCTCCTTCTGCTCCTTTTTAACAGGAGGAGTTGCAGGAAGTGTTCTGCGCTGCAGTGAGGGAATGGCTAAAGAGATAGAGAAGCAGTGCTATAAAGCACCATCTGTGGGCACAGGATGGCTTCTGCTGTGAATTTTAAGGCTGAGATTTCAGGATTTGCAAAGCCCTTTACTCTGGTTTCTTTTCTCTTTTAGTTTCTTGTCTTCTTCATTGATTCACGTCCTGCTTTCCTGAAGGGTGTTTGAGTGGTATTTTAAAAATGTTCTTGCACAGATCTTGCAAATCTGGTGTGCATCACAGCAGGAAGCACAACAGAATTACATGTGTCTGTTGTTCCAGGCTCCAGACACATGTTCTCTACAGTCCACTGGAGCTTCTTTGGAAAAAGAAATTTAGTTGCTTTGTCCTCACAGAAAGTGATAAGCATGTTCTTGGTGTTTGCATGCCAGTCAGAGCTGCTAGAGTGTCTTGCTCTGTGCTGTGTTTGTAATGCCATAAACCTCTGCAGCTTCATTTGATCTTTTCTGCAATATGTGCTTTTTTTTTTTTTCTTTTTTTGTGAATCAAAGAACTCTTGAAGCTTTTCTCCTGCTGTACTCTTCATAGTTTAAGCAGGTACACTTTAAATGTGGCCTGACAGCATGGATTGTTTGGAAGGATTTGTGGGATAAACAGGAGTTTGCCTGCAGAGCATGTGAATCAGTGCATTCAAAGCAGCCAAAAATCTGGGGAGTGTGGTCCTGTGCTTCTAATCTGTCTCACCTGATCTGCATTCAGCCTTGTTCTTGTGTGTAGCTTGCTTCACTTGCTGCTTACAAGTGAGGGAGGCAATGCCTGCACCTTTTCTAAATCCAAAAGTGTGCTTTGTCTTTTGAAGAAGTGTGTGTTTACTGAGTTTGTGACCAAAAGGGCAAAGATGTCTAGTTTCTCTGCTTGGAGATGACTGTCCTCATTTCACTTTCTGTAACAGGTGGACTACTACACCTTTTTTTTCAGCTGAGTTCAGTGTTGTGTATCAAATTCCTTCATACTGCGGGCTTAAGCAGCCAGCTGGTGTCAAAGCCATGTGGTGATGCTCTCCTTTGCTTTTGTGAAAATTCATTATATTGTAGTAAGGTTGAGGAAACTGAAATTGGAAATTAGTGGGATCCTGCCAAAAAAAAAAAAACAACAAAAAACTAACCCCCCAAAAAATCCCATAAAACCATGACCTACCAGTGAGGACAAAGCTAGTTGTTTGAGAGCTGACCTGATGAGCAGCCCAACTGTCTTTATATAGAGCACCAGGCACAAAGTGAGCATGGGGAAAATAGGGCTAACCCTTTCTGTAGCTACTACCTGATTAAAGAGGCATACAGGTTCTCCATGTGTCTGCTGACAAGTCTCCTGAGTTTTAGAGGAGAGCTCTGCAAAGTCATTGTGTATTTTATCTCTAGTCTTCTACCAAGCCAAGTTGAACTTAGTTTAGAGATACACTGTGTAAATCAAAGAGGATGAAGTTGAGCCTTGGGTATTTCAATATATATTTGACATGATTTTTAACCAGACTTTGGAACACACAGAGCAGCTGCCTTGAGAAAATACTGGAGAAAGGCTGTATTGCCTTCTGAATCATCACCAGCAGCGTTCTTCCTATATGTGCTGATTGCAGTTAGAGATGATTAATGCCAAGCAAAGGCATTGAGGTTGCCCCAGGAAGAGGGAACCACATCTCTGAATACCTGAGGAAGATCTTACCCTTGTATCCAGGAAGTAAGACACTGTCCTCAACGCTTAGATGTGCATTGAATCTTTTGATAGGTTGATGGTGCTGCACTTCTGTATAACAAATTGAAACATAATGAACTTTCTCTAAAATGTCTTAAACTGATAGTTTCTTCAAGTGGTTTGGATGATTTTTACATTATTTTGTCCCTCTATAATCTTTCCTTCTGTTCACTAGAGGTGCATGCTCTGTTGGACCAAGAGACAGCATATAAAAATAGCACTGCCTTATTCTGCAGATCTGTTTGTTTGGAGTTTCAGTTAGATCTGCTGACTTGGATTTTTTAAAAATTAGTATTTTCTTCTACTTGTCCTGATTGTGTTTGATTTTGTATTTTAGAGGCAGCAGCCATTTGGTCCTTTCAGGACTGGGATCAGCACCACTTGTGGTTGGGACACCTGAATTAAGGAGCTTTTGAATTTTGGAGCTAGAGAGATTTGCAAGGCCCATAGCTAAACACAAAGAGGAGCAATACATGTAGACTTTTCACAGCCTCTGTGGAAGCTGCCAGCTCAAAGTAAGCAGTGAGTGTTCTGCTGAGAGTGCAGTGGAATTGCACTTGGTGTTCCAAGCCATTTGCTCTGAGTGTATTATCCCTTCCCCTCGTTGAATATTGCTGGCATCTAATCAGATTAAATTGCAGTTCATAGCTGTGCCCAAACAAAATAAGGAACTATACTAGAGAAGAGCATATGGATCTTGAGTTACTGCCTTCTTCACGCATTGGGTTGACATTAAGTGTGCATTTAGAGCCAGATTCATGAAGGCATGGAGCTCAGTGAGTCTTTCTGTGCAAACAGGTCTGAAGCAGATCTCTGTCTTTTCACCATCTGAAGCATGCACAGTCTTTGGTGCAGCAAGCACCTCTGGCTGGTGGAGTTACCTTTTACAAACCACTCAGCTGGTGGCTCAGCTCTGGGATGCTGCACAGGTGAGGGTGCTGAAATAGCGCACAATTTTCTCTTGGAGTTCTTCAGTGACTTCAGGAATTACCTTTCTACTACAAAGAGTCCTTTTTATTAGCATGCTCCTTTTTGTTCTGTTTTATTTGTTTTGGTTTTTTTTAAGAGCAAGCTTGGTGACTCACATCACCTGCTTTGCTTAAGCGGGTGTAGCATTTGGAGCAGTTGGATCTGCTTAGATTAAGACCGTTAGGTTTACATAGCTGTTCATAGAAGGATTTTGGAAGTATGTACCACTATAACTTTGAAAAGAAATGGGGGAAAGGTGTGGACAATATTGTTGAGCACAGCTTCACTGTGAGTACAGGTGTTTAGCAAACTCTGTGTGTTTTCAGTAATGAAATTACTGGTCTTTCAAAGAACAAAATGTAAATAGCAGCCCTCAGAAAGCAACCGGGTGTTTGCTCTTCTAAGCAAATCTATTTCTAATGATGTGTTGATTTTGTGGCATTAAAACCTTGATGTGAAACTCCTTGCTCGTAAAAATGAGCAACAAGCACCTGCAAAGAGGGATGTGTGTTCAGTCTCCAGAAGCAACACACTTCTGTCTGTGCTGGCAGCACCATTTATGAAAGGGAGTGAAGGAAGGACCAATCCAGCTTGCACTCTCAACATAAACATGCTGGAACTTGCTTTTGTTACAGAGAACATTTTTTCCTGGACACCCTCACAGGTTGTCGTGGTTCGGTGATGCGTTTTGTATCTCTTGCAAGTTTGTTAATCGCTGACAGACTTCTTAATTTCTCCCAAATCGAACTGATTAATCCTGTGATAACGTAAACCTTCCCAAAGCATTCTCAGCTAGTGGTGTATGTGACATTTTCTTTAAAAGTGAAGGGCCACAGGTGAAATTTTCAGCATGCTGAGAGCTGGCTAAACCTAAGCTGTCCAAAGACCATAGCAGGGCTGGTTTATGACCATTTTTAGTATGTTGAATGCTTTGTATGGTGACCTTAATGTGCATGGGTGAAATTCTGGCCCTGCTTGTTTAATAGCAATGCTCATGTTGACTCCCATGGAGGGAGGATTTTGCCTGGTGTTCTGCTAGAAGAACAGCTAGGGTAAGCACAAATGCTGCTGAGCAGAGGAATAAGCTGAATCAGAAGTCATAAGAACTTTCTTGGTTGTTCAACATACTGACTGAAATATGGCTATCGTCTGTTTCAAGGGCTTCCTGAAGCTGGTGGTTGCCAGGGCAGACTGTGTGCTGAGGATGACTCAGGTTTCCTCTTCCTGTTCCTTCTTTACTACTTTAACTGGCTGCAACTGCCATACTTATCCTTTCTTTTTAAAACACAATTCAAATGCTATTTGAGATCCTGCTGCTCTATCCATGAATAAATGTGAGGTTTTTTTCTGCATAAGAGAAAAACCATCTACCACATTTTCTTCTCAGGATCGTTTGGTTTGCCTTGGGCTCTAGCAAATGTGACAACTTCATATGAGGCATCTATAAATACATTTTCCAAGTAATTCACTCAAAAAGGGCACTCAGCTGAACATAGCAAGCAAGCTGTTCCTTTGCAGTGACCACCACAGAGCTGTGGTACATGACAATAGCCTGCTAGAGTTGATATTCTATATTTGGTTAATCTAAAAGCCTTAGGTGAGTTTGCCCTTAAATCTGCATTTGTTGGTCCTGTCTTGTCTGAAAATTTTTTCTGTGTGTATGTATACTTCAGAAAACTTTGACTTCTGTTTTTGAGGAGCAGCTTTCAGAGAGTTTGCCAAATGCTGCTCAGAAAGGCTCATAGAAGCTGTAGGAATAAAGGTTTGCTGTTTTCTTTTCCTGCCAGGTAGATGCTAAACAACATCCTTCTGTTGTTTGCAGTTCTTGATGTGTTTTTCCAACTTAGAAGCCTTACCTGAGGCTGCTGACACCCTGAAATATGAAGTGCTACCATAGGTCCATTTTCACATTTCTGTCCTAGTGGTAATGCTTACAACCCTTTCTGTTGGGCACTTCTAGGCAAAGCCCCCTCCTTTTTCCTCTGTCTGCTGTAATGCTCTGGCACTTACACCATCATCCTTGAGTTTTCACGGAGGCATCCACATGAACAGTTTGTGCAAGATCAAGGTCCGTGCCCTGTATAATCAGTGATGGAAACTACTTACTCTTGTAACAGCAGGAGTTTGGATAAGGGTTGAGTAATGACCATTAACTTAAAATGTTCAACTGTTACTCATCCTGTCATAGCCTCTGTATTCAGAGTTGTATTTAATAATCTAGCCTGCTCTAATCTTTGCTTGAAAATGGAAGCCTCTTCTGATAACTTCGGAATTACAGAAAATTACAAAAATATTACACCCGTTTTTCATCATCCTCTTCCTTTGGGGAAGGAGTAAAGTAGCTGGTTGGCACTTCTGAACTCTGCCCTTGAAGATAAAGATGAGCTTGTTAATAAGTTGGAGCCTTCAAGGCGCTTTCTGAAAAGCAGTTGTCTTCTGAGCTTTCTGGGGTTGCCCAGCAGCGAAGCGAAAGGAGGAAGATAAGAGGTTGATTGTAATGGGTTGTTTGGAGTATACAGAGGCCATGCAGTCCTACAGCTGCACATTTCATCAAATAATCATTTCCTTGATATGTGATCATTATTAAAGACAAACATAATGACTCCAACAAAACAATTGAGTCCCTTTCCTACAGTCTCTCCCTGCTGCCTCTCTGCAATGTCGAATGACAAGCAAGCATCGAAAGAAAATAATTCATCTCTTTATAGTGGACTCATTGTAGTGCCGTGGTCCACAGGCTTTCGTTTCGTTACCTTGCATGAAGAAGGGTTTGGGTCTTTTACAGGCTTAGGCAGGAAAAGGCAGAAGCAGGAAAGGTGAGACCAAAAGCACGTTTTGCCTTGCAGAGTTGCCTTTTACTTATGAGAAATAAGGCTGATGTTATCACCCACTTTCTAATCAAATTTGACAGGAGCATTTTCTTAAGCCACTTTCTCTGAGTGGGAATTCTGATGAATATGGCTCTCAGCTCTGGTTTCAAAGTATTGTTTTACACTGTTCCCAAGCATTGTTTGCCTTAATGGATGAATTATTGTAGTGTGTCAGAGAAGCAGATAATTTGCAGCCTCCTTTTATAAACGGAGAGCTCAAGGCACAGTGCTTTAACTTGCATCGCTGCAGAGCAGTGAATTGAGTGCAGGTCACCCACCCCAGTGTACTCCTGATGAAAGGTTTGCTGGGTTTGCCTGTTTCTCTTCAGGAGATTGCAGCTACTGGAGTGTCGTGACTTTTTGCCAGGGACCTGCTTGTACAAAAAGTAGGGAGGGATTTGGAAATGCATAGTAACTTCATTGTAGCAATGTGAGTTGTACAGAGACTGGTTCCTGTGCTACCCCTTTGCTGGGCAGAAGCTGCTGGCACAGAACAGTGTCCCAGTGGGCACCTGCCTCCTGCCAGCTCTACACTTGATGTACCATGTGTCCATTAACTGCTGGGTGTATGGTGGGATGGAAGCAGGCTGTGAGTGAGAAGGCTTTGAGGAATAAAAACAAAGCTCATTCCCACCTTCATCCAACAGCATTGTAGGTCTTGTGGCAAGAGGCTGCAGGAAACTCTTTAAGTGGTCTTGTAGCAAGGAGGAGCAGAGAGGGTGGCTGGAAGGACTCTGTGGGGGTTGTGCTTTTGCTGCAAGTGTTGCATTGGTATTTTGCACTATTGCAGAAATCTCTTTTGTAAGGTAGTTAAACTTGGGGCTTTTTTCCTAATTCAGTGTATTGTAAGCTCAGTTTATTGATAAATAAACTCTTTTGTTGATGATTTGGCAGAGGAATAAGAATACTTTCTTGTAGCCATTTGGAGAAATTGTGTTCCCCAGTGCTTCGGTTTTAGGTAGATTGTTCTGTTTGAGAGGAATTTGTGCTCTTTAGAGAAAGGGCTAAGCAGCACCCTTCTCAACTAATTGTTGGCAATAGCTGCTGCTTCAGGAGATCAGATCACCTCACTGACCTCCACCAACACTGTGACTCCCTGCATGCCTCAGCACGACACTTAAAGATGGAGTCTTGCCAGCCCTGGCCCTCTCCCCACAGACCTCCCTGCATCCATGCAGATTGAGCTGAGGTGCTGCCTCAGCCCTCCCAAACTTTACATCAGTGCCAGTCCCAAGCAGGCTCCTAAACCCATCTTCTGCAACACTTTTTTTCCAGAAGGAGCATAAAAGACTTCTCAAAACTGTTTTTCCCCACCTTTGCTTTCTTAAGAGAATAAAATTAACATCTCATACTCCCATACTCTTGTAAATACTTAGGGATAACGTGGCTTTCAAAAGGTGGGGAGAACCAGTTAGCCCCTCATCCCCAACCAGTTCTTTGCTATTTTTTTGTTTTAGTTCTGGGGCTGGACGAGGTCTTGAGCGACCTGATCTAGTGGGAGGTGTCCCTGCCTGTGGCGGGGGGTTGGAACTGGATGATCTTTGAGGTCTCTTCCAACCTAAACCATTCTATGATTCTATGAATAACCTTTTTATTCCAGGCTTTATTTATTTTGTTGTGGCTTAGGTGTTTTTTTTTCCTTTTCTTTTTTTTTTTTAAACAATTGCAACTGCTGCTGTACAGACCTGAATTTTCATAGCTGTTTTCTTGACCTTGCCCATCCACCTATACTATGTGTATATTTATGCTTTAATTATGGAGGTTTCAGTTATGATTTCGTTACCTTGCAGTTTAATATTAATAGTAACTGACCCTTGTTTCCTAGTCTCTAAAACACATGGTGCCTTATTTCCTATTTATTGTTCTAAAAGGTCTCTTCCTTCTTTTAAAATATAAGCAGCTTAGGAAAGCAGTGTCACTACAACCATTGGCAGGCCTTAATATTCCAGTGAGTTTTCAACCTGAAAAAAAATCTCTTTTGTTTAAACTCAAGTGGGAGTTGATCTGCTGATGGCCGTGGAAGTTTTGATTCATTTAGAATCATAGAATCAGCCAGGTTGGAAGAGACCTCCAAGATCATCCAGTCCAACCTATCACCCAGCCGTAGCCAATCAACTAGACCATGGCACTAAGTGCCCCATCCAGTCTTTGTTGAACACCTCCAGGGACAGCGACTCCACCACCTCCCTGGGCAGCCCATTCCAATGCCAATCACTCTCTCTGTGAAGAACTTCTTCCTAATATCCAGCCTATACCTCCCCTCCCCTGGCACAACTTGAGACTGTGTCCTCTTGTTCTGTCACTGGTTGCCTGGGAGAAGAGACCAATCCCTGCCTGGCTACCACCTCCTTTCAGATAGTTGTAGACAGCAGTGAGGTCACCCCTGAGTCTCCTTTTCTCCAGGCTAAGCAACCCCAGTTCCCTCAGCCTCTCCTCATAGGGCTGTGCTCCAGGCCCCTCACCAGCCTTGGTGCCCTTCTCTGGACACATTCCAGTATCTCAACATCTCTCATGAACTGAGTGGCCTCTGCTGTTGGGCTTGTGTTTATTTGGCAGGTGGCTTCAAAGAAAACTAGCCACGCTTTGGGACAGAGATCCACATTTTGTTGTGGATTTTGTTCTCTTTATCTATTTGCTTTCTTTCTCTTATGCCTTTCCCCATCTTCTGCATGTCAGTTTACCGGTCTGTTAGAGCTTGTGTGAGTGCAGCATCACTGGAAGAGGTGGGTCTGGGTCAGTGAGGCTACAGCTCCTCAGTGTTACCAAATATTATTATTTTTAAAACTCCTTATGAAAACACTGAGTAACTGGGCAAGTGACAAAGGACTTTCTGTTTATCTTTTTGAACAATGGAAAATACCAACTAGCCACAACTTATTCCAGTTATTTAGTGTCTTTGTTCCAGAGCCATTTTGTGGGCACAGGATTTAATTCTGCAAGAATGCAGGAAGATGGTGACTTGTTTTCTTGTTTAAAAAAAAAAAAAATAAAAAAAGGAAATAATACTTCAAAAATCCTCGGGTTTCTTAAGAGGCAGATTAGGGAGGGACTATTCACAAGGTCTTGTAATGACAGGACGAGGGGGAATGGGTTTAAACTGGCAGAGGGGAGATTTAAACAGGATGTTAGGAGGAAGTTCTTCACAGTGAGGGTGGTGAGACACTGGAACAGGTTGCCCAGGGAGGTTGTGGCTGCTCCCTCCCTGGATGTGTTCAAGGCCAGGCTGAATGAGGCCTTGAACAACCTGATCTAGTGGGAGGTGTCCCTGCCTATGGCACAGGGGGCTTGGAACTGGATGATGTTTGAGGTCTTTTCCAACCTAAACTGTTTTATGAAGGTAGTTTTTCATTTGAGAGAGACCATTTTTAAAGCCTAAGATATTTTATGGTCTGTTACGAGTCTGAGGTTATTATAACAAGCAAATGCTGCTATCTTTGCCATTTCAGAGAATCCTACAGTTGGTAAAAAGGTTCATACAAAGGTCTGTGTTTGTACTGTAGAGAACAGTAGCTTTGGCTTGCAAACAGGAGATGCTCAGTCGTCAGAACTCGCACCAAAACAAAATTATACTGAAACTTACTAGGCTGAAGTTGGTAATGCGGGTTAAAATGGGAAGCGAAGGAGGAACGTGTGCTTTTCATAGGAAAAACTCGGGGAGGAGGAACGCTCGGCAGAAGATTCTTGTTCCGCTCCTGAAGTTATCAGGCGAGTGAGGGTCAATGGTGCCACCTGCTGGCAGCCTGCTGGAAAATGTGGGATCCGAGGTGGCAGGTACGAGTGATGCACTCGAGAGTATGAGGCAGTGTATAGGCTTAGTTACGTGCAGAGAAGCAAAATCTCCTTGAGGCGCTGGCTCTAAAGAATATGGAGATGTGAAAATGGTGTCGAGTCCTCTGCTGTTATTTCCCAAAGGTGGGAATTGACTGTTTGTAGATGGTCCCTACTTGCTTGCCGGATTTGCTCCTTGTCTTTTGAAATCTCAGGCCCTTTTAACTCTTCTGCCATGGAGTTGGGCCCCATGGCACATAGAACTGCTGGGAAGAACTGTGTTTTAATCGTGTTTCGTTGTTCAGTTCTGGTCACTGAATAAACGAGAAGTAATCTCTTCTCAAGGTGGTAGATGTCCCTGAGGTCTGCCCGCTTAAGAGCTTGGTCATTTCTACCATTATTATGAGTCTGTTTTACAGTTGCTCTGGAAGACTTGGCACCTACCTTTGGGCAGGCATAGCTTTCACCACAGGCAGGAATTCCATCAGAGGGTCTCACCTGCCTCATGCTTTGTGTTTCAGGTGGCACCAGAGAGATTGGGTCTGCTCTTACCAGGATGTGCATGAGGCACCGAAGTATAGAGTCCAAACTCCGGCAGTTCTCAAGGTGAGCGACTCTGTATTTTGCCTGGAGCTCAAGGTTTGTCTTTTGCTGCTGAGGAACACCTGAAGCTGTTCACCAGCATTGCCTTTTCAGCTGCTCCCTAACTGTGTCACTAAGAACAGCTGCTGTTTTCTCCTTTGCAGTGCACTAGGTGTTGTGAACATGCAGGATTTCACTGCATGTTCTGGGGACTGAGCTTGTCGCCTCAAATCCCTCTAAACGCTGCAAATTCCCACTGTTGGTTCCTGTTGCTTAGTGCTGAGCAGGCAGCTGCTTATGTGACCAGCCTGTCTTTGTTTCAGGACTGTAAGCTTTGTCACTAAGTTTTAAATCAGCAACAAGTGTTGCACTGCTTCCTCAGCTTTCTGTAGAGCCCACATAGCTTGTGGCAACGAGAGAAACTTTGAGCCAACCAATGTGGGAAAAGCAATTCTGTCATCTACATTTTGCAGTTAGACTGTAGAGGTAATGGGAGATTAGCTCATGTAAGCTGGATCATGTGTAAACAACCTACTTCTGAAGTAAGTAGTAGTTTGCTTATGTGCCCTTTTTCAACCAGACTTAAATATTATACTTGAGGTGAACCAAAATGATGCTTCACCATTTTCCTGATGAAGTGCCGTGTTTTTTTCCCTTTTAAAACAAAGATATTTGTTAAATTGGCTGTGAGGAGACCACTTTAGTTACTCCAGGGTCAGCTGTTTGAATGATTCAATCCCAATCTTATCAATTAGTGGTGCTTTACTAGTGCTGTATTACGGACTCCACTGGTAAGAGGTGAGGCACACCAGTGGTCAGGATTATGTTCTCTTGTACAACTGCTCTGTCTTCTTGTGCATATGGATGTGTTATGTAAGTTTGTAATCTTCATAGCTCCACAAACCTTTCCGGTCTCCGGAGAATCTGTTTTAACTGTTCTTTGTGTGACAGATGAGTAGGAGCTAACTGTTTACACTGGCCCTGTTTCGGGTCGCTTCTCTGATTTACACTCTGTTCCTCACTGTCCTGAACATCTGTGCAGTAATTCTGCTTATCTTGTGATGTGCCTTTTTCTTTTCTTTCTTTCTTTTTTTTTTTTTTTTTTTAATCCAGTCCTTTCTTTTGCTTTCTCCAGCATAAACATTTTGATGTTCTGATGTTTACATTGTGTCAGTGGTAGCTGCCACAGCAAAAAAGTAAAAATACTCCAATATTGACCTTGGCTCTCTATATAAGAATAGGGGCATCTGCAGGATTTGATTGCTCTTTGTGTTTTTTCAACAAAATTAGTGCTTTAATTGACTGTCTGATAAACCCACTTCAAGAACAGATGGAAGAGTGGAAGAAAGTGGCCAATCAACTGGATAAAGACCATGCAAAAGGTAGTTACAGAGGAAGAATTCTTTAAGGAGTAAGACTGTAATCTCAGCTTTTCTTCCTCTTTTCATGTTTGTACTGGGGAACTAAATGACGTGCTTAAATATGTATAGCAACTTTTCTCTTCTAAAATGCTCCTCTACCAAAAGTGCCTAATAAAAATTTAACCTTTGAGTATCCACTGTGAAGGTTTAGTTTGTAAGACCCTGAGGGGTGGGTTGCTTTTCTTGACTGGTAAGCAGTGGCTAGTTTTAACTCTTTGTCCACTCTCACTGCAAGATCTGCAGTAGTGCTGAGGATTTGGAATGGCACAGCTACCCCTGCAAAACCCTGGGGTGTAGTTAAAAGCTGACTGAGATCAAGTTATGACTCGGATGCAGCATCATCCACAGAATGCATAGCCCTGGAAAACATTCAGCATCGTTATTTTCTGTCTGATGTGATAAAGAAGTGTGCACCTGAAAAATGGGGAAGTTGTGTTGTTGGACATGGAATGCTCAGAGCTGCAGTGCTGATGGTGGCTCCAGAGGTTTTCCTGGGGGAGTGAGCAGGAGGCAGCAGTCTTGCATAGCAGGAGCACATTGGTAGATGCCTTCAGCTTTGCAAAATCAGTACTGGGGATAATGGCCCTCTAGCATGGGTGCTGGAAGGAGGTACTTTTGCTGTGTCTGAAAGAATCAACATCACCATTATTTGTTTCAGAGAGGGTGAGAAGTGATGGGAAGGACTATGCTAGTGTTTCTTACTCTACTGTTACTATGGTCAAATAGAAGCAGCTAAATCAGCAACTCTTAAAAAAATGTCCACCTTGTGCTGTGGAGAATACCTAGCAGGTAGGGAGGAATCACCTGGGTTCCTGCAGGTAAGAGTGACTGGCCAAAGTGGCAGTGAGATTTAGGGTTTAGTGAGTAGACTTGGGTGTTGGGGGCGTAGTTGGCCCTGATAGAGTTTCTGTGCCCACCATCAGCCTGCTTCTGTTTTTCTGTCTATAGAATGGTAATAACATTGACCTTCTTTGTTAAAGTGTATGTGTATATGTATATACATGAACACATGCCTTTTATCTTTTTATTTTAGTGTGTTTTTTTTTTTTTTAAAGTATCAGTTTCTTATCTGGGACCTTTAGTGTGCCTGGACTAGAGGTGGAATATTTTGTTCTGGGATTTTAGTTCTCCCAGGATTTGTAGCTCATCTGAAAAAGGAGGACAACTGAAGTGTGCTCCACTTCACCAGAAAGAGCTGGCAATGTGACCCTTCCTCGGGCAAAGTTTTATCACTCTGCCTCACTCTCATGCTGGAGAGGGATCACAGGATATTCTCTTGCCTTGCCATTTCTGGATGCGTGTTTTTCAACGCAGATGTTTCGAGAAACCTGTCATCTCTGTTTTCCATTCTTGAGAGTGGATGAGTCTCTGAATTGCAAACACTCCGATTTCATACTGTCTTCTCAGTTGTTATTTCTGTAAAGGCTTTGTTTACTTGGGAAAGGGTTTGGTATGTGAATGTGCTCACACCCTTAAGATGTTACAGGAAGCCAAACATACAGGCACTACAAAATGCAAGTTCTAAGTTATGATGATTAATAGTAGCTGTCCTCTTAAAATTTGTAGTCTAATGTCTTTAAACATAGCCTTTTCTGTGAAAAACACTCATTTGGGCATTGGTTATGTTGGTAATAGAGACTGTGTGTTTTTTTAGAATACAAAAAAGCACGCCAGGAGATAAAAAAGAAATCTTCTGACACACTGAAGCTACAGAAGAAAGCAAAGAAAGGTAACTTGCTTCATGTTTAAAACCTTCTGGGCTGTGCTCATTGACAATGATTGAGCAACGATAGGACTTTCTATTGTAAGAACTTGTTCCCATGTAATGTATTTCTGGCACCTACTTGAACACCAGGGTGCAATTACTATGTGTCATTTAAATCATATTCTGAAGCTGTTATCTAATGTTCTTAAACAAAAGCCTTAAAATTGTTTGTCCAAAGTCAATCACATTTTAGAACGGAGAGCTTGCTGCTCACTTGTTCCTGTTAGGAATGCCGACATTGTACCATGACTTGTGCAGATACCTGTACCATTTTCTAGAATCTTTTGGAATAACATTAAAAAATCCATTATGCAAATGTTCAGTAACTATTAACATTTCTCACTATTCTCTCTCTTTCTACTACCTGTCTTCTTTTATTTAATTTTTTTTTAACAGCCTGTAATCTCATAAACCTTACATTATTCCTCAGAGTGTGAGAAGGTGGCATGGTTGTTGTCAGGGGGAGGGCACTTTGCAACCATAGAAAACTAAAGATGAGTAAGAAAAGAAAGGGAGCTCTCCACGAAGGCAGTCTGTCTTCTCTAGCTGTTGAATCTTTTGCCTCTGTTGCTCTCCCACCACCATCTTGTCATGGGCGTGTAGTGGTTTAAGCAGTTACCTGCCCTCCCACCTTTTATAAACCCCGGCTAGGACTCAGAGACTCTGGAAGTTAATAAATAATAATAAAAAAATTAATAAAAAAAGCTTTATATTTACAGCAATGCACAATATACAAGCAAATATTTACAAGATATAACAAATACTTACAGATATATACAATGAAAAGGTAATACAGAAACACCACACCACTCCCAGAGACCAAAATCCCCAAGAGAGGGTAACCAAACACCCCCTACCACCATTCCCCCCTTCCCCAGTCTTATCTCACCACCTATTCATGCTGCAGATAAGCTGAAGTAGATCGGCCAGGGAGATTAGTAGCAGGAAAGTATGTAGTAGAATTACTCTGAATTAGCTACCAAGACAAAGAGACAAAGGAGACCATGCAAGAGAAGCAGCAGCAGCGCAGAACGGCCAGAAGCCGTCTGCTATCTGGTTGTTTTCAGAACAGTTCTTAAAAACAACTTTTTTTTTTTCTTTCTCAGTAAAACTCTGATGAAGTGACACACTGTGTTTAACTCTCTCAGCCAATAGTCTAATTTCTCATTCAACTTCTCCAATTGGCTCAAACCAACACAGGGCGTTTCATCATCATGTTAATAGAAATGTGCATCAGTGGTAGATGGAGCATTGCTATCACTAAGGGTTTTACATGGCCGAGTGCAAACCCCTCCAGCCTTTGGGAAAATGATAATGGAACTTGTACAGAAATAGACCTTCTGGTTGCCCTTCCTAGCACCAGGCTCGTCCCAGCCAGGTAGGAGGTAGCTCTCAGCCCGCAACCTGCAACTTCCTCTCCTGCCCCTGGACAAACAAACTTATAAATGGTATAAATATTATCCAAAAGAGGTGAGCTGTCTCTAACTGTCCTTCCTAATAGGTAAATCAATAGTTACACATGTAGAAAGCCAGGTGACAGGAAAACTACACTTGAATTTTATCTGACTTCAGACAAAGGATGGGAGAGAGAGAGAGAGTGAAGCCAACAAGAGAAAGTTTAGCTCAGAAGGCCTCACGTGTCTGTCTGTCCATGGAAAAGTTTAGTGTTTTGAATCAGAATTTTCATCTTTAGGAAGACAGATATATTTTGTGGTAGGATTGTGTATTTGGCTGATGTGTAAACATGTGTCTTGTCTGATAAATTGTCTAACTTCGGACCAACAGCTTTAGACAATCTGTGGTGCTTGTTCTGTTTCTTTTCCTTTCTTGCTCCCTTCTCTGGTCTCATCATTTCTTGTCCCCATGACAGTCCCTCAGTGCATGACAGATGAGAGAAAACATGTCAGTGATCTTGAAAGAAGAAACCTTGGTTTCTTTGAACCTGTTCCTATGAATTGACAGCTGTCTGCCTCCATCTCCCTTTTATCCTGCTTCTGAGTATTGAATAAATCAATCTGCAGTCTTGGAGGAGGAGACAGCATTCTCTGTAAGGCAGAAAGAAGAAAGAGAAGCATTTAAAGCCCTCTGGAGAAGAATCCCACTGTTCCCATACTGCAGATGGCACTGCAGGTGTTTGTCAGCACTGGTTGAAGTAAATGGAGTTTCTCCTTGGATTTTCTGGGTTCCTCTCTCCCTCCTCAAAATGTGTGCCATGTCTAGTGATGAGGGTCAGCACACTGGTGTCTTGTCCTCCTTCAGGAGGCCTAATTTTGCTATAATTTTTACAGGAGCCTTGCAATGATTGAAGACTTTCCTTTTTTTTTTTCTTTTTTAAATGTCATTCCCTTGATTAATTTTACTGTTATGACATGCTTTTGGAGTTTGCAATGAACCTGCTGCATTTCTCTGCTGTCAGAACTGCTGTCACACACACAGTGTTTGGGCCCACAGCACAGCCCCAGTGGCACTGAGGTGGAGTTAAACCTGGTCACAGGAAGATGCATATGGGGAAGGTGGCAGCAATGAAGGTTCTCAGGTAGCCAGTGCAGGGGGAAGGAGAAGCTGCAATATTTTCGAGGAGCTAAGAGTTGTTTTTGTGCCCCTTGGGGAGGAGAGGTGCAGTGAGTTGCTGAGGCTCATACAGAAGTGAGAATGAATGCCCAAAACTGTTGGCCCTAGTGGTTCCCAGCATGAGTGGGTGGAGGTTCAGAGAAAATTGACCCTGTCTTTTTGTAAGTTATCTACAGTGCTTAAATAAAGGGGGAAAAAAAAAAAAAGGGTAACAGATGCCTTTTCCTCTCTTTGCCTTTTTGATCCCACTCTCAAAGGAGTAAAGCATTGGTCTGAGTGCAGTGTCAAATGTTATGAAAACTTTGTGTACACCCACCTTGGCAGATGTGTTTAATGTGCTGTGTGGTGAAGTATATTGCTCTTTCTGTCGCTGAGGGATAACAAAAAAAAAAATCAAGGCAGAGTTTATTTATAAAACAATAAAGCTGCAGAAATGGTTCTGATTTAGGTTGCAAATGAAATTTGAAATACAAGCAGAGAAACTCTTGGGTGGAATTGTCCTGTCAGGCACGTGGCTGAATGCATGAATGTCTTACTGTGTCTTCAACTATTTCTGATTCCCTGTTGCTCAGACCTTTTCTTGTTTTGTTTTGTTCTGTTCTTCCTCAAGCAGGACCTGTCCCTTTGATTTTTCTGTAAAGTTATTGACTCACCTATGGGAACTCTAAACCAACCAATTCATTCCCTTCCTAGTGCTTGTAAGAATATTTTTGACTTAACCTTGTGATCATCTGTGGGGAAAATGTTTGCTGAATTCTGAATTTGCTTAAATATTGTGCATGCTACTAAGAAGCCCTTCAAGCTTTTTCTGCTGTGACTGGATGGGAAAGTGGTTTTCTTCTGCTTTGGGCAGCTTTAGATCTAGGAATTCAAATGTAGCTCTCTGCTTCTCTCCTTCATGTGGTGGCAGAGGTGTCCTGTCTCTGTGCCACGTCAGGCTGCAGAGGCTCCTTCTCACAGACAATGGCTGCAGCATGCATAGCAGCTGCTTGCTCCTTGCCTGCATCCCAAGGACATTTGGGAGGGGAGAAAGGACTGTGGGCTGCGTGGCTTGTCCTGGCTGGAGTGCTACAGGTTGGGCACTGCACCTTAGCTCTTAGAGGCTGAATACATTGGGGTTTGCCTGTTCTCTGGCTTGTGCATGGTCTGTTTGTTCTGGTTCCATGTGGCCAAGTTGAAAGTTCAGGCTGGGTTTTTAAGATCGTTCATTAGCAATTGTTTGCAGATCAGGCAAACAGAGTAGGTGTTCCCAAAGCTTGAAATTATGGGGAAAACATTAGGCTTTCCAAACTAAACAATAATGGTGTCAGAGTCCTTTTTGGAAGCCTGCTGGTAAATGCCAAATGAAGGTCTTGCATCTTAAAAGACCTTACAGGGTCTTTTTTTTTTTCTTTGACTATAAAATGAAATACAAATATATGTAGTTAAATAGAATCGTGCTGTACTACTTCTAGATCCATGCAGTCCCTGAGGGTGTCATGGTGATCTTCAAGTTGCATCCTTATGCCCTTGTTCCCACGGGGAACAGGCCCATGGGACATGCTGCCCACCCCAGGATTGAAACTTAGCTTGTCTGAACATAGAATGGTTTAGGTTGGAAGAGACCTCAAAGATCATCCAGTTCCAACCCCTTGCCATAGGCAGGGACACCTCCCACTAGAACAGGTTGTTGAAAGCCTCATCCAACCTGGTCTTGAACACCTTCAGGGAGGGAGCAGCCACAACCTCCCTGGGCAACCCATTCCAGTGTCTCACCACCCTCACTGTGAGGAACTTCCTCCTAACATCCTGTATAAATCCCCTCTCTGCCAATTTAAACCCATTCCCCCTCATCCTGTCATTACAAGACCTTGTGAACAATCCCTCCCCAGCCCTCCTGTGTGCCCCCTTCAGATACTGGAAGGCTACCATAAGGTCTCCTGGACGCCTTCTCTTCTCCAGTCTGAAGAGCCCAAACTCTCTCAGCCTGTCCTCATAGCAGAGCTGCTGCAGCCCTCTGATCATCTTCATGGCCCTCCTCTGGACTCTCTCCAACAGTTCCATGTCCTTCTTGTGGTGGGGGCTTCAGAATGGCACACAGTACTCCAGGTGGGGTCTGACGAGAGCAGGTGAACAGATGAAGCTAAGTGAAGTGCATGGAACTGCACACATCTTCTAAATTGCTGTTTCTTTTTAGACAAACATTGGACATCAGAAGTCAGCCCAGCTAACCTGAGTCAGCAGAATAGTTATGCACATATTTAAAGTAGATTCCATGTTTAGGTTTTCGCTGAGTCAAGGCCTTGTAAGTAGATCAAAAGCTGCTAGAAGCTGTCGATACTATATTGAATTCAGAGAAGAGACAGCAGCTGTGGCTCTGCATGTAACTGTTTTGGAAGGTTAACAAAATGCATGATTCTTAGTTTGAAAGAAAGGCATCGAGTAGCTAACTTAAAATAACTGAATGTGTATTTAAAATCGGCAGTGCATGTTGGCTTTATTTTCTGTGTCTTGGCTGTTAACGATTAGGCAGGTTTGCCTAGGATGTGACGGGTAGATTTCATTTTCAGGTTCTTCATGGCATGTGACACTGTGTGTGAACTCTGAGGAAAATACTTAAATCCAAGCAGATTGTGAAAAGGTGTTCTGTGTCATCCTTCCAGTAATGTAATGCTTGTTAGTGTCAGATGTGAGTTTTCTCCCTAAGCTGTTCACAAAACCTGCTGCAGAGTGGCCTTAACATGCAGTACAATATTTCATCTTGTGTCCCATCAGCGCTGAGCATCCAAATTCTTCTTCTGCAGATGCAGCAGTTCTGGAAGTATTCTTGACTTGTAATGAAGTTGAGAGAGTGGAGCATGATTATTGTAGTGCTGCCAAAAGTGCTTTTTCTTCCCCTCCTTCTGGTTAGCCAAGATGACCTGTTTGTGTTTTACAGCTTTCACTGTTGTTTTTGTGTTACATTCTGGTCTTTGAAACTGTAATATTGTTGTACTCCTCTCAGGGATGATTGCAGGAACCCTGTGACTCTTAACTGAAAAGCGTAAAGCTCTTTGACATAATTATAACCAAAGAACAGCTCAGTTCTTAAAGCAGATGCTGACTTTCTCACTCAAGTACTCTGTGCTCTTTCTGCTTGGCACTTGAGCTGTCTGGAGTGGCAAGCTGGGAAGGGAGGCCAGACCCTTTCTCTGCCAGGGGATAGCTGTATTTCTCTAAATTAATTGAGTATGGCATGGTGACTGAAATGAGAGCCAGGAGTCACTGTGGAGTCAAGTACAATGCAGCTCAGGAGGGAAGCTAAGGAGTTCTTCATCCATACCTGCTGCAGGGGAAAAATCCTATGTGGATGAGGCCAAGGTGCTTGTGGGAGGTTTTTTTCACCTCCCTCAGAGACACACTCCCTGCAAATTTATAATATAAGCTCCACTTTATAAAAAAAAAAAATCATTGAAGACACGTTGCAAAAGCAGGGACTGGAGATATTGCCTTACTTTATTTTCATTGCTTGAGTTTCGAATGCCTCTCGATAATTCTCCTCTTTTTGACAGCAAGCCAGGCTTTCCTATATCGTGGTTAGTCTTTTTTCATGTTCTTCCACATTGCATCAGTAATTAGTTTTTCATTTAATTAACAATCTCTTAATGTAATTGCAATAGAGAACATCAAAAAGTGCTGTGGTTACTAATGCTGCAGCCGCCTAGAATTTTACAGGTTTGAGTTCCCCCTTTGCTGCGAGGGGATGAGCTTTGTGCCACTTCTGCACCTTGAGCAAGAGTTTGGCAGCTGTCTGTGTAGTGCACTGTCTCTGAAGCACAAGTTAACATGTTCTTACCTAGGAAACCTGCAAGCGAAACAGAGCTCCTAAAACTGGTTTAAGTCTCTTAAAATAAAACTGTGTGGTGAATAACCGGGAGTTTAATTTGCAACAGCTCCACCAGGAAGCAAACGGAAGAAGTCAAAATAGTCTAGTCCAAGCTGCTCGCTCTCTTGGCGCTGATGATAATGTCTGAACTCTAGGAATGCTGGAATACCAGTTTGACTTTTTTTATTTTCCTTTCTGTGTCAATTTTGTGTCCTGCAATTTCTCACCATGCGCACCTGCCTGACAGCTGAGGCTCTGGGTAAGTCTGTGCCATGCTGTAACCCTGGTGGCTGGTTTATTGTAGCCCTTGCTGTGGCCTCTTTATGGTGTCTGGTCTCCACTAACTGCCTAGACTTTAATTTCTAATGAAACTAAAATATGGCCTAATCTTAATGAACAAACCATCTTCTGATTTGTTTTCTTTTGGCATCTAATTGGAACACTGCAAAAGAAGAAAAATCAGTATTACAGATGAACCTCTGGTTTGTTTTAGAGAGGGATTAACGTGGACTAATAAATCATGCCACAGTTGGGAGAGAAGTTAAACGAAATAGACATGTCATCAAGGTGATGGTCAAATAATTGAATATCTTAATTGTTAATATGACTTTTAAAGTCTAGAGCTTCAAGTCCTTACTGTTGTTCTTCGTAAACCTGTGATCCAAGTCCCCCTTTTCTCTGGAAACCGCATGCACCTTTCTTAACCGGTGGATAAGAAATCACTACGTCGTGCTGGGGAAGGGGTGGAAATCAGCATCACAGTTGCCTCCCGCTGCCTGATCGCACCTCAGTCCTGTTTAAATTGTTGTTTCAGTTGTGTTGCAGATTTAAAGTAGCTGCCTTGAGATCTTGTTATGGGTGAAATGCAGTGTTTCTGAATTTAAGAGAAATAATCATACCTACACTTGTAGGTGTAATCATAGAATCATAGAATGGTTTAGGTTGGAAGAGACCTCAAAGATCATCCAGTTCCAACCCCTCGCCACAGGCAGGGACACCTCCCACTAGATCAGGTCGCTCAAGACCTCATCCAGCCTGGCCCTGAACACATCCAGGGAGGGAGTAGACACAACCTCCCTGGGCAACCTGTGCCAGTGTCTCACCACCCTCACTGTGAAGAACTTCCTCCTAATATCCCGTTCAAATCTCCCCTCCACCAATTTGAACCCATTCCCCCTCGTCTTGTCATTACAAGACCTTGGGAACAGTCCCTCCCCAGCCCTCCTGTAGGCCCCCCTCAGATACTGGTAGGCTGCTATAAGGTCTACCCAAAGCCTTCTCTTCTCCAGGCTGAAAAGCCCCAACTCCCTCAGCCTGTCCTCATAGCATAGGTGCTCCAGCCCTCTGATCATCTTTGTGGCCCTGATGTAGGTGATGCCCTTTGGAGAAGCCTGTATTGATTAGCAGGCTCAACCCAGGCACCTCTGCTGGGCTCCTGGAGCTGGGAAACATGGTGCCTGCTGCTCGTCCCCTGGGTATTTTTTGTGTTTGTTTTCTGTTTTGTCATTCAATCTGGAGGTTTCCCTTGGTAGCTTGGAATTTTTCTTTTAAGAGTCGCCTTAGCACTCTTGCATGTTAGTGACTGATTCAGATCCAGTAGCCACCAGAAACATTCAGAGCTGGTTGCTGAAGGGGTTTGAAGTTAATACCAGCAATGAGGTTTTCCATCTTTCTATGCTGGTGGCAGAATGCTTCTGTTGTCTGCTTAGATCCATAGTAGTTTATTTGTTGGATTTACTGTGCAGGGTTTCCAGGGGTGACTTGTCCTGGCAGCTGAAGCAGGTATGCTCTTGTAAATAAGGTGACTTGGGAATGAAAGAGTTGGAGCTCGCTTTGGTTTGTATGAAGAGGTGTGCTTAGCGTTGTTTCATACAGTGTAAATTCTGCCACTCTTTAAAGTGTCAGGGTCTGTGCAGACACACGAAAAAGTGCAAGGGAGCACTCTTTTAAGTGAGAATGTGGAAAATAATAATTCAACTAGTATTTTTGTTCATTACTTTGTCAGTAACAGCAATAGCTTTGCATCAGGCTTACACTGAGAGCATTTAAAAACCTTTGTTCTCCTTTGTTGCTGACAGCTTTGCTAGTTTAAGTTGTCTCATAAAATATAGGCATGAAATGAGTTAGTAGATTTACATTTTTCCTTCTCTCTAATATGCTTCCTTAACCATTGGTTCAAAGAGAACTTTAGTAATTTAGGAAGCTGCATGAGGCTTTCAGCTAAGATTCACGCAGAGCATTGTAAAACGGAGGTTTTGATGCATGGTGATCTGTTAAAGCCCTTGCATATCAAGGTTAATGATGTGAAGCACCTACTCTGAAGGTAACATATTAAGACTATTGCTGGAGTAGCAGTGGATTCATACTAATATTTCTGAGGAGGAGTTCATGTCTCTGCAGTTCATGAGCTGTTATGTGCCTTGTGTTAAGCCACAAGTCCCCAGGCTGTTTGAGCATGGTACTGTTGTTTAAGTCAATCCATGACTTCCAGTCTTGCATTTCTGCTCCTCTCCCAAATACCAGAGCTCCACTTTGAGAAAGGCTGGAGCTGAATTTCTCCTCTATTTCCAGACTGTTGGCTCATTCTTGTGAGTGCAACAGGACATGCTCTGCAGAACCATCCCTGCGCCACATTCCTGTCTGGTTGCAGACCGGAGACTCGTGACTACATTTGATGTTTTTGACCATTGCTAATGCTGATTGCTTTGTGGGTCGTTCAGACCTGTCTACAGCTGGGATAGGAGTGTTATTCCCAGGTGCAGTTTCACAGCTGCTTCATGAGACGGTTCTGGAACTATTTTCTGTCATTATGATAGTTGTGTTGGTTTGGGAATATTTCCAAATGGATAACCTAAAGATCAGAGAATGTGAGCTGGAGAGAATAATCAGTTTTTTATGTTCTTTATGGAAATGTGCCTCATGTCCATAGCAAAAAATAGCACAATCAGAGCTTGTTGTCAGAGATGCCATAGACAAGTGACCTTCCTCTCCTAACTGAAAGTGGAAAAGAACTGCATTGCTCTCCAGTGGTCTGTGTTCCCTTCTGAGAGAAGTAGTGGATTCAGACTAGTGGAGACACAAGATGAGTGAGGAGCAGAGGTGATTGGCACTTGGTCCTCACATCCTCTCTGCCCTATAAGTGTAGGAGTGCTGTTGAGGGCTGTACTCTGCTTTGCTTAGTGAATGAAGCTGGTTAAATTCGGCAGAGAGCCTGTCTCAAATTCCTGATCTGAGTGTCATGAGAAGCAGATGGCAGTTCAGGGAGTGCCTGATATCAAAACACTTGCTAGGTTGCTGCCTGCTTTATGGAACTTTGGAAGGATGTTAATAATGCTTTCCTGCTTCTAAAAGATGAGCTGCAAGGAGACATCAGGAGAGATCTGTATTGATGCTACGTAAACATTTGACTTCAGCTAAAGAATTCACCTAAGCTTGTTTCCTGCTCTGAATTATACCCCAGATAGCTTGTGTGTTTTTACTGACTACTTAAGTGACCAACAGCCATAGCATAAAATTGAGTTCATGAAAGTAGCAGTGAGGAGATAGTATGTCTGTTAACGTCCTGGCTTACTTAAAAGAATAACATAGAAACTTCATAGAGTGGTTTGGGTTGGAAGGAACCTTAAAGGTCATTTAGTTCCAACCTCCCTGCCATGGACAGGGGCACCTTCCACTCCACCAGATTGCTCAAAGTCTCATCCAACCTGATCCTCAACATTTACAGGGAAGGGGACATCCACAACCTCTCTAGGTAACCTGTTCCAGTGTCTCACCACCCTCACAGTGAAGATCATCTTCTTTACATCTAACCTAAATCTACTCTCTTTCAGTTGAAAACCATCACCCCTCATCTTGTCACTATGTAGGATACATACTTCATAGAGATACAGAGAATGCTGGAGAGCGATGCAGTTGTACCTGCTCTTCTGCTGACAAGTTAAAATCCACAGCTTGAACATTATCCTGATAACTTTGTTGAGTTGAGTGTTAATGTCACAGAATCACAATTACACATGTGTAAATGGTATTTATTTTGCCTCACATTTTGGGTGCTCTCGTTGCTCTGGTCCAAGACGATGTGCTCCGTGAGGCCCACATAAATTACCAAAGTCCACTATAACTGACCCCATTTTATAAGTGGAGTCCAGTTGCTTTCTAAGTGTGTGTCTTCTGATTTAACAAGGATTTGCTGTGTTAAGTGCAGTATCATATGGTAGAGCAGCTGAACACTTACAGCAGTTCTCCAGTGCTGAACTAAGTGTGCAATGTAGTTTGCAACTAATATAGTTTGCATTTGGTACATCCACAGTAATGAGGCAGTACCCAGGTTTCATAGAGTCATAGAATCAGTCAAGGTTGGATGGGACCACAAGGATCATCTAGTTCCAACCTCCCCGCCATGCCCAGGGACACCCTACCCTAGACTACACTGGACAGAGCCTCATCCAACCTGGCCTTAAACACCTCCACAGATGTGGCCCCAACCACCCCCCTAGGCAACCCGTTTCACGGCCTCACCACTCTCGTGGTGAAGAACTTCCTCCTCACATCCAATCTGAATCTTCCCACCTCCAGCTTTGCTCCATTCCCCTGGTCCTGTCACTACCTGATAGCCTAAAAAGTCCCTCCCCAGCTTTTTTGTAGGCCCCCTTCAAATACTGGAAGGTCACCTGGGAGCCTCCTCTTCTCCAGACTGAACAGCCCCAACTCTTTCAGTCTGTCCTCATAGGAGAGGTGCTGCAGCCCTCTGATCGTGCTCATGGCCCTTCTCTGGACACACTCCAGCATGTCCACATCCCTCTTGTAATAGGGGCTCCAGAACTGGACACAGTACTCCAGGTGGGGTCTCACCAGGGCAGAGTAGAGGGGGAGAATCACTTCCCTCGATCTGCTGGCCACACTTCTCCCGATGCAGTTTGAACAACAGGAGATTGTTTCACATTTTAATTTCGAAACAGTTCTCAAAATAAGGAGTCTGAGCATTAACACAAGTCTCAGTTTCATAAGGAATTGGAAAAAACAGCTCCAGAGCAGTATATAATGTTGAACTGCTGCACCTGGTAGCAACGAAGAGCATGGAGAAAGGCTTGAAATGTATAGGATGATCTTCAAGTAGTTTATCTGCTGAGGATAACAAACTAGAAGTCTTAGGACCTTCAGGGATTTACCAGAAACTGTTCTATAACTTACTTCAGTCAGATGCTGATTTTGAGACAAGAAACAGGTGGCTGAAACTCCAGAATCTGTTCCTTTTAAGAGTTAATTTGCTTCCAAAAGAGTGTCATTACCACATTACAGCAGTCAGGCTGATCTACAGGATCAGACAGTGGATGTTCCTGCTGGCAGTTTGGTACCCAGCTGGCCCTGGCAGCAGCCGTGACAGTATTGTGCTGCACGTGATTCTTTGAGGATCCATTGCAGAGCTCTGCTCATGGGTGTCTGTGCACTTTAATCTGATCTGTGTCTGACTGTGCAGAGGAGATTTGGATCTATTCAGTCTGTAATGCTGCTAAGCCAGCCTGATCCTCTTTTCTTCCATCGCTGCCCTCTTTCCTGCGGTTCTGGCTGTGCACTGGAGCTGATGATTTCACCTAGCTCTGGAGTACTGAAGAAATACATGTGATGATAAGGCACAGGTTTTCCTTTGTAATCCTGACCTTGAGTCATCTGCATTGTTTACTACAGACATCAAGAGATTTTTTTTTTTTTAATTCCCATTGCTTGTAGCTTTTAGACCTCCTTGCAGAAAGGTTAGGGCCCATAAAAACTGATTTTGGGTAACTGCTTGTGACTCACCCAATATCTTTTGCAGTTAACTTCCTGGTATTTAGCAACAGTGGCACGGATGTGTATCTGTATACTGAATCTGCATGTGATGGTGTTTCTGGGAGATGGAGATAAATGTACACAACTGAGGTTCTTTAATCTGCATGAAAATGTCTTGCAACTGCAATATTATTGGCTCAGTAATAGTCTGGCTAAGCAGCATCTCTTCATTCCTAGAGGAATAATTTTTTGACGTGATGCAGAGTAAGCAGCTGGTGCAGAATGAAGTACTATCACAGAAAAATATTAGTATTGTGAGTTGATGGTAATTAACAAAGTGAAGCATTTAAACTAAAAAAACATTGGATTTTTATTTTCCTTCCATAGACAAATACTGGACGTTAATATATATTTGAGATGGTGATAGGGTGAGGTTTTTTGATTTGGACCTTGGAATGAAGAAAAGTAGTTTTAAAATTGCTTGTGTAGCATAGCTGCACTTGGTGGTCCAATGATCAGTAACATGTCCTTAATACCATCTCATAGAGGAGATTCATTCACTCGTTTGGTGACTCCACAGAGTTGTTATTAGGACCTTAGTAGCACAAAAGGAAGATGATATACCTGGGGTTAGTGATTAGTACTCTGACAGTCAGTAAGATGCTGATTTTCAGCAAGGATGCTGTGAAGGGTTTCTACAGCTAACACTTTGAGAATGCCCTTGGTGAAGTGCTGTCTTTGGCTTGTTGAAACCTTTTGAAATGATCTGGATTTCTCTTCTGTTTCAAAAGTGGGGGAAAATGCTATGAAAGGCTTGTTTTAATTGGGGAAAAAAACCCTTCCTGTTTGAATGATGGGAAAATACTGGTTGGGATTCGAATTGCAGAAGCACAATCCAGCAGCATGCTGGCAGAAGATAAGGTCTCTGTCTACAGGGATCCAAAACCTTGACAAAATGTACTCTTGATTGTTTCCTGCATACAGGAAGGGGTGATATTCAGCCCCAGCTGGATAGTGCTTTACAAGATGTCAATGACAAGTACCTGCTGCTTGAAGAAACCGAGAAGCAAGCTGTCCGAAAAGCTCTGATCGAGGAGCGTGGCAGATTCTGTACTTTCATCTCGATGCTGCGGCCTGTGATAGTAAGAGCTCTGTTTTAAGTTGGTACAACTGAAAAACGAGATCAGGGGACAAACATCTCTAAAAAGAGTAGTTTATGTCTTGGGGGGTGAATTTCTGGATCCCAGAGTCAACCTCTGTCTCTGCCTGGGATGTGGTAAGAGTCTTGTAGGCACTAGGAGCAATTCAGCAAAGACACTGAATATTTTCAAGATAGCTAATGGGAAAACAGTGAACAGAGACTTAAGAGGGCTTGAATTCCTTGTGCATACCAGCCTGAGACATTGCTAATACAGTTTTTTCGTAGCATCACATTTTAATATAAATCTTCCTTACTCCTACTCCAGTGCTAGGACTGATAAATGTTTCAAGACCTCCCCTGTGTATATAATGACATTATCTGACAGATTGCAGGCTGCTTCCTTGCAGTTTTCTGGCAGCTCTTTTCCTCCTACGATGACAGCTTTTTCAATTCATTGAAAAGATTTGAGTGTATTCTCATGGTCTCAGGTTGTCTGAAGCCCATCAATGAATCATTTGTGCTTCTGTGCAAGTATGATGCATTGCTGAAGGGTCTGCATTGTACTGGGAAAATGTTTTGCATGCTTGTTTATAAAAAGCATCACTCTCAACAGAAAACAGTCGTTGATGAGGTAGGGAGATGGTGACTGAGCAGGAGGAGGTGAACACCAGGCTGAGGACCTGGATGGAATTACTGTGATAGCTAAGGGATTACTAGGGTAACTTCTGGTGTAGGAATCATCTGAGTTACCTGTTGATGTTAGCCAGAAATGAATCATAGATGCATTAATCCTCTGTACTTACATAGTGCCTTTATCTCAAAATTTCCAAAAACTAGCAAAATGTGTGAGTTTAACCCTTGTTCCCTTCAAGGTTAGAATTCTTAGGGCACATTAGTGAGTATGCACAGAAGAGTGAAGTCTTTTCCAAATGCAGCAAAAATTACTCTTTTTTGAAGGTGTCAAAAGAAGAAGGCTGAGATGCATTTATCTCTTTGGTGAGAGAAAATATTCTGGACCTCAGAACTCAGAGTAATGTTAAAGTAGTTACAAAACTCTAAATTAATATTTTCAATCCTCTTTAATAAGAAGTGATTGCTTAATGTGCAAAAACCAAGAAGCTCTGCTGGCCATTTCCACAGGCTTCAGCAAAAAGAAAAGAAAAAAAAAAAAAAAGGTTGTGTGTTGTGTTATGGGACTGACATTTAAAGCCAAGGCTGTGATTAGCCCTGGTCTTCTGTCTTTTCAGGAAGAAGAAATATCAATGCTGGGAGAAATAACCCATTTACAAACTATATCAGATGACCTGAAAAGTCTCACCATGGATCCACACAAATTGCCATCTTCAAGTGAACAGGTTGGCTCTTGTTACCTGGAAAATGTTTTGTTTATAGCTTACACCAGTTTTCCTTTTGCATTATGAGGAATTCTGGCTACCAGCATTTAGTGTTCTGTAGATGCTTCACTGCAGCAAAGTAGCTTTCAACACAAGCAGTCAAAAAAATTGAAGTACCAGTCAAGAGCTTCTGATTTATTTGAAGACCAGTATGAAGTGGTAGCAGTAATTCTGGAAGAGAACTGAGACTAGTCAGTTGGCACTGAGAGTGCTTAGCAGTAACAAATGTTGTATGACAAGCAGATGCTTTGTATTAGTAGGGGGAAAAGACATTTCCATGCCCTTGATGCCACTGATTATCTTTTATCAGGTAATTTTAGATCTGAAAGGTTCTGATTACAGCTGGTCTTACCAGACTCCTCCATCTTCTCCCAGTACTACCATGTCCAGAAAATCTAGTGTTTGCAGGTAAGTAGACTGGTAATATTTAATTTCAACCTATCTGGGGGCAAAGGGAGGCAGGCAAATTCAGACTGTGGTATGGATTTATATGCATACTTACATAACAACTGTTAATGAAATTAATTTCTCATGGTCTTTAGCTGTTTAAGTGTGTGATTGGGAGTATTAAAAAAGATGGGAATGACTGAACAACTTTTGAACTCAAGGCAGCTTGAAGATGCTTTTGATTCAGTTCTCCTGAATCCACTTCAGAACAAAGGGCAGACTGTAGTGATCTAAGCTCTGAGACTGTTCATTTGTAATTTCCTTTTCTGTTTTTCATGTGATGACTTTTTAGATTATTCTAAGTAGCTGTTACTAATCAGTAAGTTAAAACTGTTTGAAAAGGAGAAACATCTTTGGCAATTAGCCTACCAGTCTGGTAGATGAAAATGCTTCTTTGATACGAGTTTTTTTGACTGTTTAATGCTGTCTATTGCTGTCCTGAAATATGTTGAAACACTGGATTCTGTCTATGCTTTCTCTGTAAAAACTGTTTTCTCTTATAAAACAGTTTATTGGCATGTTGCCCACACAACCCTGGTGTCTACGTTTACTCTTTCCTTTTAATGAAAAGGAAGATACCCCATTGTGTATTCTGCTCAACACCTGCTCTTGAATGATTGCCCTTTAGTTTGCTTTATGAATAATGTACAAGATCCCTGTGTATGGGCAAAGTTACCTGTGTGTAACTATTGCACGTCGGAGCAAGTGAACATGACTTCGATGTACCTACTTGTCTCTGCATGCAGATATATATTAAAAAATATATCCTTGCAGTGCTTTTATATATATATGTGTGAAAACATGCATATTTAGAACTATGAGCACAGGCTTAAGATGCAGTATCCTGAAGCTGTAAAAGAAAATGGCAAAAATCCATCATCTGTTCCTAATAAGCCTCATCTTTGCTTGTGGTAAAACCTGTATGGCAACAGACTGTCATGTATAGGTAAGATAAGGCAGAGCTCCACTTCTCCTGCTCCAAGCTGACTGGTACATCTTGTGTGTTGCACGCCAGCAGAAGTACAGACCTCACCTATGTATCCTTTAGAGCTGTCACTTCAGCTAGTTAAAGGGTCCCTGCCTTCAGATTAATGAATCCTGCTAGCCCTGCTCAGCCACTGCAGCAGGAAAGTCCCAGAGCTCACACATTGCAGCTAGTGTGTCTTTGCTGTCAGTCAGGGATATGGGAAACTAAAAATCAGCCTCTCTTTTTGAAAAAAATCAGGTTGGTTTTGTTTTTTCATGGATATTTAATTCTCTGATTGTATTTCTTGCTGTTACTTTCTTACTAAAGCTATGTACTCAGAGGCTTGACTTGCCATCACATGTTGCTTATTTTCATGTGAGTGAAATTTGTCTTAGGTACTCCATAGTATGGGGTTTTGGTGACGCTTTCAAAAGCCTCACATGTTAGGCTTACTGACTGTAACAGCATGCCTAGAGGCAGACTTCTGGATGAACTGTGATGCCTTTCAACCCCATGCCAGACATCCCATCGAAAGTTCAGGCCATGATGCAAGAGCAACAAGGTGTAAGGAATAGGAGCGAGCTGTTAGCAGGTGGTTTTTGTGCAAGTGCTAGAGAGGCCACGTAGTGATTCCTTCATCCCTAACCTGACCTTGAACTCTGAGTAGTTACAGAATTTGATTGCTTGCATGAAATTCGAGGTAAAATGCCATTTTCTGTCTGATCACAAGGGATACTGTAGCTGCTTATGATTCTTGACTGATATATATGTGCATATATATATATATTGAAATTTAATTTGTCGATATTTTTTTCTTTTCCGTTTTATGCTGCCTGTTGCTAGAGATGTGGAATGTTAATTGTACTGTATATGGGTCTCTCCCCACCTCGCCCTTGTGTCTTTTCCTCTCCCCTTTCCTTTCTTTGTTCCTTTTGTCTCTCACAGCAGTCTGAACAGCGTTAACAGTAGTGATTCCCGGTCCAGTGGCTCGCACTCGCACTCACCTAGTTCACACTATCGCTATCGCAGCTCCAATCTGCCTCAGCAGGCACCCATGAGGCTGTCCAGTGTGTCCTCCCATGATTCTGGATTCATGTCCCAGGATGCTTTCCAGTCCAAATCGCCATCCCCCATGCCACCAGAAGCACCTAACCAGGTACGTGCAAGCATGAGAACTAAAACCTGAGGGTGAGCTGGATTCTGTAACTTGGCTCACCTTTCACAAAAAAAGGACCTAGTGTGGTTTTGGAGTCAGGTTAAACACTGAGGGTAAGGTTTGTCTCACTGCTCTTCATCCATCTGGAAGCTGGGCCTCTAGCTGGAGGGTTTTATGCTGCTTTTGCAGCTAGAACTAAAGAAAGAGATGAGTCACTCTCAAGGGGTTTGATTTTCACTCTGACCCTGGATGGTCTAGATGCTGAAGTTTCAGATACATACAAACAAAGAAGTCCCTGGGACCTTACAGAAGGGAATAATATTCAGTTTACCCACTGAGGTTAACAGTTAGCATCCTGCACAGATCGTAAGTTGTTAATGTCTGGTGGCTGTTTACTGTTTAATGGGCAAATATTGGTGCCTAAACAGCCTTCTGATGGCCTTAGTACTGACACTAGGTCTTTTTGACTCAATTGAGCACCTTGCAGAAATTAGGTTTCTGCATGAAAATGAGAGGTCTTTTTTATTCTTGTGGAACTCATAAGAAATGTATTGTTGTATATAATGATATCCTGAACCCAGTTAAACTAAGAGGATTTGGCTATAAATGTAAGCAAGCTTCTCCAGAAGATTTTTTGGTGTGCAGAGACAGTTGCTGCTCTATCTGTTCATGGCATCACTCCAATAAAAACTAACTGGCCACCTGCAGGAAGAGGTTTGTATGCCTCTATGGCTTTTATCTTCCAGCACCTGAATTGCCTTTTCTGTTTTAAAGCTTTTTTTAGCAAATCAGATGGCAACTGCGATATTTTTTAAACAAGGCCAAACTGCCATCTCACATAAATCTCATCATAAATCTTAGTTACAAATGGCAGTGGACCTAATATCCTGTTGTTGAGTATCACTCATTTTTAATACATCCTAGGGTCACTGGAGAAGACTGTCCTTTAGTTTAATTAATGTAGTTGCACTCCTGTGAATATGTTGGGGAGTGAATGGTTTTTTAGGCATGACTGGGGAGTAGATGGTTTTAATCCTCACAGTCAGCAAGCAGCCAACCATTGCAATGTTAGTACTTAACCAGGTGTCACCTGCACACTTAAGTTACACCCAGACCACTTTTGACCGCACAAGGAACCTTAGGTTTTACAGAACATTTAGTAAGTAGCATCCTTAGTGAAATTTTTTGGCTGTCATCCAAATCAGCACTGGTTCTTTTAGGCTTGGAACATGTTCTAAGGGGAAGCTCAACAGGTTTTAAATCCGGTTACCTCTTTCATTTTAATAGAAATGCTTTCTTTTAATATGAATATATCTTCTGCTCTGTCCTCAATTTGGACACATAAGCATTTTTTCATAGATGACATCTTGAAGAACTTTGTGCACACTAATAAAAGGAATGTTTTGTTTAGATTGGCTATGGCTAACCTAAGTGAAATGCCAAAATGTAAATGAGCAATAATAGAGTAAAATTGGAAGGTAAGGAAGTTGACTTTTAAGATACCTACGTCAGTTACACATGCCAGCATCATCTTTAGTTTTCGTAGTATCCACTGCACCTGCATAAGAGGGTGACAATCTACACGATGATGCTGTGTTTGCAGATGAGAGTGTAACTTTGCAATTGCCCTTAACATGAAAAAAAACCCAACACTCCTCTTTGTAAGTTCCCCTGTTAAGCAAAGGAGAATATAACATGGAAAAAACCAACTCCTCTCTTTGTAAGTTCCCCTGTTAAGCAAAGGAGAACATAACATGGAAAAAAAACAACTCCTCTCATTGTAAGTTCCCCTGTTAAGCAAGGGAGAGCTATCTTAGGCCAATATCAGCTGGCAGAACATTCTGAAAGTTGATGGGAGTCACACTGATTTACACCAGCTGAGTTTGTATGCTTTCACTTCACTTCAGAAACCGTCCATAAAGTTGCAAACTGATCCAAACATCACTTCAGCTATTCATGAGCTGTAGAAGGCTGCAGCAGTGTGGCGTTGACTTGACAAGCGTAGTGTGTTGGTATAACCTATAGGTTTGTGCTCTGTGTGTCTCTAGTTCTGTGTACCTTTGCGCAGAGGAAAAGGTAACAGATCATTGCCTGGCCGCTTCATCTTCGCTTAAGTGTCTTGCTTTGTATGTTCAGCACTAAGTAAATTGTGTGTGTTGTGCTGACAGGTGATTGTGATCGTGAGCTTACTGAGAAGCTGTTCAGTTTAAAGCTTTATTTCATGTCTTATGTCTAACCAACTGATGGATCTTCTTTGTGGTATTGTGCTTTTGAGGCTCGGTGGGGAGTGGGGTGGACCAGTGGTATCAGCTGCTGTTTCTAAAACACCGATGTCATTGTTTCTAGTAGTGACACTGAGAAAGCAGGAAAGCAAGCTCTGGAATCAACAAAGGAAATTAAAAGCTATATATCTTGTGCAGGTGGACACTTTGCTGATTGTTTGCTAGCTCTCTGCTGTGGCATCTGTGGGGGAAACAAGGCCCATTTCCTTTTAATAATGGATTTTTAAGATAAACAGTGGAAGGGGGCTACATTAAAATCTTCTATTATGTGAAGGAGAACATACAAGCTAAGTGAACCTTTTATGATCTCACCTACATTTTAGACAAGTGTCACTGAAAATCATACTGAATATATTCAAAATCACAGAGGGGTGGAAAAAATCTCAAACAAGGAATAAGTAAAGATTTAAACAAAATACACACTATAATAGAGGAGAGATGACTAGGAAAAGGAAGACTGCTTTGCAGCCTGTAGTTGCTGAGTATTGAGTCTTTGTAGCTATCACACTCTGAATAGAAGATAAGAAAAAGAGGAATTGTAAAACCAGACTCTGCCCTTAACACTGGTAGTCTCTTTTCAAATGCAGGGTTGCTGTTGTCATCACTGAGAGTAACAGTATTAGCCTGTAACAGATAGATGTATATGTGGGAAGGTCACTGTGAATCTTAATTAAGCAATCTTTAATCTTAATTAAGCAATCACATTTGGGTATAGCTGAACAGATGGAAAAGCATCACAGTTTCTCTAAATGCCAGATTTGAGGTCAGTCCTGGCCAGTGTCGCCTGTGCCATGTACTTGGTGCCATGTAAAGCCCTTCTGGCCAGACCCACTGCTGGGAGCACAGAGTAACTCTTGGATGAATGCTGAACATGGCTCATGCTGCCCTGTGTAGTGGACAAATGGAGATCTGAGAGTATCTGCAATGAAGTAACATCGTAGTAGTGTAGTTCTCTTGGTTTAGGGGGATAATATGAGAAAGATCTAGTGGACTTGGAATAAACACACATGGGGGGAGCAGTAACAGTGTTGGATTTTAAAGGCTGCTTGTGACTTTGTGGATATGAAAACAGGGGAGAGAAAGAAGCAGGTGAAGAAGAGAAAAAAATCTTTTGATGTGCTGCCAGACAGCAGGGGACTAAGTCTTCATTGTTGGAATATTTTGGGAATAGCTTTCTCTAAACAGCGAATTAGAGGGAAGTTGAGTGTGAATTTGCTTCTGCATGTGCAGCTCAGCAAGCTGGAAAGGTTTTGATTTTAAGGAGAGTCTACTGATTGAAATAGCTTTAAGTTAGAAATGGGGAAATGCATTGTTACAGCTATTCAGCTTTCCATGTAAATGAAGAAATACTCCCAAATGAGACCTTAAAAATAGTCTGAAAGTAATTCAAATGCACCTGTAAATTGTCACTTATTTCTTTAAGTTAGGCTTCCCAACAGTTTGCCCATGACTGAAAAAGAAGGGTCAGTAGAGATATGTCCCTGGAACTGAGACAAATTGAGGAGGTGACCTTGAGTCACTATCCAGTTTATTTGAAAGGTAAACTGAGACATCTTCCACTGACTGTAGAGGGACGTCAAGCTCTTCATTAGAATTTGGTCTCTTGGAAAACCCTTGCCCAGGAACCTCTGTCTGGTGGTTGAAGAAGGGAAGGGGTTAAGAAAACAAGACTATATTTAAGTGGAAAAATGGCAATATGTAGCAAACAAAGGATGCAAGTAACCCGAGATAACTGCAGTCCTTCTCTAGGTTAGTAGGACAACAGATGGAGAACACAGTTGTAGTCCAGTAGCCCAAAACGCATCTTTTGTTCTCCTTTTTAAAAATATCCTTGCTGGAATTCACACATACAGCAAGCAGTGGGAGACTATCCAAGACCAAGGCTCTATCCAGGAATTAGCTGTGGCACAGTGTCTGAGAGACCAGATACCAGGCTGCAGAACGTGCATTAGAGGAAGTCGTCGTTACTGTGCAGAGCAGTTTTAGCTTTCTGCTGACACCGCTAACTTTGAGCTTTTTGTCAGAAGAGATGGTTTGAGAGCAGAGCAGAACCACCATTATCGCAGCTGTGGGGGAAAGATAATAAGCTCCCAAGTTTAAAATAGCTAAAATGAAATAAATAAATTTTAAAATTATTCAAACTAAAGCGCTGATTTTGAAAAGGAATCAACTGAAATAAGTTGGAAGAATGACAGCTAAATTTTTCCCTCGATGAGATGTGCAGTTGCTCTGCCCAGTGTTTGCCTTTCTGTGTGCCAATGGCTGTGCCATCAAGCAAGCACTCAAAAGTTTGGAGACTTTTTGCCCAAGCAGTAACTACAGCTTCAGTTTTCAGTCCCTTGTGTGCTTTCTGCTGAGAAATGAAAGCTGGTCTGTGCTTCCCACACTGGTGTCCAACCAGTCGAGACTGTTTTTACAGTGTCATCTGGGCAGCTCTTGACCTTCTGCCTCCTGCATTTCCTTCACAGTTTTTCTTCAGGAGTTCAGTATTCTTTTGCCTCCCTTTCCATCTTTTTTTCTCACTGTTGTAACAGGCTTTTTTTTTTTTTTTTTCAAAATCAGAGGTGCCCTTTTTCTCAGTTCCTCAAGATGAAGAGAACCTATTTACCTACCACCACTTCTTGCCTTTTCTTCAACTAAGATGTTTTCCCGGTGACACCTTGGTACATCCTTTGTCTGGCTTTGCCTGCTGAGACTGGACACGCTGAGTTAGTGGGAGAGTTCTTTCTTCCATCTTTTATTCACTTTGGAGTCACTTTATTGCAATCAGTAACTTCACTACTTTGTATGCCATGTAAATTGAACAATCTTTGCATCTTTGGAATTTGAGGTTTTGTGCTCCTTCTCTTTGCTGCATGCAGTTTTTTGTTTATAAACCTCAGTTATGACCCATTTCTACCATTACTTGACATAATTTTTTGAGGTTTCTGGCTTATAAACAGGAATAGTCTATCAGATGTAAACTCAGAATTTTCACTCATCATTGCTGGGGCATCTGCAGAAAACAATGTGGCATGATGCCATACTTGGAACTTAGACCCTTCACTGACCTGCCATGTGCAGAGTATGCAAGCCCATGAGGGTCTTTCAGTCCATGTGTTTTCTGAAATTAGATTTTTCTCTCTATTCCGCCCCCCCCCCAGACAAAGTGTTAAAACCAGTGTGAGTTGGGATGTCTCCACCTGCTGCTTTTGCTGAGCTATTTGGAGCATCAGGCAGAACTGCATTCAGTGTACTTCAGTTTTGTCTGATGCAAGTCAAGTGCAGCTCATCTTTGTTGGTATGCTTATTTTTAGAGGATTTTTTCCTGTAAAATGAGTTGTGTTACATCAAGAATGTGACAAGTGCGACAAAACTTCAAGCCACAGCATCATCAGGACCCCACTGCATACTTTCCACTTCTCTTCTTAACAGCTACATGTCATTTATTATAGTTTCTTCAAATCTTTATGTTCACCTTAACTCTCATTCATTTTGAGTGCAAGCCTTGTTAGCTGAGCTTACTTGCACCCTAAACACACTTGACAGGTCACCTGCAAGTGTGATCTCGTGTCAGCATCAGATGAGATGTGTTCTTTGTATAAAATAATCCACCACCTTACAAGCTTTTGAAATTTGTGACAACCCTTGCCACATTTCACTTAAACCTCAAGATACTAATACTGTATTGGCTTCTCAACAGCCCTGGGAGTCTTCATCAAAATCCTTATGGTGATGGTGTTCTGCCTCGGGAGACCAACATCTGCTTTTGCCTAGGCAATTAGCTATGCATTCCTTACCTGTAGCTTCTGGTGAGCAGTGAGACAACTTCTGTGTTAGCAGTAATTCTCTACACTGCCTCTTATGTTTTTACTGCAGACTCACCCCAAGATCTCATCTGGGTTTAACAGATGACATTTTATTTCAGATGAGATTTCCCTTCCTCTTCCAAACATGATTCTTTGTAATCTGAAGCTTTGCTACACAATCTTTATCGAAGAGCCCATTCTCTCTGCTGTCACAAAATAAAATGCCAAGGCTGCCCTTCAACAGACTTGCTTTACAACCTCTCCAGCTACCAAAAGGTGAATCAGTTTTGCTAGTGTTGAATTTGCTGACAGTGAAGAGAGCTCAGTAGTGCCTTAACAACCTTGCCAGTATTCTTGACCATTTCCACGTGCTCAGTTAGAACTGAACTCACACCCCTGATGAGAGGGATGCCACCTTCAAGGGGGAGATGGATAAGTGCATTTTAGTTGGTAAAATAGTCCATGTGTTTATTCACCTTTGCCAGCCTGTAGGTGAATTAGATGCTGTTGTAGAGTCTTAGAAAAAGTACTGGAAAAGTACATAAGGGCATGCAGCGAAAATTGGAAAACAAGTTCCTAGCTAGAAGCAAAATCTTTGAGTCTGATGGACAGGGTTAGGACATACAAATGTCCTGCATTTTCCTTCACTCTCTGTGCAGGCCTCTGATATTTCTGTCTCTGCTGTTACAAAATTCTAAAGTGGGTAGCAAGTGCCTGCCACCCACCACTCAGGCACTCAGCAGGGTATGTGTGCCTTCATATTGGCTGATGAAGTTTGTCTCAGGTATGCTTTCAGTGTATGCATACTACTCAGAGAGGCACATGCATACAGATAACTCACTTTGGAAACCTCCAGTTTTGGTAAGTATCACTTCTTTGTTCCCTCATATTTGAATTCGGACGAGGTTTTCACAAGCACTTTTACAGATCGGAATATCTGAGAACATGTGAATGTAAGTGGTGTTTGCAGCTTTGTCTTTTAAAACTAAACTTTGTGTCTTCCAAGTACTGATGACTGCTTTTGTGTATAAATCAGTTGTCTCAGTATATTGCATGTTTGGACCCTAGGCTCCCTCAGCTTCTTGCTCTAAGACAGCTAACACCACTGAGACGCTGCAATTGCAATGAGGAGTGGAGGTCGTTGCCTCCATTCCCTCATTCTCAAGCAGTGTGGCAAGTTCTGGCGTTGAGCCAGTGGCTTATTTTGTTTCTCATAGATTTCCTGAACATTAGCAATGGTTTTGAGCAGTTTCTAATTGATTTTTAAAAGCCTAACCCTTTGCTTCTCTCATCCTTCCCTCTCTCCTGTGTGTGTCTCTGTGTGTGTGCTTTTTTTCCGTCTTTCTTTTTTTTTCCCTCTGTGTGTTTTTCGTTTCTTTTTTTGGTGGCTTGTATATCCCTTCCCTGCGTTGCGATGCTGTTTTACGCTGCAGAATTCGTCCAGCTCTGCCTCTTCAGAAGCCTCTGAAACCTGCCAGTCAGTGAGCGAGTGCAGTTCCCCCACCTCAGTCAGCTCAGGCTCCACCATGGGGGCTTGGGCCTCCACAGATAAGGTGAAAAACTTCATCTCAAGACATACGAACCTACTAGCTTGTTATCCAAACCCAGCAGCATTTGGACAAAAAAAAAAAACCCTCATGCATGGGTCACAGCCAGGATTCCTGACTGTGAAGATGAGAATAGGAACTGTTGCACGCTCCCATACACATGAATCTGAATAAAACACAGCAACACTTGTCTTTAAACTAGCTGCTCGGGGGAAGCTACAAATTGGGTGTTTCAGAGAGGCAATTTTCTAAGAGAAAGGCATTGTCCATCTTTTCTTCTCGGAAATCGTGGAACACTGCTCAAACCCAGCTGGTTGCCTAATAAAAGAGCATCTTGCCCAGGATGAACCATTTGTGGCTTCTCCCCTCTCTCCCATTAGGTAGTACACATCACACTGAGCAATTGGGATTTGGCTTTGGCTAAAATAAAACAAAAAGCAAAACACACATGGTTGGAATAAATGACAGGGGATACACCCTGGATTGGAGGAGGAAGTGATAGCGGTCTCCATTCTCATCTGGTAAATCCTTGCTGTTGTTTTTTTCCTTATTTCCTTCCATACCACCACACAGCCAGATCGCGTCATGTTCAGAGGTTGGATGCTTTTCCTTTCTGTCCAGTGACACAGAGTAAATGCCACCAATGCAAGTGCTTCCAGTACTGGAAATGTTTTGTTTCTATGTCCGTAGCCTGCAGAGTACCTCGACGGCAAAGGCTTTGCACAGTGTGCTGCTTTCATGGACAGAAGGGAAGGCTGCTCAGCCTGGAGACAATGACTGCTAGATTGATGCCTGAAATTTGTTAACACCAGATAACAATTTTCAAGCAGTCTCACTTCTGAACCAAACATTGTATCAATTTTCTGTTGTTAATTTGCAGATCTTTTCTTTTGTTTTAAGACACAGAAGTTTTATCCCCAGAACATCAGTCGCAGTATATTTTCATATTCATTCTGTTTATATTAATTTCTCTGTTTTGTTTGTTTATTTGTTTCGTTTCCAGTTGTCTAATGGGTTTTATCACTGTAGTTTATCAAGTGACCCATCCGTAGCTTCAGTTGGTGCAGGTCCTTTCCCTCATTTCCCGCCTGTCTCCCGCGCGTGGACTCGGGCTCCCTCAGCCCTCCTTCCAGACTACGTTCATTATTACACCATTGGGCCAGGCATGTTGCCATCATCTAAGATCCCTAGCTGGAAGGTTTGTGTTCCTTTTGTTGTGGCAGTCCTCACCTCCTCATACCAACAGTGTGCTCACGGCGATTGTTGCTACCTTTCGATCCATGTAATTACTCATTGATTTGCTCTGTTTAATGTCACTTTGAATGGGCACTGCATGGAGATAATCGGGGAGCTAAAATCCAGTGGTGGCTATTTCTGAATGACCTTGTCTATTCTGGCACTGCCTAAAGCATGTTAAAGCTGACAACACCTGAGTAGGGAGGAACAGTTGAACTCTGGAACATTGGTGAAAGCACTCTGGGCTCTATTCAGCGAGAAAAGAGCTTGTTTAGCACCGTCAAAGCACTCACGTGAGCAGGGAAGTGCAAGCTTGGCATCCAGTTAGCTTAGTGACACCATACATTGAACAACAGAATGTTCTCACTGCGGTGGCTCTGCTTGGTCTCCACCTTGGTCGTAGGCTGTTGTAGATCTAGCTGGAGTGGTTTAAGTACCCAGGTGATGACCGAAGCTGTCCTAGCTTTACTACCCACAGACTGATGGTGCTTACCCAGCATCTTGTGCTCTATTGGGTGAGACCACCGGAAAAGTGCAGTAACTTTTTTCAGTTGCTCCAGATGGATCTGCAGGGATCTTCTTTGGCAGCAAAACATCTCTGCTCTGTCAGAGCCTTGACTCTCATCCCTTCCAGAAAATTCCCTTGGGAAACTCTGCCCCAGAACAAGGGGAGGAGGCCTCTTGTCTGTTGCCCAGAATCTTAACAAGGCTGATGTGCTGTTGATAGTAGCAGCACAGGTCTTAAATTCCTGTGGATGGATATATTACGCTGCATATGCACCATGGGACCTTTTTGTGTATGTAAATGGAGATACCATGTTAGAGAACCCCCACTCTCTCCAGCGACTGGAGACTGTTGAGATACACACACAGTATGGCCACAGTGGTCCTTGGGACTCCAGAGTCAGTAGTTGTGTCTGTGCTAGAAGCACTTCACTGGTATATTTTACAGCAAAACACTTACAGCTGCTAAGATAAAGTGAAATTTATGTATGTTAATAAAACCAAAAGGCCTGTCTGCACAAGGGGCTCCTGTCACTACAGCTGCCTTGCATAACTTGCACTGAGAATTGACAATAAAAAAATAATACTGTGGTCGTAGCTCCTCATTAATTACTTAGCAGAAGGCTGTGCAGAGGCTGCCCAGCAGCTGCCAGGGATGCAGGCTGTTCTTGACACAAGTTTTGTTTCTCCTGGTTTTCTGTTTAAAGCAATCCTTGTCTTGGTGATGGAAAACTCTTAGGATTGGGCTTGTCCCTGCAGCAGCTAGCATCTGGGGGAACTGCATTGTAGCAGTGCTTCTGTGTCCCAGCACAGGTCACTGATAATCCTGCTCTTTATGTGCCATGTGTGGTTTCTGGACACCCTCGGGACTTTGCTCAATAGAGCCCTGAGTGAACATAGCTCTCGTAGCCTGAGGAATATCCGTTTCAAATTTGTCACCAGTAATTCACCAGAGTGAAGTTAGTCTGTCTTCAGTGCAGGTCATTGTTACAAACTGGATTTCAGCTAGTAAGTGAACTGAGAGATTACTCAGGGTAACTTGCTTCTCTAATGTGTATCAGAAATCTGTTCAAGCCTAATTTTTCAGAATTGAAGACATGCCTGATATTAGAACATGTGTACATCTAGAACAGCTACATTGCTGATTGGACATTTTATATTTTCTGCTGCGTGCCTGTGATTTTTGCATTTGGATTTCTGAAAAATACAGGCTTAAACACAATGGAGTTTCATTTAGAGAAAACAATAGTATTAAAATGTTAAATGTCTTCATGTAAGAACACTTGAGCCGAATAAGAAGTTTAGGTTCTCATTAACTACACGGGTACTACTACAGCTTTGTAACTACAGACTTCTAATAACCTCAGGTTAATTCATTTCTGGCCATATTCAGAAAGGCACATCTAGTTTGAGACGTGATCTGTTGCATTGCCCTTTTGTATAGTTTTAGATGTAATTGAAGCACAACTGCTGGTGTAAGTTCTCACTAACAAGCAACGTTTCCTTAGGACTGGGCCAAACCAGGCCCATACGATCAGCCAGTGGTGAACACATTGCAGCGTCGCAAAGAAAAGCGTGAGCCAGATCTCAATGGAGGAGCTCAGAGCGGGACAGCTGCGGGCCCCGAGGAGGCCCAGAGACCTCGGAGCATGACGGTGTCGGCTGCCACAAGGGTGAAGCTCCAAGTTAAAAACCCCTGTTTGATGCAAAGGAGATGGGTGTGCTAGCTTCTGCCATTACTTTTGGGTGTGCTAGCTTCTGCCGTTACTTTTGGGTGTGCTTTATGTTGACACATGTTTGACAGGTGGTACTGGTGCGGTGTTGGTGTGCTCAGTGGAAACTGCGTGGGCATGAGAGAATGTGTCAGTGGGTATTGGCCCCTGTAGAGCAGTGGCATCCAAGGAAGCGCCCTGGTGAATGGCTGGGCACAATCCTATTGGGTTGTGATGGCGACAAGCTCTGTTTGGGAGAAGAGACAGCTGAAAGTTGGTGAAGACTGACTAACCCCCCCTTGATATAACGAGTCTCTGTCCTGTGTGTAACCAGCAGGGAGAGGAGATGGAGGCCTGTGAGGAGCTGACACTTGCGCTGACAAGAGGGCTGCAGCTGGACACTCAGAGGAGCAGTCGGGATTCCTTACAGTGCTCTAGCGGCTACAGCACCCAGACAACAACTCCATGCTGTTCAGAAGACACAATCCCATCTCAAGGTACCTATGCAAGAGATGTTTGTTTTCAGAGCATTCCCAGTTTGGCCATCATACCCTCACCCTGTGATGCAAAGAGGTTGTATTCCAGCAGATTTGTAGTCAGCTGGGCAGAAAGGGATGAATCTCAGTATTATGCAGTTTTCCCCAGCATAAATGCTGCTTGGGTTTATTAACTGAATAGATACCTGAGTTGCTGCATAATGGAACAGTTGTGCATTGCTAGCATGAGTTTTAGCTTAAGGATGCCAGCACTTTAAAGATGATGCTGGAATTACTTCATGGGTTAAGTGGAGTGACACTCTTATTGCATCATATACTTCTGTGTTAGTCATGCCCTTTCTGAGCTGTAGTCTTGGCAAATAAACACTCAAGAGCTTTGCTTTCTTGCCCTGTCAGTGCTCTAAATCTGCTCTTGGTTTCCCTTTATGATCTTTTATTTCCTACCTAAGCAGAATTTTGTAATTGGAAAAAAAAAAATCCATTGGAGACCTTGACTTCAGCTCACCTGAGAAGCTGCAGTAAGGTGTTGGGTATTATGCCCTATTTAAGGGCTAGCAGCAAGCTGAGGGAGACCAAGTCTGGTGTTTGCAGGTCAGCAACTGCCTTGTTTGCTCAGCTGAGGTCAGTCCTGCAGTGCAATCATAGGAGCCAGCAGGGCTTGCTGAGGACCTAGCTTGGCTCAGCAGTTATGTGGAAAGGAAGGAACCCTGTGCAGTTATTAAAGCTGAGGCTGAGTTTTCAGAGCTGACAGCTGGTATTTACTTTATTTGCAAAATAAGCACATTTGCTGCTAAGGTCACTGATACACAGTCCTCTCAGCCCCCCACTTCCTGGTCACAAATACATGTTTTGGTCACTTACTGTGTGAATTACTTGCATTTGCAAGCAGTAGCACATGGCTTGTAGGATGCCAATTCTGGTATCTTAATGTGGCCAGCAAACACTAAGCCTTTGTTCCTTCATCAGTTCTCTTCAGAGAAAGGGCTGTGTACAGTTCTTTCTTTTTCACAAGGTGTGGTCACCTTGGAGCTTTAGGTACAGTATGCTGTAATGCCTGCCTTTGGCTACACAGTCTGAGAAGCTTGGTCACAGCCTCTCAGGCTTCCTTCTTCCCAGAGGTGAAACCTCTGAAATGCTAGTGACCTCTGGGCTTCTTTGGGTCTATGTACTTTTTTCTGATCAGACATACTCTAGAGTTACTGATGTGACTCAGCTGTCTGCTACAGCTTGTTCCTAACTCTGTCTTTTGGCATCAGTTTCAGATTATGATTATTTCTCTGTGAGTGGTGACCAGGAGGCAGAACAACAAGAGTTTGACAAATCTTCCACCATCCCAAGAAACAGTGACATTAGCCAGTCCTATCGCAGAATGTTTCAAACCAAGCGTCCTGCTTCTACCGCAGGTCTGCCAACCACGCTTGGACCGGTCATAGTCACTCCTGGCGTCGCTACCATCAGGCGGACCCCTTCCACCAAGCCTTCGGTCAGACGCGGCACCATCGGGGGAGGCCCCATTCCAATCAAGACACCAGTGATTCCTGTCAAAACACCAACTGTCCCTGATATCCCAGGGGGGCTGCCCGGTGCCCTTGCTGGGACAGAAGAATGTCCCGAGCAAACTCCTGAGTCTCCAGCGGCTGGAGATGGTGGGCAAGGTGTCACCAGCATGCCCTCATCCGCATGGAGTGGACAAGCGTCTGTCAACCCTCCGCCTTCAAGCCAGAAACTGGGTGCTGCTGACGAGCAAAGGCAAGCGGTTCCTGAGAGCGAGGGGGAGGAGAACGACCGGGATGGTGTCAGCACCCTGACACCTCCAGGCCAGCCAGAGCTCGATCCTGGAGAGCTGAGCCCTGGGGATGCCCCGCAAGGTGAGGATATGCTGAACGCCATTCGGCGTGGTGTCAAACTGAAGAAGACAACTACAAATGATCGCTCAGCACCTCGTATTTCCTAGGAGTGGAGGAGCTGCCAGAGTACTTAGCTGCCGAGAGGGAACTGTGAGCAAACTAATTTGTCTCTATCCATTCCAATCTGTAGTCAATGAATTTTTTGAAGCTACTCGGTAACAGACAGTCTGCAAGTACTCTAGAAGAGAAAACAAGGTGAAAGAGCGTAGTAAGACATAATCTTCACTGCTGTTTTAATTTGTAAATATCAATGATTTTGTTTCTGCATTTCTTTTTTTGACCTAAGTTACACTTTTAATTTTTTCTGAAGGTGCCAAATCCCATTTACCTTTTTTATAACTCTCTTTGTAAAGTTTTAAATCATAGAAGAAAGAAGAAGAAAAAAAAAAAGTCAAGTAGTTCAGCAAAGGGATTTAATGCAAATTTGGCTTTTTTTGCAAGCTTTTGTAGAGCGCCTTGTAATAATAGTGAGGTTCGACAACAAAACAAAATAATGGGAATTACTTTAAGGTGTAAGTCGTGCTGTAAGGAAACAGGTCCTTGTTTTAAGTATTTAAAAACAACGGTTTGAAAAGCAGGAATAGAAACCGACAATAAAAGCAATATATAAATGCAAAGAAGAAACCTGCAGTTGGTAGAGTATTTGGGGGGTTAGTGGTGGGCGGGGGTGGGGAGGGGGAGATGCCATCAAACTAGCAAATGCTGTTGCACAAAAGTAGCCTAGTAGGATTAATTACTAGTAGCTTCATGGTAAATGCATCAGAATAAGCCATACTGGATTGCAGTGTTTTGTTTCTGTAGGGCGTTTTAAAGACTGGGGGTTTTCCACGATTCTTATTTTTTGACTGCACAGCAACAACTCTCAGTCACATGCATGCAGCCTTAACTTGCGTAGGCTTGGTTCTTCCACCTTCACTTTCTGTTCCACTCACCCTTTCACTAAATACAAACAAGGACAGGCTCAAGGCAGTTAACAAATGTGAAAACGTTTTTAAAACGCAAGCAGGGAGTTCTTAGATATTTTCAAAAATGCCTTTTTTTTTTTTTTTTTCTTTTTTTTCTTCGGACTGTGCCCAGCAGGCTGGGCACCTTGGAAAGCCCAAATATTTTGAGAAAACACCGAGCAATTTGACAGGTTGTAACCAGCTTGTGATCTAACAAACTGCGAATGTTTCTTTCCAATACAGGGGCTTGTTTTTCTTAACTTCTTTTAAACAGCAGTCGATTGGCTTTTCTTAAATACTGAAAAGAAAAGGGGNTCTGACCACTATATTCTCTTTTTTTGTACTTTTAAGTCATGTTTTTTGGAACGCTGTTGGTAGAATTGTTAAGAGTTGGATTTTTTTTCCTTAAAGTAAGTTCTTGCTGCAATACCCTTCTCCTAAAGCTGATAGAAATGTGCAGACCCTGGGACACCAAGCGTGTTCCAGCCGGACAGCCCTGGAGGATGCCATCTGCCCACCCACAGTGGACCCAGGTGGGGATGGACGCCAGGCTTGCACACCCAGGACTGTTTAAAAACGCACCAAACGCAATACCTATAGGGGGCTGGATTCCACCACACGCTCTGCAGATTTCTGTTGGCTCTAGGCTTGCCTACATAACCTCTTATGCTTTAATACATAACTGCATTGGATGTGAAACTTCTAGTAACTGTGTAGTCATTGTGTTCTATATAACATTTTACACTGCTGTGGTTGCTGACCTTTTTTTCTTTTTTTTTGTTATGGCTTAAGAACAAAAAGACAAAAAAAAAAGGCATGATTCTTAGAAAATATCAAACCTTCCTTTCTTTGAAAAACAAGCTCCTTATTACAGAATATTAATAAACAGTAGTGCCTGTGGTGTAGCCCACCAATCTTGATACAGTAGCTGATGCATTGTGCAAATGAGGCTTTGAGATGGTTTTTGCATAAACAAAAACTGCTAGGAGATAATCTCAGTAGTTAAAAAGTGTTATTTAAACCTTTGGAATAAATGGATGTAACTGTACCCGAGTACAGCTTTTCACTTGTTTAGTTCTTAAACGTTAGTATAATCAGTAAAATTTAATATAAAATGTTGCCAAATTCAATGTAGAAAGAATGTGACAGAACACTTTGGATAGTTTTATTGTTTGTGTTTTTGCATATTGTAAAAGCAGTGTCACAGCTAAAAAAAAAAAAATAAAATGTTTCTAATGGTAAATTATTGTGGTTTAGTTGCTAGTTTGTACTGAGAGTTGACCTCTCCCTGTGCAGTTTTTATGTTCTAAACTGGTATAAATAATTGCTGTAAGTGTGTCTCCCTTCTACATTGTAATGGTTGCTTAAGCCTACATTATAAATAAAGAACTGCTGGAAAACTTCTGTATTTTGGTTCTTTCTGCTCCCAGAGCTTCAGGTATCAAAGATGTCCTTCATTAGACTTCCGAAGGTCACGCAGGCTCCATCTGCGTGTAGCAGAAGCAAGAGGTAATTAAAAACATTTGCAAATAGAATTCATATAGCTGTGTTTTACTGGCCTGCACTGGAAGGGTGGTAGCAGAACAGAGATGCAGTGCGAATGACAGACATTCCAGAAGGGCTACAGAGTGACTTCTGTGAGGAGCTGCTAGAAGGTCCCCCTATGTCTGACAGAGCCATTGCCAGCTGGCTCCAAGATGCACTCACTGCTGGCCAAAGGACATGTGATATAACCTATTTTAAGGGTGGGGTGAGGTGGGGGGGATGATGAACTGCTGGGTAAGAGCAGCTGGAGAGGAGTGATGAGAGAAATGGCTCTGCAGACAGCAAGAAGGGGAAGGAGGTGCATCAGGCAGAGAGAAGTGCACCTGCAGCCCATGGTGAAGAGCGTGGTGAGGCAGGCTGTCCCTCTGCAGCCTATGGTGCAGGTTAATGGCGGAACAGATACTCACTTCCAGCCTTTGGAGGACCCCACAGCAGAGCAGGTGGATGTGCTCAAAGGAGGCTCTGGATGAAGCAGGCTCCTAGCATGATTTCATGGAAAAAGAATCCTACACCCTCTGGGTCAGCTGTCCTGGTTGTGCCTTGTCCCAAAATCTTGCTCACCCTCAGCTGACTGAGGAGGGTGTTGAACCATAGGACCATTCAGGCTGGAAAAGACCCTTGAGATCATTGGGTCCAACCAACGACCTCTTAACGCATCCAGGGATGGTGACTCAAGCACCTCCCTGGGCAGGCTGTTCCAATGCTTAACCTCTCTTTCACTGACTTTTTTTTTTTCCTCGTCACCTACCCTGGTCCAGCTTCAGGTTTGTTCTATCACCAATTACCTGTGAGAAGAGACCACCACCTCCCTCTCTATATTGTCCTTTCAGGTGATGAGGTCTCCCCTCAGCCTCTTTCTCAAACAGTCCCAGTTCCCTCAGCCACTCTTCCCAAGACTTATTTTCTAGGCCCTTCACCAGTTTAGTTGCTCTTTGCATCCACGCCAGCACCTCAATCTCTTTCTTGTATTGAGCTGCCCAAAACTGAACACAGTACTCAAGGTGTGGCCTCACCAGTGCTGAGTACAGGGGAATGATCTTTCCCCCATTTCTGCTGGTCACACAATTTGATACAAGCTAGAATGCCATTGTCTTTCTTTGCCACCTGGGCACATTGCTGGCTCACATTCAGCTGCTTGTTGATGAGAACCTCCAGGCTCCTTTCTGCTGGACAACTTACCACAGTTCCAAGCCTGTAGCATTGCATGGGGTTGTTCTGGCCCAAGTGCAGGGCCTGGCACTTGGCCTTGTTGAAGCACATCCCATTGATCCAATCCAGGTCTCTCTGTAGAGCCTCAACAACACTCCCACGTAACTTGGTGTCATCTGCAAATTTACTGCTAACTTCTCACCATGTTAAAGCAGAAGTGATCCTAAAATCAAGCCCTAAGGAACATCACTTGGCACGAGCTGGATTTAACTCCACTGACCACCACTCTGGGCCTGGCCATCCAGCCAGGGTGCAAGCTCACCCAAGCCCTGGATGGACAGTTTTCTCATGAGAATTCTATGGGAAATAGTGTCAAATGTTTTACAGAAATCCAGCCAGTCCACGGCCTTTCCCTCAGCCATTAGGAAGGTAATTTTGTCATAGGAGATAAGGTTCTATGCTGAGCAGGTGGAGACTTGAGACAAGGGTGTGGTGAAGAACCATGTGGAAAATGACACACCTCAGCTCCACAGCTGCCTTCTGACTGACAGAGCACAGAGAAGATCCTGCTTACTGCCTCCCTCTCCCCCCTGGGACATAGGCTTTTGCCCATTATTCTCAGTTTGAGATCCAGTCCCTCAGTGAACCTGCTTCTCCAGCCCCTTTAAACTTGCATTTCCTCTCTGGGAACAGGAGGTTTGTGTGGAATTTTTTTTCAGCCTCCTAGTTGAGTTTTCTAACTCCATACTGAGAGCTGAAATAAAACTTGCTTAGGTGTCAGCACCCCTCTGACTTCTTCTCAGGCTGGTGTCAATGCTCCTTGACGTAAGTACACAGTGTCCATGTGCACCAACTGGCTGCAAAGTGTGCACACACTATAGAAAGAAGAGCAGGTCAAAAACGTGCCTTCTCTTTTACTTTATTTGGCTTTATTTTGTAGTACTTATCTTTGAACTACTTTGAGTAGGATGTGGTCACCGACATGTCAAGAGCCTACAGAGGATGGGTTCTTCAATTCACCCATGAAATGGTGCTTTTACATGGGCATTTCACGAGGTCTTGTAACATACTGCCACCAGAGGGGAGGCAGATGCCCCTCCTTACGAGCTGGAGGCAGGGCTTCTGTTTTTGGACCATCAGGTGGAGTTTCTTCTTCTAACTGCTTAAGCTGGAAGACAAGACATAAAATTGCTTTGGTACATAAATGTACATCACCTATAGTGCAGTTTTAGTGCCCAAGCAGCAAGCAAAATCAGGCCCCGCTTCAAAAGAGAAAAAGCAGCCTTTAAGAAGCTGCAACTCTCAGATCTGTGTAGGCACTTTAAATCAAATCAGTGTTTCACACTGGCAACAGTCCCCATAAAGCTGACTCTAAGAAAGACTGCAGCAGGCATTCAGTGATTTTCCCAAGAACACATCTAATGTCACAGAGGACACCACTCTAAAAGGGTTTACTTTGCAGTAAGCAAGCACTGACCTCCTTCTCCCAGCTTTCCCGCTGCAGCTTCTTCCATTGCTCTCGTTTGGCAAAGTAATCAGGATACATTGCCTTCTCAGAAGGGTGCCAGAAATCTAAGGCCCATTCAGGAACCTGTTAAAGCAAAATAGAATGTGTATATATAATTCATTTATTTAATTTTTACATATGAAATCTAAACAACTGCTGAAGCCAGTATTAAAATGGATAAATAAAGTACTACAAAACTCTGCCATTAAAGAGCTACCTGACTATTGTTAAGTCTCAAGGCACTACATGGCAGAGATCAGTACTTTCAATCTTTGTTTCACTCATCATCCCAAGTCATATGAAGACACTACAGTAACAATCCCAGATCATTTCAGTTTACTCTGATGTTCTCAAAATAATTCTAACTGGTGGAGGATCTCATTCTTCCCTTGCTCCTTCCGAAGGCAACAGGAGAGAGAGAGATCATTTTGTCCCAAGTAATTTATTAGACAGAACCTTACAGCTCATTTCAGCTTGTCTACAACTACTAAAACAATGAGTGACCTTTAAGATCTTGATACTGGTCTGGGGAAAAAAAATAACAAAAAAACAACAAAATTAAAAATTCTTCAGCTGTGTATCACTAAATGTAACTTTTTAAAGACAAGAATGTTAAAAAAAAACAAACAAAAAACCCCCACCAAAACAAAAAAGCCACAATTAAAACAAAAACACACAGGCAAGAAATCCCAAACCAAACCATGAAACAAAACTCCACTGAAATCCCTAATTGTTAAGAAAACAGAATTAAGAAATTGCTCCAATACCATCACTCATCTACTGACATTTACACTTACAGGTTCCTGCTGTGATTCTCATCACTGGGTAGTTGTTAACAGAACAGAAATAGTAGAGCTACTAATAACAGTATTGAAAAAAAAATACACCCCCCCCCCACAAAACAACAATTAAAACCAAACAGCCTGAGATCTCAAAACTACTTTTTGTCATAGCATCCACAATGGACACTCACTGATACATTGACAAGCCCAAGTCCTTGTGAGACACATATTGTTAAAAGCCAGTTTCAGCATAGTGAGCACAGAGAATGTAATCCAGTTCCTGTTTCTATATGAAGAATAACCTTGACCACTTACTACTAAGCTAGCTTTTCTTTCCTGTCAGAATTCTCTCACTATTACCTACCACTGCTAAGGCCTTGCCATAAACTGAATCCTTCTCTTCCCTTTTAAATAGTGTTCCTTTTTCTGCCTCTGATAAATCTACACCAGATTCTTCCTTTCACATCACCTCCTATGGACAAAGGTCTGCTCAGACAGAGTTTTGTTTCAGTACTTCATTAAAACTGAGGAGAAAATGGATGTGTGCACATTCTAGGTTAGTATTAACTTCTTGTAAAACATTAGAAGAGCCAATACCAAGAAAGGAAAGAAAAAAAAAGAAACAGTGTTTTGCTATGAAATCTGTTTCTTTACTCCTACAGAGAACAACCAAGGATTTAAGAACTTGTCTAGAAGTTAAGATTCTAAAAACACCGCATCTATTTATAGGCACAGGACCTATCACGGTGATGCACATACCCAGCACTACAGCATATGAAGGGAAATGGTAATTTGTAGGGTAATTACTCAAAATGCTGGAAGGACAGTGAAACTGAGTGAAAAGCCTCCCAACAGCCAAACTGAGCAACTTCCACTTTGCAAAAGAACAGGTGGATTACCCCACCAAAAAGAAGCGAATGGCATTCAGGCAGACCAGCAAACTCCAAACAAGCAGGTCTGCTTCCTCCACGGTAGCAACAACATGTTGAGCAGCAGTACAGTATCAGCTAATACTGCTGAGGCAAGCTGCGGCCCTACAAAGTCACTAAAACGAGAGGCAGGTAAGTGCAGTGACAGCCTGACAGGGCACCTTACCTTGTAGCAGTCGTATCTCTCATAAGCAGTGCCTCCAGGGGAGTCAGGGAAGATGTAGGGCTGAGGATGCTGGTTTGCCCAGAACTCCTCCTCGCCTGCCTTCAGCAGCTCCGTAGCTTTCACCATATCCTTGATATCCTTGTTCTTATCGAAACGCTCTCTCAGCAGACAGGCAAAGTAGCGGTACTTGTCTCTACAGACAGAAGGCAAACACAGTGAGGGACGCTAGAGGAAAACACCAACCGCATACGGAACCGAAGCTCGGCAACACCTGCAGTCACCCCTGCGCACAGACAGGGTCCGGCTAGCGGCCTCGGCGTAGCTCCCGTTCCCACCCGCCCTTTTCTATAGCGGGCACAGGCAAGGAACCCTAGCGCCTATGGGGATGGGGAAAAGAAAAGGACAAAGGCTCCCTCAAGCCTAAGGCCCAGTCTCAGCGGGGAAGGCCAGCCACTCCCTGCTGGGCGCACAGCTCTTGTAGGAGGGACCGGTCCGCCCGAAGCTCACCTCCCTACAGCTCTCACCTGTAGACGCACCAGGACTCCAGGTGCCGCAGGGACTTCTTGTAGAGCCGCAGCACCCTTTGCTGGTGCGTCAGATAGGCCGCCATGGCCGCCCGTCCTAGCGCTCACCTTCGGCGCGGGGCATGCCGGGAAGGCGGAGGGCGGCGCGGCGCGGGGCGGGACCGCGC